>JAIXND010000759.1:0-132493 GCA_023646645.1 Varanus salvator macromaculatus | reverse complement strand
CCTCCTGTCCCTTCCTGACCCAAATCCCCAGACTGGTAAGATCGACGAGAAGGCCACTTGGGCCTTTAGCTCCTGGAGTTTCTTTCCCAAGGTCTCAAAGTCCCTGGTGATCCTGACCACCCCCTGCCTGGCCACGTCGTTTGTGTCCACATGGATCACCAGGAGTGGCTGGTGACCCCTGGAGTGAACAAGACGCTTCACTCTGTCCCTCACATGCCATATGTGTGTGCCCTGCAGGCAGCAAACCTCCCTTGTCTCCAGGTTGAGGTGGCACACCGCCACCTCAGTGCCCCTCAGCAGGGAGTCCCCATTGACAGTCACCCACCACCATGACTTCCCGGTGGTGGTGCGTGGCCATTCTCTGCCCTCACCTCTCCTGCAGTGGCCCCCTTGCTGCTTCTGTCCCCAGGCTGGGTGTCCTGCTGATCCCCCGAGGCCTTATCAGCCCCAGCCTCCCAAGAAGAGAGAACCTGTTTCCCAGCTCCAGATTGGTGCCAGGAGAAGGAGGAGGCCGTGCTGGCCTCCTCCTCCTATGGGTGACATGCCTCCATGTCTCCCTGGCTGCTCCTCCCGTGACATCTCAGTCAACCCTCTGTCCAGAGCGGGGCTGCTCTCAGGGTGCCTGGAGAGCTCTCTCGGCCCTCAGGCACCTCACCTCCTCCTCTAGCAGGGTCCCCAGCTTGCACTGAAGGTAAGTGCAACCCTGCCTCTCCTGGAGGAGAAGGGCAAACACGTTGCAGCTGTTGCAGCGGACAGCAACACCCGTGCCTCCTGCCAAGGCCATCTCTTGGTCTGTCATTGGGATCCCTTCCAAGACCTTACCTTGGTCCCCCACCTTGTCTGTCCTGCAGTTCCCCTCACTTGCCCAGTTCTCACAGACAAAGACCCACACACACACACACACGCACACACACACACACAAGGATAAAATAAATTTTAAATTGGAGGAAAAACAAAGCAAAGCACAGCACAGCACCAAAAACAAAACAAAGAAAGAAAGAAAAAAACAAGCAGTAAAACAAAAACAAAACAAAAAACCCCTCGGCGTCCCAGAGAAGGGAGTCCCTGGGCAGCCCGGGCCACAGCTAAGGGACGCAGACAAGTGACAATGTCAAGAGGCCAGAGCCAAAAGGGCTTGCAGTGGCTGAGCGCGGCCTTATCAATCCCTCAGGCCGGTGGCCCTGCCTGTCTGCTTCCTCCTGGCCCCTCTAGCCTCTCTGGCCCCACCTCCCTTCCTCTCTTCTGCTCCTGCTCCTGCTCCTGACCCTGACCCTCTGCTCCTCTGCCCAGTCCCCTGGCCAGTCAGCACTCTCTCCCAGCCAGAGCATCTGCTGCCTGTGCCTCTGCTGCTACCAAAAGCAGAGGGTTACTATTACTGGGGAATCATTGGGATGGTGGACAGTGATGAGTGGGGTCCCCCAGGGCTCAGTCCTGGCTCCCATCCTATTCAATCTTTTCATCAATGACCTGGAGGAGGGGTGAGAAGTCTGTTGGTCAGATTTGCAGATGATACTAACATGGGGACGGTGGCTCAACTGAGTAGCAGGTACTCCGGATCCAAAAGGTTCTGGACAGAATATGGAAGTGGACCAGGGATAACAAGATGGCATTCAGAGCAGATAGTGCAAGGTCTTGCACTTGGGGCATAGGAACGGACATCATAAGTACAGGTTAGGGGACAAGTGGCTAGAGAGCAGCACTTGTGAAAAGGATCTTGGGATGCTGGTCAACTGCAGGCTAAACATGAGCCAGAAGTGTGACACGGCGATCAAGAGAGCGAACGCCACCCTTGGATGTATAGCCAGAGGCATGGCTTCTAGATTGAGAGAGTTATTACTGCCACTCTATATGACTCTGGTGCACCTGCAGCTGGAGTAGTGTTCAATTCTGGCCCCTCGTTACAAGAGGGATATAGCAAGGTTGGAATCAGTGTGGCGAAGGCCAGTAGATGGTGGCCGGTTTGCAGGGCAAGCCATATGAGGAAAGATTGAGGGAGCTGGGTCTTTTCAGCCTTGAGAGGAGGAGACTCAGAGGGGACCTGTTAGCGATGGACAGGTAAGTGAGGGGGTACCATGCAGATGTGGGAGACGACCTTTTTCCTCTGCAGTGGAAGGCAGGACATGTTCCAATGGAGTCAAGCTAAGGGAGCCAAGATTTATGGTGGATCCCAGGAAGTACTTCCTGACAGGCCCCCTTGGGTATGGAATGGGCTTCTATGAGAGGTGAGGGTGTTTAAGGATAGGCTGGACATGCAAATGGGAGTCATGTCATAAGTGGAGCCAGCTGGAGCCAGGGGTCAGACTAAATGGGGCAGGAGGCCCCTTCTGACTCATTCTGTTTCTATGTTTTCCCGAGTCACGCATGGGGTTCTGCTGAACATTACTGCAGTCCATTCCTCCAAGGATGCTTCTTACCCCTTCGCCACTGGGGGCTCTTTTTCTGACAGTACCTTCACAACCAATCTTCTTTGGCATCAGTGGCAGCTGCATTTGCCACATAATGGGGTGCTGCTTGAACAATGTATGGGGATCGATTCTATGGTTCTGATGGGTTCCCACTCCCAGACAGATTGCTTGTACTTCCTTAGTCACGCAGATGCTGCGCGCAAGTGGAGCACTTTTAAATTGTATGTAGTTTTGCAGGCATGTAGCCCTAGATAAATATCTATCATGCAAAATCACTGAGCCAAAACGCACATCCGCTCCATAGGGTAAATGGTGAAAATGCATTTGGAAAGATTTCCTTGACCGGAAGGATTTTAGAACCTTCATCTGGGAAAATTCTAACTAATGGCTGTATTTAGCCATATTAAGGGATGGGATGGATTCCTATATGAGCAGAGCCTACTTTTTCCATCTGTAGAAGGTAGAAATCAATGAAATCCTGTGGGTCATGAAGGCACTGATGCTCCCTGTGATTCTCTATCTCCTCCATCGCATATGAAAGTGCCTTCCCTACGGCAGAGAACACCCTTTTGTGAGGCCCAGGAAGGAGGTCCATAATCCTAGGGAATGTGTCATACAGCTAAAGAGAAAAGAAATCAAATTAAATATAATTGCAATCAATTTGAATCAATCAATAATATAATTCTGAGCATTTTAATACTGTTCTAATGCTGTATATGCTTGTCAATTTTCTAAAAGTGCATCAGTCAAGAAACCAAGCCATGCAAAGGAACACACATTTGGATCAGTGTTACAAGCATTATGAATAAATTAAAGAAAAAGGGAAAAGAAAAGAAAACTTGGGTAAGCATTGGGCACAAGGTTATACGGATCTTGATTGCATCCTGAAGTATTAACTTAAACAATGCTTATCCCTGAAACAAATATTTTTCTTAATGGAGTTCTTTATACTACCTAGAGTACTATTCTGAAGGCAATGAATTATTGGGACATGTTTTATTGATTGGCTGATGAGAGGGGAGATAAGTCTAAGATGGAGGCCTGTCCTTAAGAAAGAAAAAGGCAACTCACAGTATGTAAGATGGTGCCTCCAAATTTTGCGAAACCATCAACAGCTTCAACCAACTTCTGAAATTTTTCATCATCAAGAGAGAACCGGTGTCCAAAGGTCACAGTGCAGATCACATTGGAGACCGCGTTGGTGATGGGCCAAGAAGGGTCGAGAGGCTGCCCTGCAAATGAGGGGATTTTGAGAGTCCGCCAGCCTCCCCTGGGATTCCTCATTGGGACAGGGAAGCCTATCCAGACATCTGGCAGCATATTGATAGTTTACAATCAAGTAAAATGCATGCGATTGCAGGCTGCGGTGCACACAGGATTCCAGCAGTTCTGTAGACTGGGCTTCATCTGCCCAGGCTGCATACCCTTTGCATGCGCCAAGGTCTCCACCAGCTGCCGGGCCTCCTCTTCGATGTGGCGCTCCATGCCTTTCCTGCCCAGTCCCAGCTTGCGCATCGTCACCACGCCAAACCGTCTCTGCTGCTTCCAGGTGTGACCATTTGAAAAGATGATCCCTGAGGCCACCAAGAAACAGTTTCAAGTAAAGAAATGGTGAGGTTTTGGATCTGCAAGAGGCCAGGTTCATTGCAGAGCTAGCCCAGAGGAATGGGAGCTCACTACGCTTCTCTGACCTTTCCCTCTAAGCTTGGCTACCACTCCCCCTCCACTTTTCTGACCTGTTCCTTTGGTCTCTTCGTACAATTGTGCCCACTTCCCAAGGAATGCTTGGAACATGGTTAAGTCCACCTTGATTCATGACAGCCAACCAGAAGGCCCTTGCTGCTCAAAATCTCAATTTGCGAACTTTATGTTTCATGGATCCAGGCACAAGAAAGCCAAACATCCCAGAGTGATTTCAGCCCAGCCATGCCTCAGAGTCCTTACTACAAGAAGCCAAAAAACTCAGGCTGACAAGTAAGCACAGTCCAGGGGCAGCATGCTGGTCTCCTTTTGACAGGGTCCTCACCATGTCCAAAGAAGTCCAGGGTGCATATTAGGACTGAAACTGTCAGGCAAGGACTTCCAGAAACCCCAGCAGTGATGGAGCTGAGCAGGGCAAGGCAGACCAAGAAGGCAAGGTCTTCCTATGCGTGATTCCTTTCAAGCCTGAGCATTGCAGGCTGGCCACGATGACTGTGCTGCCGAGCCACTGAGTGACAGGAGTTTCGCAGCAGACAAGTCCTGAAGGGTGACGCTGCAACCCGGGTGACACCTCGACAAGCCAGCCCCTCCTTCTGTGGGATGCCTCATGCCTGTGAGGTCTGAGAACCCCAACTGGAGAGGGGTGACCCTACATCCACCAGGGTTCGGATGAACCCTTTCAGAATCCATTCCTCTAGTCCCTGCAGACTTCCTGTCCTGCTTGGTCCAGTCCCACAGAGCAAGCCAAGCCAAGAAGAAGTCCACAACTGCTGACAGCCCCCATCTGCACAAACGGCCCTCTCCCCTGTCGGGAGCAGTTGCAGGATGCATGAAGGGGGCCCTGGGAGCAACAGACCACCCACCTTTCCTGGCAAACAGCCTTCTTCCCTGCTTGCTGCAGCAGTGGTGGTGCATGAGGGGAAGAGGCACATTCAGTGGGCTTGCAAGGCACCCTCTTTGGCCACCCGCCTCCCTCGCCACTCATTGCTGTGGCAGCAGAGGCAACACCTGGAGGAAAGGGGAGCTGCTCGCATAGTGATTGGGACTAGTTCCTAGCGGATACCCTACAAACATTTTCTGTAGCTCAGACTCTTGGCTGCTGCAGTGTAGGAAGGTTTGGGAGATTGTGGGTACTGCTACACATATGGAAGCTAGGGTAGGAAGGGATTCCCAGGAAGGTTCCTTCACTTCCGGGCATGGTCTTCCTGTTTAGTTTGTTACAAACTGCTATAGTCATGTTCCTACCATGGTCATTTTCTTATGCCATTGGCATAGGTTTGCTTTTTGTTGCTTTACTTATGGGGTATAAGCATTCAGGGAAGTGCGCCTAGTACTTCTGCAAGTGTAAACAGTATGACTTCAGCTCCAGCTGGCTCTGCTCATGCAATCCCCAGCATGTGGTTGTCCAATCTTTCCTTGAACACCCTTAGTGATGGGGCCTCAACCACCTCCCCAGAAGCCCATTCCATATCCTAGAGGTCCATGCTGTCAGGAAGTACTCAGAGAAGTTAAGGGGACTGATCCGAGTCAGGAGGAATAGGGGTAGAAGGTGCTGGTGAGGCAGCAAAATGAGGTGGAAAGAGATTGTCAGCAGGCCATGAGCCAGCGATGATCACACCTGTTTGGATGCTCACAGCCAGGGAACTGACCAAGGCAGAGCCGTCACAAGCTGGGACTCAGAAGCCCACTACATTTGAGGCACCGCCAGTTTCAGTGCAAGTCTCTTTCACGGTGCTCTTACCCTGAAAAGTCCATAGCACACTAAGCGTTCTGCAAAGTTTCCTGGGAATTGGGTCTCTCAAGGGGAGGCTGTCTACAGCCAGGAGCAATGCTTGCTGGTTTGCAGTTCACACAACGTGAGTAAAGAATTGGCCACATAGCTGTAAACAGTGCTAGGATTCATTTTCTCAGCCTAGGTCAGGGGTCCTCAAACTTTTTAAATAGGGGGCCAGTTGAAAGGCTGCAGCTACACGCATGGGCCGGTGAGGGGGGGGCGGTGCCTGGGCGTGCAGGCCAGTGAGGCGTCGTCAGGTGCACGCAAGGTGGTGTTGGGCACATGCAGTGGTGACTCACTTGCTTGGAGATCTCCCATGAGTCCAAAATCATCTCCAAGTGAGCAAGCCACCGCCTCCCACACTCAGCGAGCACGTGTAGACGGCGGGCGGCAGCCCGGGCTGGATGAAAGGGCATGATGGGCCAGATCCATCCCGTGGGCCGTAGTTTGAGGACCCATGGCCTAGGTGTACCAGACTTGCAAGTAAACCTGGAACTAATCATCCAGAGCAAACTAAGCCTGAGACAGTTGGATGAATCTCTGGAGTTTCCTTTGTTTAGTACATGAGTATGGTCTTCTGTAAACATTTGCCTGCCCACCTGCCTGCCTGCCTGCCTTCCCAGTTGCAACCACATGCCTTCCCCTTCCCACCTTGCCTAAGACATGCCCAAGAATGCATACTGGAATAAATTCACATCACCTTTCTGGTGTCCTGAGTTTAGGTGCTGATCCAGGTAGAGAGAGTGCCTAGAAATCCTGATACCTGAAGAAAGCGCTAAGCCCAGATGTCACTTGCTAAAGCCCAGAGGTCACTCACTATCTCCAATGGGCTGAAACTTTCCCAGAGAGACCCTTTGTCTTCTGACATTATTACTTTGCACAACTTACCTCTTTCTCGTGCTACAACTTTAACAAAAGGAGGCAATGCTCTCTCGGAGAATTCTTCTGCATGCTTAATCAAACCATCCTTCACAGCTTCTAATCCAGACAGGACTACCAGGGGCTGATGTCCCAGCCATAAAGTACAAATATTTCCATACTGCTTTTCCAGCTGCCAAGTGGGTCAAAGGAAAGAACTAAAATATTGAACTCAAATGAAGCCAATTATTTCAAGTTCATATAAAAGGGGCAAAACTTCCTGAGACCTGACCAACTTTCTCCTTCAAACCCCATGCAGAGAGACACAAAGGCTGAGCTGGAGAAAGTGGAAGGACCAAATATTTATCAGACACAAGCTTGGGGAAGACTGGCTTTAGAGCATCGGTCAGCAATGCTCCTGGGACATCTGGGATGGCATGGTTTGCAAAAGTTTTAAATAAATAAAATAAATACCTGTGGATTGATTACCGAATTACAGCTTGACCTAAAATGGGTCCCAAATGAAGCACTCCCACCATGCAAAATATGCAGTGAAAAAAAAAGGAACCCAAATGTATGTTTTTTGGCTGAAGTAGTTTCTGGGGGAGAAATGAGCAGTGGCTTGGAAAAAAATCATGGGGTTCTGCAGTTTCAGTTGTTGTTGTTCGTTGTGAAGTCATGTCTGACCCATCGCGACCCCATGGATAACATTCCTCCAGGCCTTCCTGTCCTCCACCACCATTGTGAGGAGGCAATGGAAACGGAGAAGAATTTCTTTTTCGCCGCCCTCACCACCACAGCATAGGCCCGATAATGGGCTCTTAAGTGTGTTCGGTCAGATTCATCCTGTGATTTCCTCCACCTACACTCTAGACATCTCCCAACCTGCTTCATTGCCCACAATTCAGGTGTATACCAACGGGAAGAGTGGGCTCTGCCCGGCGGGAGAGGACACTTAGCAGTAATCATGTCAATAGCCCTGGTCATTTCCCCATTCCATAGTTTAACCAGAGCCTCGACAGGAGCACCAGTCTTGTCAGCCAGAAAATCCCCCAGGGCCTTCGGGAATCCATCCGGATCCATCCGGCTCCGGGGGCAGACCCACACAATCAGGTCCACACCCTTACAGAGGGAAAGGCTACTCTTGAGCACAAACCTCACAAGGAAGTTATCTGACCATGACAGGGGTGTCAGACATAAATTCCTCACCCTCAGACCACCCTCTTCCTGCCCCATCGAGAAAACCAGGTCCAGAGTGTGTCCACGTTCATGGGTCGGGCCTGTGACATGTTGAGACAGCCCCATGGCCATCATGGAGGCCATGAAGTCCTGAGTTGCCCCGGTCAGACCAGTCTCGGCATGGAGATTGAAGCCCCCCAGGACCAACATCCTGGGGGTCCTCAACACCAGGTCTGAGACAATCTCCGTCAGCTTAGGCAGGGAGTCTGTTGGGCAGAAGGGTACACGGTACACCAACAGAATCCCCAATCTATTTCGGTCACCCAAGACCAAGTAGAGGCACTCTAGCCCCGGCCTCGAAGGGACTGGAGGCTCGGTAAACCAAAGCAACCCCCCTCCCCTCCCCTCCCCTCCAGGTGTGGATGGTGCTGAACCAGATACCCGGGCAGGCACATTTGAGAGGTGGTGACATCCCCCCCACTCTCCCACCCAGGTGTCTGTTATGCAAGCCAGGTCGGCCCCCTAATCCACAATTAGGTCGTGGATGCAGGATGATTTATTGCGGACCGACCTGGCATTAAGCAGCAGCACCGTCAGGCCTGGGGGGCGGTTGACAAGACTACCTGGAACCCTCTGGCTGGGGGTAGAACCAGAAGGAGGGACAGGTGTCAGCCATCTGTCCCTCCTTCTTCTATGTGGACATGTCAAACCCCCACCGCTGTAACGTCCATTGCCCGCAACCCCCCCAATGGCAGCGCCCACACACTCCCCAGTCAATGTGGCCAGGGACGACTCCATAAAAACAGATTAAAATGCAATAAAAGTATTTAAACAATGTAAAACTCCCCATCTACCCCCCCAATATAAAATCCCACCCACCGACAGAGTCCCTCACCAGCCCAGCGCCCCCACGGCCACGAACGGCCACAAATGGCAGCGACCGTCCTAGGCCATGGCCCCAGGCCATGTCCAGTGAGTTAAGCTGGCTCCCGCCCGCATGCCCCGCCCCCCCAATCCAGCGTTGCTCTCACCAACACCGGCGGGGCGGGGGGGAGCAGAGATGGATGCAGAAACCTGCCAGCCGGCTGGCAAGATAGCAACACCCTCCTCCGCGATGTTGGTTGGCGGCCCTGATGTCCTCCGTCCCCAGGGTGGTCCAGCGGTGGCAGCGGAAGCAGCATCAACTGGCCCCCGGGCTTGGCGGCGCAGCTCAGGTCTAGCATGGGCCTCAACAGCGGCGGCAGCTCGGCAGGAGTTGCAGTGGCAGTGCGGCAGGTGTTGCAGGGAGGGAGGGGGGTCCAGTCCAGCTCCTGCCCCAGGCTGCGTCCGGTGAGTTAAGCCAGTGCCCGCCCGTGCGCCCTGCCTCCCAATCCGGCATTGCTCTCACCAACGCCTGCAGGGGGGAGCATAGATGGACGCGGAAACCCTCCGGCCGGTCAGCAAGATGGTGGCGCCCTCCTCCATGACGTTGGTCAGCGGCCCTGGCTTCCTCCGTCCCCGGGTGGTCCAGTGGTGGCTGTGGGAGCGGCATCAGCTGGCCCCCAGTCTCGGCTGCACGCCTCAGGTCTAGAGTGGGCCGCAGCGGCGGCGCAGTGGGAGTTGCAGCAGTGGTGCGGCAGGTGTTGCAGGGAGGGAGGGGGGTCCGTGTTAAATACCATCTCCATATCACCTTGTATCCGTACTCTTTAATTCTAATTGACATATTCTTATATACTCTTCTGTTCCAAATATTTTTCCAATCCTTGTCTTTTATTTCACCTTCATCCACTTCCCAAATTGATTTTAAACTTTTTTTCTGATTCCCTAACTCCATTAATATCCTATAAATTTTGGCAATTCTTCCTTTACTTGCATATTCTTCCTCAGTCCCACATTCTTTTGTGATCATTTCAAATTTTGTTAATTGCCTTTCTTCCTCGTTAAATTTATCCTCCATCTTTATTCATTTTTCTAATTGAATTAAATTTAACCAATTTAATTTAACCTCTGGCAATATTCCCCTTAATTGTAATATATTTTAATCTTATTTTTCCAGTCTTCCCATCTATATATATGGTTATTTTTTAATTTAGTTTTCCAATTCTTTAATTCTATTTTTGGGAATTTCAAGCACTGGTGCTAACAGAGAAACTCCCAGGATTAACTGTTGTCTCCATTTTTCCCATACTTCCATCATATTTTTTAAAAAGGGATTTTGAATTCTTTTAATAATCTTTTTAATATCCTTTTTAAACCAATATATCTCTAAATGATCACCTATTTCCCGTAATTCTTTTAATTCGATATCACTCCATATTAATTCTTTATTTTGGGCTGTAATATCTGGAACTATCTTTAATTGCTTTGCAACCCAATACTTTTTAACATCTGGAATGCCCAGCCCTCCTTTTTTTGTGATTCATACCATAGTACTTTACTTATTCTTGTTCTCTTTCCTCCATTACAATAAACCTCCAATAATTTCTGCATTTCCTTTAATTCATGATCATAAAACCTGATTGGGATCATCCAAAACAAAAAATTAATCTTGGCAGAATTTTCATTTTTGTTACTGCTATTCTTCCAAACCATGATAATTTTACCTTTTTATATTTTCCTATTTTATCTTTTATGTCCTTCTTTATCTTTTCATAGTTTTTCTTCTTTAATTCTTTACTATCTTTTGGAATATCAATTCCTAAGTATCTAATATTGTCTACTATTTTTAATTTATATTTTTCTTTTAATATATCCATTTCTTCACTATTATGATTATATAACATCATATCGGATTTTTCCCAATTAAATTGCAATTCACAATATTTCCCAAATTCCTTTAAATGTAAATATATTCTCTCTATAGTATTTATTGGGTCTTGAAATGTTAGCAATGTGTCATCTGTGAACAAATTAATTTTAATTTTCTGACATACTCCAATTCTTTCCATCTGTGTATCATCCCTAATTACATTTGCCAATATTTCCGTTATTAAAGCAAATAATATTGGGGATAAAGGACAACCGTGTCTCATCCCTCTTAGGATTATTGTTTCTGTAATACCACCATTTACAATTATTTTTCCATATTTTCTGAATATAATTGATTTATTACTTTCTTAAACTTTACTCTAAATCCCATCTTCTCTGTTAAAAATCTTCATTGTTGGCCATTCCTCACAGTCAAATGCTTTCAATATATCTAATGCTAGTATACTTGCCTTTATATTTTTCTTCTCAATATAATAGTTAATATTTAATACTCTCCTTACCACATCTGACATTTGTCGACCTCTTATAAACCCACATTGATCATTCCTTATATATTTATCTATGAATTTATTCAATCTATTTACCAATATTGCTGTAAAGATCTTAGCATCTTGATTAATGAGAGATATCAGTCTATAAGATCCAGGGTTTGTAAGGTCTTTGTTAGGTTTTGCTATCAATACTATCATGGATTGTCTCCAGGTGCTTGGAATTGTTTCCCCTTCCATTATTTTTTAAACATCATTTTAGTTTTGGGGACTAATACATGTTTTAAAATTTTTATAATATTCAGCACCCAATCCATCAGATCCTGCTGCTTTACCTATTTTTAATTTACTAATAACTTCCAATATCTCTTCTTCTTCTATTTGTGTTTCCATAATTTCTTTATCCTCTTCTCGAATTTTACACTTTAAATTCTTTTCTATATATTTTTGACTTTCTTTCAAATCTACTTCATTTCCCTTATATAATGTGTCAAAAAACCTTTGGAAAATTAAGTTTTTCTTTCATCTTATTACATCTTTCCCCTTTTTCATTCTTTATTACTCCAAGCCCAAGGCTTGTTTGCAAGGGGCGGCATACAAATTTGTAAAATAAATAAATTATTAATTAAATTTTTTGCTTTTTTGACTTGTGTGGCTTTGGCCAGCATTTTGGAATTTTTATGACTTTTTTCATAAAATTCCCTTTTCAAGTTAATTAGATTTCTTTGAACTTGCTCTAATTCAATATTTTGTATTTCTTTTCTTTTTGCTGTTAATTCTAACATAATTTTATTTTCTCTACTTTTAATATATTCTTTCTCTAATTCTTTAATTTCTTCTTCTAGTCTCATTATATGTTGCTCTTTTTGTTTTTTTAAATTGTATGAATATTTTATTCCTAACCCTCTTACCACTGATTTCATTGTATCCCTTATTACACTTGTGTTACTACCTCCTTTTTCATTTATTTCCCATATTTCTTTTAATTCTTTTTCCATTTTTTCTAAAATCTTTTCATTTTTAAAAATCCTTAAATCTATCCTCCATCTATTTGCCTGACTATAATCACATTTTATTTCCATTGTTATAATTTCATGGTCTGATATTTTAATTACTTTTATATTTGCCTTAACTATCTTGGACAATATTTCTGAAGTTACAACTATATAGTCTATTCCTGTGAAATGTTTATGTCTATTTGAATAAAATGTATAACTTTTCTGTTCCCCATTTAATTCCCTCCAAACATCTTTAAATTTGTTTTCCTTAATAAATCTACTTAAATCTGTATTTTTATATTTTATATCTGACTTTGATGGGTTAGCTTTATCTTTATCCATAATCATATTATAATCATCCGCCATTATCACATATCCTTTTTTAATTCTTCTATTTCTTTATATACCTTTTCATAGAACTCTCTTTGATTTATATTAGGTGCATATATATTAGCTAACGTTGCCTCTTGTCCATACATTAGTCCTTGTATTATTAGAAATCTCTCCAAATGGTCCTTTTTGTAGCTTTTATTTTAAATTCACATCTTTTGGCAAGAATAATTGCAACACCTCTAGCTTTTGAACTACCATATGATTTCTCATATACGTCTGCCCAGTGTAGTTTTAGTTCATTTACCCCATCTTTCTTTTGATGTGTTTCTTGTAAAAATATAATGTCTGATTATTCTTTATATAAGATTGTCTCCCAAGCCATTTACATTCCACGACACAATCTTCAGTATTTTTCCCATTTTTTCAATACATTAAATGCTATGTTTGGTCTCCAAATGTGATAAAATAAACACTCCAATAAAACAATAACAACCACCCAAATCAATTTAACCCTACCTCCACCATATTCCCATCTGTGTATGGAGGCCCCCTTGCCCATCTTCAGGAGATTCTCTCCTCCCCGCTGCTTTAGCCTTCCAAGGTGGGGGAGAGGATCCTTCCCTTCATAGACCCCAGACACCCATTTCACCCTCCCCAATCATCTATGCCCATTTATTCTATACTCAAATTTCTCTTATATTTTGGTAATAATTTAAACACTAACAAATGCAATATATTCTATATCTATTACATATAAATCTTCTTATCTTTTCATCCTTCTTCTAATTCTCCTCTTCTTCTGGATCTCCTCTTCTTCCTGCCTCTATGAAGAGAATGAACCTCCTGCTGCTATGCTCAACTTCTCCTTCTCACTATCTCTTCTCTCCTTCTCAGTCTTCCTTCTTGAAAATGTAGATATGGCCTTTAACTTTTGCATTTGTGCTATGTATTTCTCATCCAGGATAATTCCAAGCATCTTCAGTAATTCCAGTGCTTCTTCCTTTGTATCCACTCTGTAATATTTTCCATTATATGCAAAACTCATAAAAATTGGGAACCCCTAACTATATTTTATGGAATTCTTTGGAGAACCGTATTTTTTGCTCTGTAAGACTCACTTTTTTCCCCTTCAAAAGTAAGGGGAAATGTCTGTGCGTCTTATAGAGCGAATATATGTGTGCTGTAAGTCTGTCAGATGTGCAGCCCATGGGGAAGTGATGGGGAATGTGCCTGTGATTATGTGCCCATTTGATTCAGATTTTTTTTTCTTGTTTTCCTCCTCTAAACGCTGTTTCTCAGTCCATAGACAGCCAAAATATGGCTTACACTGGACAAGACCCATCAGTTTCAGATCACAAAAACAACTCTTAGGCCACGTCTGTATATCAAATCTTCCCAGAAGATAAACAAAGGAATTGACTTACGTTTTATGCATTTTATCCAGTGTTTATCTTAATTTGAGTATATGTTAATCAGGTTTTTGCCAATGATCAGGAAGAGTGCAAATTTTAGCATCTGGAATCCATTCCGAGCTGGCTCCGCCCCCCCAGTTTAAACATATATGAAGTGGAATGAGAATTGAGTCCCGGGGGGCTGTGTGTCATCCCTTAAAGATGACTTAAAGTGGGGTAATCAGCTTCTTCAACTGCTGGCACATCTGGAACCTGGGGAGGACATGAGTGGTGCTCTCACAAAATGGCTGTCATGGGGCTTGCCCATTCATAAAATGCCTACCATGGTGGGTGTAGCCAGGCATAAAGCAATCCTTTCTCACAAAGCCAACTGGTGAGCCTAAAGTGATGTGCCGAGCTTGAGCAAGAGGATGTGTCCCCAGGTGGGAAGGCACTCAACAAGCTAGTGGGGAAGAGCAAATGTTTAAGAGCATTGTCATGAAAGACAACTACATCAAAGCAGAAAGGAAGGCTGGTGGCTGGCATGCATAGCGGTGAAAGGAAAGTCCAGTGTTCCACAACACATGCAATTAGAACATGAGAAATATGAATCAAGGAAAAGCAGATGCACAGGAGCAAGAAATGGAATGGCTAAACAGCAGTGTTTGGCATGAGTGAACTCAAGTAGCCTGGAACGGGGCCTTCTCAGTCACATGAACACAAAGTGCTTGACTTCAGAAACAGCAAACTCAGAAGAAATTGAGTGGCTCTAAAACTGAGGCAAGATGTAGAGCCGGCAGTAAGGAGCAGCAATGCACATCTGTCCATGTAATATCAATTAGAATTTGCAGAAAACCTACCAACTGCCCTTCATTCATGTCTACACACCAGCAACATGTTGAAGCAGAAGAAAACCTGCCTGCATGTTTGCAAGAGGAGATGGCTAGCACACCGCAACAAGACAGAGTGCTACTCCTGGGTGACTGGAGTGCAGAGGTAGGAAACAAAGCTGAGTCAAATGCTACTGAAGAGTTTCTCCTAGGTTTAAGAAATGAAGCAGGAGAACGACTCACAGAATTCTGAGAAGTCAACAATCTGTTCATCGCAAAGAGATACTTCAAGAAACTGACAAAATACAAATGAAATAACTTACATAAGGGAAATCCACAAATTTATGAAACCATCAATCCACAGAAAGTACACAAGGAACAAATGTGCATTACCTGACTTAACTGACAGTGAGCCAGAAGAATGTGCATGGAAACTAGAGACATTCTTAGGAAAGAATACCGAAAGGCAAGTCCTGTAGCAAAAAGACAAAAAAGCCCAGGTGGATGACAAAAGAAACATTCACAATTGCTAAGAGCAGATGAGAAGCAAAGGCAAAAGGTGACAGAAATAGGGTGGGAATATTGAAGGCAACTTTTCAGTGACTGTCATACAGAGACACAAAGAACTATTAGAATGACCAATAACAAACAGGGGAGGGAAAGCAAGACACCTCTTCCAGAAGACCCAAGAAAGCAAAGGGAAATGCATACTGAGATTAGGATAGCTGGAAAACAAACAAAGGAACATACTACCTGACCAGGAGAAAATAAAGAGAAGGTGGAAGCAATATACAGAAGAACTATGTAGATGAGATTAAAGGATGACAAACTCATTCAAAAACAAATCCCATCCGGAAGAGGCTGCAATATTAGAAAACAAAGTAAAAACTGCACTGAAGGCAACTGGAAGGAGTGAATCACACTGAGTAGATGGGATACCAGTCAAAATATTCCACGTAAACACAATACATGACTACAGAAGAAGAACACTACTGTCTATGATGCAGAAACTGAAATTGTGAAGGGATTTTTTATACCTTGACTGAGTTGTAATTCAAAGAGAGACTGCTGCCAAGAAATTTGAAGAAGACTGAGACTCGGAAGGGGGAGAAATGAAAAGACCAGAAAAGATAATCAAGTGAAAGGATGATTCACTGGAACAAAGGCACCATCATCCTCATGACTTGATAACATACATGTTCTAATAAGTGCTTTACCACATGAGAAACTTTTGGGTGAAACAACAGTATGCAAATAAATCATCAGCATCATCACATTATTGTCATTATTATGAAGAAGCTTTTCAGATGCTGTAACTGGGCATAATGATTCAGAAAGGAGTACCTGCATGAAAAAGCCTTCATGACGCCTGAACCCAGTTCGCCAAATGCCTCCAAGGAGGGGCAGCGGAAGAGGCCCCGGCGGGTAGTGTCTGCTGCACCAGACCTGCTTCAGAAAGAGGATAACCCAAAGGGCCCCCAGCAGAACCATAAGAAGTGCCCACATGCTCTTCGTCCTCGTTCCGTCTCCCTTTTGCTGATACTTTCCAACGCATCCAGGTAGGCAGGACTCTCTCTTTAAAACAGCCTTGTGATTTCCCCGATGTTATTGCTCCTTCTCTCTGTATGCCTCTCTTTCTCAACATCTCTTTGTATTTCATAATTATTAAGAGCAAGCTTCACATTGTGCAAGTACCTTTGAAATTTGACCTTCCAGGTATGTCGCATAGCAACACAGGTAATTGTAAGGTGGAGCATTCCTGTGTTCCATTCCAGCAACTGAAAGGTGGAGGGTTTAATATGATGAACCAGCACATAAAAGTTCGTGACTGGCACAGGATCACTTTTTGCCAAATGCATTCAGAAAAATCAGTGTACCCTAATGATGGCCAAGTGGATTTTATTTTATTATGTTATTGCATTCCTGTGCCACTGAATAACTAAAGTTCTCTATCTGGTTCACCCAGATTAAAACCCTAAAAGACAGCAAGTTATGATACAAAACCTTTAAAAGAGTGCAACAGAACTAGTTTAAAACCCGCAGGTGGGAAGTTCTTGTGCGTAGGCAATTTGATTGGGATTCATTTTGTATGAATAGTAAAATAGATGCCTTTTTGGCAGGGATTTTGATTTGAGGACAGTCCCTAACATCTTCCCGTGATTCTTGGAAAAGTGAATCAGCCCAGATGTTCCGCTTAGGCTTAGTGTTCTCTTTGGGGTGTACAGGGTGATCAGGAAGGGGTGGCACCTCTGGTGTAGGGGCATGTTGTGTCCTCTTAGGGCAGCTCATTCACCTTTGGTCCCCACTTGTCACCCAGCTCTCACCTGTGACTCCCAATAGTTGTAGCACGCGCTGCAGCCACACCCCAGGCAACAGCTTTGACAGGCTGGCCAAACCAGGTTGAGGGTAGCCATTGGGTCAAGACCTTTGGTGAGATAGGGGTTTGTCTATCCCAAGCATGTGAAGACAGACTCCGGCAGATTGAGCGGATGAGACCTACCAGAATAGGACCAATGGTCATGAAGGTGTTTTCTGCAAGCGTTGTGGTACACTAAGAGCACAGCAAGACATGAAGATGCCCTGGTCAACCACTGTACCCAGCCCATCTCCAACCGTCTCAACTTTTGTCCTGCCACTGGAGCAAGATGGAATCTGGGAAGAGAGAGTGAGGCTGACTATGCGTACCTCTCCCTCACTTTAATCCAATCCACATGCAGGTCTTGACATCCCCAACTCTAGTAAACCTCAAAGTCCTGTGGCGATGGGCGAGTGACGAAGCAGCAGGTGTGGATACACTGGGAGCTGTAGCCGTGGACCTGCACACAGGGGGCTGGTTGTCTTCTTGCTGACCGAAGCAACAGCTGGATTCAGCGTCTACGTGAGTGACTGAGCAGCCCTCTTTAGGACTGCACTGCTCACCTCCATAGCAAGAGGAAGGGGCTAGAAAAGGTGCCCTAAACATTGTTTGCTTCACAGAACCCTGGCCAGCTTACTGTGGCTGGATGGGATCCCATCTCATGTGGTTGAGCAACAAAACTTCAAACAAAATGCAAGGTAACACCACTCATTATTGGCACATGGAACATACTCACGCTTCAAGACAACCCCTCAGCAGATCGACCAGAAAGAAGAACAGCCCTGGTCGCCAAAGAGCTCACAAGATTTAACATCAATATTGTGGCCCTGTGTAAAACTCACCTAGCCAACGAAGGTCAGCCCACAGAAACAGGAGGCAGTTACACATTCTTCTGGTGTGGACGTAGCAGTGATGAATGTCATGAATCTGGAGTTGGCTTTGTGGTTAAGAATCATCTTGTCCCCATACTTGCCAGTCTTCTCACATGAATGACCGACTCATGACACTGCATCTCCCACTACAGAGAGGAAAGCAAGCCACACTGATCAGTGCCTACGCACCCACAATGACAAATCCAGATGAAGTAAAGGACAAGTTTTATGAAGATCTCAATGTCCTACTCTTATCCGTGATGCACACCGACAGGCTGATTCTACGTAGCAATTTCAATGCGAGAGGAGGATCCGATCACTCTGCCTGGGAGGGCGTCATTGGAAAAAATGGAATCGGCAAATGTAACAGCAATGGTCTACTACTACTGAAGTCATGTGCGGTTCATGATCTGATCATCACTAATACCATCTTCTGCCTACCCACTCGCAAAAAGACATCCTGGATGCACCCACGTTCCAAGCACTGGCATCTCATTGATTATGCCACTGTGCGGAGGAAAGACAGACAGGATGTAAGGGTGACCAAGGCCGAGTGCTGACTGTTGGACTGCCCACAGACTCATCATCTCCAAATTAAGCCTTTACATCAAGCCAAAGAGATGTCCGCAGAGAAACAAAGCTGTGATGAAAAAGATCAACGTCAGTAAACTGAGAAACCCCAACACAGCAGCTTCACTAGCAGAAGATCTTGACAACCAACTCTCAGAGCCGAAATTAGAGGAAAATGCTGAGAAGGACTGGGACTGCTTCCAGGATATTGTGCACTCTTCTGCACTAAAGGTTCTTGGACCCTCACACAGGAAACAGCAGGACTGGTTTGATGAAAACGATGAAGAGATCAAGGCCTTACTTGTTGAAAAGCACCGCCTTCACCATGCTTATCAGAATGACCCATTGTCAACAGCTAAGAAAAATGCCTTGAACAACGCTTGCAGGACCGTCCAGAGCAAGTTTCGCAAGATGCAGGACTCCTGGTTGAGTGCCAAAGCAGATGAAATCCAGAAATTTGTTGATAGAAACGATGCCAAACGGTTCTACAAAGCCCTCAGATCCTTGTACGGACCTCAGCCCTCAGAGAGCTCCCCTCTACTGCACTCAGATGGTGCAACTCTCATTACTGAGAAGACTGATTCTACAGCATTGGGCTGAGCACTTCCAATCCATACTGAACCACCCATCCTCCATCGATAACGAGGCGATTGACAGAACGTGCCAGACGGATATCAACCACAGCCTAGATGTCCCACCATCAAAGACTGAAACCCCCAGTGGAAGTCTACGAGTATAAGGAAGGTGGTGCAGTGCTTGCGACAAACTCACGCAGCTGTTCCAGTCCTTCTGGAATCAAGGATCCATTCCTCAGGAACTGAAAGACGCATCCATCGTACACCTCTACAAGGAAATCGACAAGTCTGTGATAATCATAGAGGAATATCACTGCTCTCCATCTCAGGCAAGATCCTTGCACATGTGTTGCTGAATCGCCTGACTGACCACCTGGAACAGGGTCTACTACCCAAGACACAGTGTGGCTTCCGCAAAGAGCGTGGCACTGTGGACATGATCTTCGCAGCTCCAAGAGAAGTGTCAAGAGCAGAATTGTGAACTGTACACCATCTTTGTGGATCTCACCAAGGCTTTGGACACTGTCTGTCGTGAAGTTCTGTGATGCATCATGTCGAAGTCTGGGAACCCTGACAGATTCATCCTGATGGTACATCAGTTCCACAACAGCATGACAGCTCATGTTTTGGACGACGGAGAAGCTTCAGAGGCCTTTACCATCACAAATTGCATCTAGCAAGGGTGCATGCTGGCACCGACCCTGTTCAGCATGTTTTCAGTCATGCTGACAGACGCCTTTCAGAACAACTCCTTGAGAGTCAGCCTGAAATACAGGGCCGATGGGAAACTGTTCAACCTGCAAAGACTCCAGGCTGTCACCAAGGTAAAGGAGACTGTGCTACGGATGTTGCCCTGTGTGACTTTAGCCCCCTGTTGGGAGGAGTGGGGGCTGAGCCTGCTCACCAACCCATGCGGTGCCTGGAGCCCCAGCCCTGGAGGGGCTCTTGCATTGCTGGACCTCAGCCAGTGCGGAGAGGACTGCTCCAACTGGGGGCAGCGGTGCTGCAGGGGTGCTGCAGGGTGAGAGTCCTGCTCTGCCCTCAGAAGGCATTTCTGCAATGGGAGCTGGGGGTCCAACCTGTCCCACGGCCTTCCAGGCAGAGTCTAGACTGGTGAGCTTCTGATGCAAACAAATACACTCACAATGAATATTATGGCTCCTATTCTTTCTGTTTTCTTATTTGCATCACATTTATATCCAGCTTTTGCAGGAAGTATTGTAGGATTCCTGTATTTATACTAGGCAAAGGTTTTCAAAAGAGCAATTGTTTGCGAAGTAGTATTCTGAAGGGGTGCAATTTCCAATTAAAGAAGCTGGGTTTTGCTTCTGCTTATTTGTTGACTCGCACTCATTTTCGCCTTCTCCATTTAGACCTCTTGTTCCACCTTCAGTCTGGGAACCTTCTTCTCCAGGCTGTCTTTCTAAGCAGCATTGGGTTTTAGGGGTACCAGAAGAGGCAGGATTCCTCCCACAGTTAGGGTTCTGCAGCATATCTTTCCACTTTGATCCATTTTCCTCTGGTCACAATTTTGCTATGCAAAACAAATTTAAATGAATGACTCCTTTTCATGGTCAGATCATGACAGTGTAATTTTAGGGTTCCCCAGATGTTATTAATTCAGAAACTATGGGACCATCCAGATTAGACTTTTGTGGCTGTTGATGGATCATTCCTATAACATCACTGGGAATCACAGGAATTTATGGAATTTTTCATGTATGCAATCTCCAGTGAACTGGCAGATCAGGCCAGTCAAACATTTGGGACATACCTGTGTGTTCCCTCTGCTCCAGGACTCACCATTCCCATCCCTCACTGTTCAATACCTCCTGCACTGGTCCTCTTGTGCCCTTCGCTGGGACATTTCCTGAGAATCACCTGTTTTTTTCTATTTTTCTCCTCTCCCTTTTCTCTTCCTATGAAAACACCGAGTCTTCAGCTGAAAATGTCCTCCACCCTTTTTCTGATTTCCTGAGCCACTTCCTTTCTGCATTCAAAGCTTTCTTAAGGGCCACTTTTCCAGCAAAACATTCCCACCATGGAGACAAATACCCCTCGACCTGAGCCTGCCCAACCTAATTTCATTCCAAATTTGCCATCTTGTGGCTACCCTTTCCCTAGATATTCAACAGCAAGTCCACATTCTTTGTCACCTGCTAGCAATAAATGAGAAGCTTTCTCTGGGCTGAGTGTGTTTGGAGCACTTTGCAAGCTCTGTTACGTTTTAATTCTACAAAGCTGGGGATGTTGAGGATCAGTCCCAGCAACAGAGCAAGGAAATGTTTGTGGAAAAGAATTTTCTTGCATAAGAGGTATGCCTGGACAAGGTTCAGTAGCTGCACCTCTTCTTAAATTCCAGCCATGAATTCATTCAGCTTGTAGCAAGTTGCATTTCTTCACAGGAGCTTCTAGCAGGACAATTAGAGCTAAAGCAAGATGTGATGCTCAAAAATATCGTCACATCATTTCATAGCTACAGAATCATCAAGGTGAAATTTTTTCTCCCTAAACATGCATAAGATTGTACCCTAAAGGCATGGCATGATAGGATCAAGAGCATCATTCACACCTACCAATGAGATCTCCCTCACCTTGGATATTTGGATAATTTGCCAGGAGAAGCAATGCCCATTTCAGGGCAGTGGTGGTTGTTCCTGTTCCTGCGGTGAAGAAGTCATGGATGCACTGAGCCAGGTTCTCTTCGTTGAAGGTAGAGCTGGGGTCGTTCCTCCTCTGCTGCTGGAAGCAGGAAAGGCAGCGTTCCGCATGCAAGAAAGGACAGGCTGCCCCTCAGCACTTGCCTTC
The DNA here is from genome assembly GCA_023646645.1 of Varanus salvator macromaculatus. Classification (NCBI taxonomy): domain Eukaryota; kingdom Metazoa; phylum Chordata; class Lepidosauria; order Squamata; family Varanidae; genus Varanus; species Varanus salvator. The sequence goes on along the minus strand of JAIXND010000759.1, from coordinate 110,607 downwards.
CCCCTCCCCACCCTGCAGCCTGTGCTGCTAATCCTGGCTGGAAGCCACATTTCATGCTCCTCTCAGCTTCAACAGGACGTGTTTCACTGTGGAATGGGCACAGGTCCACTGCCTTTCTACAGACAGAAGCAAAGATTCCCATGCATGATTCCTTGCCAAGGGATGTCAAGAAATCAGTCGCAGACTGAAATGAGCTTGAATTTTAAACTCTGACCCATGGAGTCTGCAGCAGAATGGCTTTTCCTGAGACTTGCATGGGGTTGTGCTGAACGCTACTTCAGTCCATTCCTCCAAGGATGCTGCTTGCCCTTTGGCCACCAGGGACTCTTTTCCTGGCAGGACCCTCACAACCAACCTTCCTTGGCATCGGTGGCAGCTGCTCAACCTGTGCTGTGCTTGCCACATTATAAAGATGCTGTTTGCACAATGCATGAGCCCTGATTACAGGGAATCAGATGGATTACCACACCCAGACAGATTGCTTGCACTTCCCTAGTCACATGGATGCCATGGGCAAGTGGAGCAATTGTACATAGTTGTACATGGATCACTCCTTCATGGATCACTGCCTTGTCGTGGAGAAGGAGCTTGCGTAGCTCAATGAAGCTATGAGCTATGCCGTGCAGGGTCACCCAAGATGGACAGGTCATAGCAGAGAGCTCTGACAAAATGTGATCCACTGGAGAAGGAAATGGCAACCCACTCCAGTATCTTTGCCATGAAAACCCCATGGACAGTACCAAAAGGCAAAAAGATATGACAGCGGAAGATGAGCCCCTCAGGTCAGAAGGTGTCCAATATGCTACTGGGGAAGAGCAGAGGGCTAGTACTAGTAGCGCCAGAAAGAATGAAATGACTGGGTCAAAACCGAAAGGACACTCAGTTGCTGATGGATCTGGTGGTGAAAGGAGAGTCCGATGCTGCAAAGATCTATACTTCATAGGAACCTGGAATGTAAGTTCCATGAATCAAGGCAAGCTGGATGTGGTCAAACAAGAGATGACAAGACTGAACATCGACATCTTAGGAATCAGTGAACTAAAATGAACAGGAATGGGTGAATTTAATTCAGATGACCATCAGGTATACTACTGCGGGCAAGAATCCCTCAGAACAAATGGAGTAGCCTTCATAGTCAATTAAAGAGTAGGAAAAGCAGTACTGGGATACAATCTCCAAAATGACAGAATGATCTCAGTTCAAATCCAAGGCAAACCATTCAACATCACAATAGTCCAAGTCCATGCCCCAACCACTGGTGCTGAAGAGGCTGAAGTTGACCAGTTCTATGAAGGCCTACAACATCTTCTAGAATTAACTCCAAAAAAGCAAAAGGCAAGGGAGAAAGAGAAAGATACAAACAATTGAATGCAGAATTCCAGAGATCAGCTAGAAGAGATAAGAATGCCTTCCTAAATGAACAGTGCAAAGAAATAGAAGAAAACAATAGAATAGGGAGGACCAGAGATCTCTTCAAGAAAATTGGAGATATGAAGGGAACATTTCATGCAAAGATGAGCATAATAAAGGACCAAAATGGCAGGGACCTAACAGAGGCAGAAGAGATTAAGAAGAGGTGGCAAGATTACACAGAAGAACTATACAAGAAAGAGCTTAACATCCCTGATAACCACGATGGGGTGGTCACTGGCCTCGAGCCAGACATCCTGGAATGTGAAGTCAAATGGGCCTTAGGAAGTCTGAGCAACAACAAAACTAGTGGATGTGACAGTATTCCAGCTGAGCTATTCAAAATGCTGAAAGACGATGCAGTAAAAGTGCTACATTCAATATGCCAGCAAATTTGGAAAACTCAGCAGTGGTCACAGGATTGGAAAAGGTCAGTTTACATTCCGATCCCAAAGAAGGGCAATGCCAAAGAATGTTCAAACTACTACACCATTGCACTCATTTCACATGCTAGCAAAGTGATGCTCAAAACCTACAAACTAGGCTCCAGCAGTATGTGGACCAAGAACTACCAGAAGTACAGGCAGGATTTCGAAGAGGGAGAGGAACTAGAGATCAGATTGCCAACATATGCTGGATCATGGAGAAAGGGAACTCATCATGGGAACTCACCCTGTTCTGCAGATTCGAACTGGCGACCTTTCGATCAACCAGCCCAGCAGCACAGCGGTTTAAACCACTGCGCCACCTGCATCCCATGTTATGATACAACACCTTTATTAAGTGTGCAAAAGAAGTGGTTTGAAACCTGCCAATGGAAAAGTTCCCCAAATCCAGTCTTGATGTAGGCAATTTATTGGGAGTCATTTTGTATGGAAAATAAAATAAGTGACTTTTTGGAAGGGATTTTGATTTCATCCTAACATCTTCCCATGATTTCCTCTGGCCCTTCAGAATGACAAAGTGTGTTTGAGTGCTCACTCAGCTTCCTCCTTTTAGCATATCACTGGTTATACTTCCTGTTGTTGTTAGTCGCGAAGTCGTGTCCGACCCATCATGACCCCATGGACAACACTCCTCCAGGCCTTCCTGTCCTCCATGATCCCCCAGAGTCCACTTAAGCTCACACCGACTGGCTCAGTGACTCCATCCAGCCACCTCATCCTCTGCCGTCCCCGTCTTCTTTTGCCATCTATTGTTCCCAGCATTAGGCTCTTCTCCAGGGAGTCCTTCCTTCTCATTAGGTGGCAAAAGTATTTGAGATTCATCTTCAGTATCTGGCCTTCTAAAAAGCAGTCAGGGTTGATCTTCCCTAGGAGTGACTGGGTTGATCGCCTTGTGGTCCAAGGGACTCGCAGGTTATACTTTCTAGCTAGATCCATTTACATCCATCCCCGCAAGGGTGCTGACAGGATTGTTGGAAAAGTGAAGCAACCCAGATGTTCAGCTCAGGCTTGGTCTTCTCTTGTGAAGACAAACTTGCTGAAGGAGTTTCTAGAGCAACTCAAGACAAATGCAAGGAAAGCTGTTTTCTCCAGCCATTCAAATGCTCAGTAGGAAAATAAACTCACTTGACTTCACTCCTTTTGTCGGATTCTCCACCTATGAGATTTCATCTGCAAAGAATGGGTTTAACTTTGCAATTCTACCAATGAAATTCAATGTTATCAGAAGGCATTATCCCCACTTCAGTTTAATCTTCTGGATTGTGATTATTAGCCATTGTGTCATCTGTTAAAGTTTTTAGCTGATCTGACCATTGATGGAAGAAGAGAAATTCCACTCTGTGTGTAGGGCTTCCTTTCTGATTGTTTTCAAGCAGAGCCTTCCAAACTGATTTTATCTGAATAAAATGGCTGACATACAATTTTAACTGCTGCTCCATTTGCATTGATTAGTTACTGTATGTTTCTGCTTGTTTTCATTCTCCTAATTGCAAGCTGGGTGGTCAGTTAATCTAGTTTGCTGTGCACAATCTCTCTTTTTCACTGATGTCGGAGGACGGTCCTGCATTTGACGGATTTTCCAGTGCAAGTCTGGGATAAAGCTTGGATTACTAGCCTTCTTCACTTCGCTGAGTTATCTTGCATTTGTATCTTAAATCATTGTGGGGGTTTTTCTCAACCTGAGAACTACATGCAAAGTTGCGCATGCAAATATTACGCAAATCTCTGTTCTCCTATAGTATTCTATGATTCTACATAGATCTGAAGGAGCCATCCGAAAGGGAAGGAGAACTCCCTGTGGAGGTCTCCCTTTTGCTGATTCTTTTGAAAGCATACAGGTAGGCAGAACTCTCTGTGAACCAGCCTTTTGTTTCCCCCTGTGATGTTGCTCCTTCTCTCTTTCTCAACATCACTTTATATTTCTCAATTATTAAAAACAAGCCTCACATTTTGCAAGTGGCTTTGAAACTTGACCTTCCAGGCATGTCGCATAGCAAAACCTTTAATTGTAAGGTGGTGTCGTGCCTGATGCCCTGACAGAAGCAGCACCTCACAGGGAAAGACCAAACACCCAAAGAGAGAATCAGACATCAGAACAGGAGGATTTATACCTGAGACCCTGTGGCCAAATGTCCCTTCCTCCTGACGTTGAGCCTCCTGGAAATGATGCAGGAGACACAAGAGGCGGGGTAGATTTGTCCAACGCGACTCTTAGACATTCTCTACGCCAATTGGAGCAGAAGGAAACTTTGTTCCGCCTCAGGGGGGAAAGGTGGGGCAAAGAAAGCTAGTCCCACATGGGTTCCCTGAGAGACATCACTAAGGAATTACAACTGCCTTGTGAAGACCATTACAGTAGAGCTTATCTGTAGCATTGTAAATCTTGTAGATAAGTAGCAATAGAAGACTTTAGTTTTATTGCCTGCGAAAGTGTGGGTCCTTTATACTGTGAGTCATCACTCACAACAGGTGGGGCATTCCCATGTTCCATTCCAACAACTGGAAGGTGGAGGGTTTAATATGAAAAGGAAACATATCCCAATTGGGACTGGCATGCTATTATTTTTTGTCAAATATGTTCAGAAAAATCAGTGTACCCTCCGTTAATGAAATATCTGAATCAGAAGAAAGTTGGTCAAAGAGTTGTAATGTTTTAATTAAATTTAATTAAATTTTAATGATTAAAATAATTCATATACTACTCAATTCTGCAAACTCTCTGGTTCAACTATATTCAACCCCAAAAGTGCAACATAATATAAAATATTTTGTCGCTTTTCTGTGCAGTCAAGTTGTCTCCATCCCATGGTGACCCTATGAATGAAAGCCCTCTAAAATTTTCTATCCATGACATGGATGTCATTCGTGTTTCATTTCTGATTCCTGGACCAAATTTTCTGACATTTGGTTTTGCTTCATTTCCTCCTTTTGCGTTCCAGTCAGGTATGATTAGCAGCACGTCTTGTTTTGCTGTCTTATTGATTTCCTCTTGAGCACCTGCATAAAAGTTTTCTATTTCTTATTCATTTATTTATTTATTTTTCAATTTATATCCTGCCTTTTTCCTACAAAGGGCTCAAGGCAGCTTACATGATCTCTCCTCCTCTATCTTAGCCTCACAACAACAACCCTGTGAGGTAGGGTGGACTGAGAGTCTGTGACTGGCCCAGAGTCACCCAGTTGGCTCCATGGCTGAGCAGGGACTAGAACCCAGATCCCCTGAGTCCCAGTCCCATGCTCTTAGCCACTACACCACACTGGCTTTCTTCCTCAGCATCTGTTTTTGAAGTGTAAACCTGAATGGTGATTGTGTTGAAAGGTTTTCCACTAATTCTGATTGATATTATTTGGTTGGATTTTGTATTATCGGTCTTTTCTGCCTATGCTAGACCTCAGTATTGGAGCCACTCCTATGTAATTGCCAGAGTGAAACACTTCATGTTTGTTGGATTGGAAATCACAGAACAGTATGCTTGGAAGGGGCCAGGAAGGCCATCCTGTAAACCCCCTGCTTCTGCAGGTCAGCAATTTACACCTTCCCACTGAGATGACTGTCCAGTTTCTTTCTGAATTTCTCTAGTGTGGGGGAGCCCACAACTTCTCTAGGCAACTGGTTCCACTTTCATATCATGTTTTGTTAGAGCAGAAAAGCTCTAGAGCAGAAAAGCTCTAGCATAGAGAAAATATTTTCTTTTGCTTCTCATATTTAAAATTGTTTGTTTACTCTTTGTATGTTTACACTTCTAAAAAAAAACTTGCGGAAAAAGTGCAGTGTAAAAGAAATGCAAAACTGGAGGATCACATCCAAAGAACGCCTAAACAACTGTAAGTTGACAATGAAGAGTCCACAATAAATGTCTCGTGCACAAAAGCCTTTATGCACCTCAGTCCTCCTCACCCAGCCTGCCACAAAATAGAGCCATTAGAGGATAATATGTCTATTCACCACCAGCTGCACATGCAACACTGGGAGAGAAGTGGATGCACCAGAAAATCCTGTCAACATACAAACGGACTACGACGCAGGTGTGCATGGACAGCAAATTGTCTGGGAACAGCAAATCGGAGGGAAGCACCTCTTTCTTGGGCTATAACCCTACCCCTACCCCTACCCCTAACCAACCCCAGTACAGATCTGTTTGATGCTCTGATGGAATGAAGGAACTGAGCAATTCAAGGCAGAACACCAGATGAAATGAGAAGCTACGAGGGAGGCATTTGCAGCAGTGAAGAAGAGGCTGAGATTCCTTGCATGTGTCACAATGAGCTGCAGCGGGGAACAGCACAGATTTTATATGGATGGGGATGCGTTGCTAACCCACGCATAGGTTTCTGGTTGAGTTCCTTCACGCCTTCTGGCAGCTGGAAGCGGAAGGCCCGCAGCAGGTGGGTCAGGAAGAGGAAGATCTCCATCCGCGCCAGCTGCTCCCCCAGGCACACCCGGGCCCCTGTGGCGCAAGGAAGGGAGGGCAGCCGGTTAGGAGCAAAACCCGTTCTCCAGGACTTCCGTCTCTGTCTGCACCGAGATGTCAATCTGAGAAGGACCCTGCATGGTTTGGCCATTGCCTCCCACACCTCCCCGGGGATATGCAGGGCTGCCCCACCTGCCAGTTCAACACCCTCTGCCTTGACTGCATCTGGCGGCAACTGTGGTGGAGAGGCGGCTTCGGGCCAGGGGAATAAGAAGGGCTGCTCTCCATTCCGCTCCAGTGTCCCAGGCTACGCACCATTGGGCTTGCATGGGGGATCATCAAGGGCAACCCTTGGACAACGCGGCAACCAGCCAGCACTACAACAGTGGGATATGTCATGAATCCTCAGGGGGGACATGGAGAGGGAGGAAAGGGAAGGAGGAAAGAAAGGGAGTGAGAAATTCTGGGATCTGCTGCTTGCCCTGCGCTTCCACCGTAGGTGCTTCAGAAGGACCTATTGCTCACTCCCACTGCAGGATTGGAAGTGGGAACTTCTTGTTTCTTTTGCGAACTGTTCCATACTTTTATGCAGAGTCCACCAGGGGGGTGGCAGAATGAGCCTTGCAGCCTTCCTCAGTGGGGGAAATGGATGACCAGGCCCATGCCTAGTGTGGGGCAACCTGGCCCTGAGCTCAGCTTCCATCAGCACCATCTCCGAGTCTCTGCATGCCCTGAAATGGCTCTTCCCCCCTCCCCAAATGCTGAGATGTGTGAATGAGACCCTGCTTGGGAAGGGGGTGGAGCCAGAGGAAAGGTGGAGCCTGTGGTCGGTCTGCTATATGAGTGCCATCTCGCTGACAAGATGGACATGTGGATGGCTCCAGGGCCTGTGTCCAGCTCCTCCCATGAATGGGTGGCCATCTCACATGCTGGGATTGAGAAAGGGCCTCTGAGATCATTGTAGTTGGTCAGTAACTTCTTCTAGTGCTGCAGCTGCATATCCCCCTCTGGAAAAAGAGGGCCCATATCCCCAAGATGAACCGAGTCGATATCTGTGGCTTTCACCCAGAGTCCCAGAACACCAAGGGAGTCCTATGGTAGATGAGGATGCAATCCAGGAGCTGTGACCTAATGAACACTCGCTAACACACAAGGGGAACCGTGCACTGCTCTGCATGTCTACACAGAAGTAGGGGATCTACTCCTTGATAGCGCTGTCTGCATCAGCGGCAGCCTCAGAAGAGCAAGCATCCTTCGCTTCTAAGAGAATGACAGGCATTTGGGTGCACAATTTGGGAGCCAAAAAGGGAGTGAGGTTCTCTTGCATCAAGCTCAGAGGAGACTCTGGTTTCCCGATGGATGCAGACACCTCAGACGACAAGGTCTGCATTTCTGCCTGTCGTGCCTGACGGCTCGACAGAGGCGTCTACTCGTGAGGAAGAGGCAGACGCTAACAGTGAGAGTCAGGCATTGGAACAAGGGGACTTATATTTAAGACTGAGACAGCTCAGAGAAAGAACAGCAAGCTGTCGTGAGGTCGTAACTCACGCCTCCAATTAACTCACACAGCAGCCGGCAGTGAAACTAAAGACTTTTATTGCTATTCACTGCAAGATTTACGATGTGACTGATAAGCTCTAATGACTAGCCCCTTACAGTGCAGTTGCCCTTCTTCTCTGCTATCTCAGTCAACCACGTGGTATCAGACCTTCCTGCTCGTCTTTATGCTCGTGGGCGGGACAGACCTCTGTCCTGCTGTCATCTTAAAGATCTCTGGACTTTAGCGTTCGTTAAACTTTCCGTCGAATCCTCTTCTTCTCTTGAGCTCTGTTCAGCAGTCACAGAGTCAGGAGCCAGGGGGGCGACTTCTTCAGGCAGCTCAGAGCTGGAATCAGGGGAAGTTGCCCTTTCAGACGCTTCCCCATCCGTCTGCGGGGAAGCTGTTCTCTCAGAGGCTATGGGGTCAGGCTGTAGAGAGGCTCCTAGCTCAGTAGTCTGAGAGCCAGGCTGCAAAGGGGTCATCTGGGCACTGGGTCTTAAATATAAGTCCCCTTGTTCCAATGCCCAACTCTCACTGTTAGCTTCTGCCTCTTGCTCACGAGTAGACACCTCTGTTGAGCCGTCAGGCACGACACTGCCTCACCTGCACCGAATGACAGAAATTCCTCTCTGGCCACAAAGTTTCCATCCTTGTCCAAAAATTGATTTGGGTTGAACTCTTCAGGAGTGTCCCAGTGCTCAGGATCAAGAAGGACAGAGCGCAGATCTGGAGTAATAAAAGTTCCCTGCAAAAAAAAGGTGATTAAATTCAGAACTGTTAATTACTTTCACTGTATTAACTATGGAGAGTTTCTGAAATACATATATGTGGATCTATCTGTATCTATATTTTATGAGTTGGGTAGGAGGGTTAGTGTTTCCTATTCTCATTCCGCACGGAGTGGGGGTGGGTTTTTCCAATCAGCTTTAGATCTCGAGCGTTCTTTCAGTGCTCAAAGCTAAATGCCTCCACTTGTAACATGACTTTGGAACCCATAGCAAAAGGTTAATGTGTGAGGCCCCTTCCTGCTACAATCCAGGTCTGCAGCCATTATGATATTCTGCACCTTGGGAATAAGAAAGCCGCGCATTTTCACATCCTTTGTGGATCGTCTTGGGAGTCCAACTAATAAGGCATATTTGAAACGCTGCATCTCATCAATCACTGCACTTAGGTAGGGCAGTTTCTTTTTATCTTGGTAGCTGATCGTTTGAGAAGAACCAAAAGCATCTTCAATCTCCTTGTAGACTTTATCTAGGGAAAATGAAGGAAGTAGAATATTCAATTATCATACTCGAAATCACAACACCATCCCGACATGTTCTCCAAGGAATTCAAGTTAGCGTACCTGATTATCCTCCCAATGCCCTCAGTGGGAAAGTGAGCTGGGCCTCTGTTGATCCTCTTAAACCATGGACTGGCTGCGACAGGTGAAAGAGGTCCTTCACATAGCTTGGCCACTAACAGCTTGAGGTTCTCAAGGCCAAATCCACCCCTTTAAACTAGGCTACCAAGTGCACTCACAACCAGTGCACCTGGCTTCGCATAAGTGCTTGATAACCTGACTGGCCTATGCCTGTAACATCGAGACCAACAATAATGTCAGCTTGAACTCAATTGAATCAGTGAGATGGCTAGAAAGGCAGCAGACTGTTGGACCAGAATGGGATTTGAGGAGCATTGCAGGAGACTGAGCAGGTTGCAAAGAAGCTGGGTGGGTTGTTTCCGCCTGGCTTTACTGCAGAAGACCTCTGGATTCCATCCACAGCCTCCATGCCAGGTTTCTGTGGTGGCCAGGAGTCATTTGCACAGTAAAAACTAGTGTGCCTGTCAGTAATAATAACAATAGGAACAAGACTATCCATTCCTGAAATGATGTTTTCAGGAAGGAAGTCCAAGGAACAAAGTGGTGACCAGAGGTCATGCAGTTCTTGACCTTTTTGACAAACTGGAGGGGACTGAATCATCAAATCCAGGATTATCCCTGCAGCAGCAGCAAGTTGTGGATTTCCTGGAGAGTATGGTGGTGTTTGCCCCCAGCAGGTGTGTTATTTCATGCCCCCCGACAGAACTGCTGCTTGCTTTTGGAAAGTCCCATCTGCCTTTCTCCTTGGATGGGTAGTCAGTAGGAGCCTCCAACCTCAGTGCTGCGGTTATTCCTTCCTCCATTCATGGTAGCCGAGATGCTTTCGGCACGGCCGCCAGATTCATCTTCTTGAACGTCTGTGCGGACATGTCCATTTCTAATGCACAGCACAACTCCTTCACCTTTCTGTGCTTGCTGTTCTTTTTTAATGCACTATATCCTTCAATTACTATACCCTACCCTGGGAATCAGCTCTCCAAGTCCCAGTTCCACCTCTGAAGTCCTATTTCAGTTCCTGAATCAAGAGTTTAAGCTTGCCCAATCTATTTGCCATACTTAGAGGGGATGAATGCTAATGGCCTCTCTGAACTCAAGGAAGAGATTATCATATTTTTCCAACTATAAGATGCCCCCATGTGTAGGATGCCCCCCACTTTTCTTACTGATCTCCGAGCAAGCAAGCTGTTGCTGCGTACATGCACACAGCACCTCCCCACACGCATGCACCCGCTCCAGTCTCCGCCGCAGCGTGCCCACGCCCGCCTCCTCCCCCAATCGCGCCCACGCTCACTTCCCCCCCAATTGCGCCCACCTCCCCCAATCACGCCCGTGCCCGCCTCCCTCCCGATCGCACCCGCACCCACCTCCCCCCGATTGCACCTGCGATCATGCCAGTCTCCCCCCACCCACTGCGCCTGTGGTTCTTCTCTCAGCCCCCCGTGTATAAGACTCCCCTCCATTTTTAGGTAAATATTTTAAAGAAAAAGTATCATCGGTATACATGGAAAAATACGGCAATTACACTTGTTCTGACAGTTCCTACTTCAATGCGTGAGTCTCTATTGGCATTCCTGGGCTTTTGTCTCCATCCCTCATGAAATTTGGCTTGAAGCCCTCATGAAAAAATGACAGATGTATGAACCAGCGAAAGTCGTTCTCATCAAAGTTCTCGAAACTCCCCTTCAAATTGCCGGTTGCTTCGAGTCCACACTGGTTCTTTATTTTGACATGAAAACATGTGTTTATCTGCATGTGCATTTTCCAAATGCATGCATCAATTTTTGAAATGCACTCCTTGTCGGGATGTACTCTGTCCTGGAACAAATGCCATTCTTTTGGTCCATCAATCAAATTGAAGACTCCTAAATCTATAGGCTTTGATGGCAGATTGCTCTGTTCCTTCTTCAGCCCACAGGGAGGAAACCAGGCAAAATTCCAATGAAAACTGAACTAAAATGAACATGGCAGACAACCTTAGAGCAAACCCATCATTCCCCGTTCAAGCACATTCTTCCCAGCTTCCGAGATGTGCAGGGTTGGGAGTTACCAGCTGTGAGCACCCTTCTCCTCTCCTTGCTACAGCCAGTGGTGCCAGCCTCTCAGTTCTGTCAGGCTCCAGGATCTTTCTTCCTGCCGTCCAACGAGTGTTGGAGATCACAGCCACTCTTGCCTTTAGGCCAGTTTCTTTGGTCCAGAGATGCAGTGGAACTTCTGAATCTCTTCTTCCGAGTGTCACCTTCTTCATGCTGGTGGTTTTTTCTTTGGAATCATCCTGCTCCTCTTCCAAAGTGCCCCTGCCATTTGCCCCTCCAGTGCCTTCGCTGTTCTGTCCAAGAGCTTGCACCTTCTCTTACGCCTTGGCGTGTGGCCGCTCGGTGTTCCAGATGTCTCCTTTTCTTCTGAAGAGGCCACCAGCTTCACTGGCTATGTCATCTTCAAGCAGGAAACACACATTATGTGCTTTGCAGTCGCTTCCGCTGAACCGCAGCTGCCTATTTGCTCTTCCGTGCCCTTGGACCCCAGTGCAGTGGCTCTTCCTTCTTCTTCCCTTATAATTCAGTGAATGGGCCTTTCTACGCACTCTCCACATGGCTTGCAAGGGAAATTACCGCCTTGACTCCCTTCGCCAGTCTCTGCTTCCACACTCCTGCAAGTTCTCCCTGCTTGCTCATTCCCTTGGAACCGGCCAGCTTCCTTCTGGGCCTGCTAATGGGGCTCACCCTTGGCTGGGCAGGAAGCAAGCACTAAAGATCTTCCCCTGGGCAGATCTTCTCACCTTGGATATCTGGATGATTCGTCAGAAGCAGCAGTGCCCATTTCAGGGAGCTGGCAGTTGTTTCTGTCCCCGCAATAAAGAAGTCATGGATACACTGAGCCAGGTTCTCTTCATCAAAGGTGGAGCTGGGGTCATTCCTCTTCTGATGCTGAGAAAAGGAAGATAAAATCTCATTAGAAGGACCAACAAGCTGCCCTTCAGCCTGCTTGACTTTCTATCCCCCTCTTCTGTGTCTTAGGTATGATGGGTGTGTCTATTGGTCTTCCTACTTTCTTCCCTTCTTGAATTTTAGCTTTGTTATCTACTCTCTCAAATACATCATCTTAACAACCCAGAGTATAGAAACTGATGTAATATTTATTCACTAGTGGTGAGCACAGAGTCTGAGCCTGAGCTGAACTGACCTCTTTGGATAATTTCTGGGGCTTCCCACAATGAAGCAGGCATGCCTCTAGTCACAATATGATGTATCTGGATCATTATCTAGATAGGCTTCAGTGTGGGGTGGGCATTAAGCTGTAGTCATGCAGGTACAGAAGGCAAGGACCATTGTAGGAAAGGTCCCTTGACACACATCTGTCCTACTCAACAGGGGTTATGAAATATCTGCCTTTCCCCAGACCTTGCGGATGGAGGATCATCCACTTGAGCACATCAGTGTAATGTGGATGGATTCCAGAAGAGGGAACAAATGCAGGTATCATCTGAGGGGTTGAGAAGTAGAATGAACTGCTGGTGCCCCCAGAAGATTTGGGGGTTTTCTAGATGAGGCTTCTGTAGTGAACTCAGAATGCTTCTGCAGTAGGGATGGGTGTAGCAGCAAAATTCAAGGCCACTGAGTTTCTCTGAATTCCACTTTAAAGATAGTTCCAGCTGAGGTCCCTGGCAGATGGAGACTTTTCTCTGTTCAAATGAACACTGTGTATTTCCATGCATATTTTCCAAAGGTATGTATCAATGTTCCTCATGTTTAAAATGTACACATTCTTCTTTCATAATTAAAATATAGCTGTGCACATTCACTATGGAATGCACTCCCCAGAGAAGTCCGCCTGGCACCGATGTTATGCTCCTTCCAGCGCCAGGTAAAGACCTTTTTATTCAACCATCATTTTAGTAATCAAGGGTTTAAATGTTTTAAGATTTTTTTTCTTCCTCACAGTCATACTTTCTATGCTTTTCCTTACTGGTCAAGTGGCCAGCATTACTAAATGCCGAGCCACACAGAATGCTTTACCTTCCCACCGAAGTGGTACTTGTTTATCTACTTGCATTTGCATGTTTCGAATTGCTAAGTTGGCAGATGCTGAGACAAAGCAGCAGGTACTCACCCTGCCAATTGAATTTGAACTGCGGTTTAACCCACAGGGCCACCCATGTCTTCTAAAACATATTTGCATACATTCAAAAGGTAAGCATGGTGTCAATCATTTTTGGAGGTGGGAGGGTGGTTCCATGAGCCAGACTGCAAACTCAGAAAAGTGTTAGAGATGTCCATCACAGACCATCTCCAAGCCTGTTTTCAGCAGTGGGAGTTTACCAGCCTCTAGACATGTTGGTTGATGAAGAGACAGGAAGTACACCCAGGGGGAAGGACAGTGGAGAAACTTGCTGCAGCTGTCTTTCCCCACTGGTGGGCTTTACCCACCAGTGGGATGGTGGAGAGCAGTAGATTGAAAAATGCTGGACAAGGGAGTAATAGACCCTCCAGTGCGATTCCTGTATCCAGCCACAGCAGGAAGTGGGGCAATTCCTTGGATGAGAAAAACTCAGACAGCAAGAGGACACTTACTTTCTCCATCTGCAGTAGATAGAAATCGATGAAGTCCCGTGGCTCGTGGAAGGACCCCTGCTCCTTGTGCTTCTCTGCCTCCTCCCTTGCATGGGAGAGCACCTCCTGCAGTGCAGAGAAAGCCTCTTTGTGAGGCCCTGGAAGGTGCTTCATGATGCCCGGGAATGTGTCATACAGCTGTAGGGAAAAATCCGGACTGCAACTGCACACTAAGAACACAAACATCACAGCTGCAGAGGAATTGGGCATTTTACTGCCAATAATGAAGAAATCAAAAGTGTGAAAGGTTTGGTATAGCTTGGCTCAGCCACTGATTCAAAGGGGAAGTGTAGCCCAGAAATCCGAGGAAGACTGAGGCTTGGAGGGGCAACAAAGAACTAAGTAGAACAGATCATCCAATGTAAGGGTGTTTCACTGGGAGCAAAGGCCAAGATCATTCACACCATTGCATTCCCGATCACTGTGTCTAGGCGTGAAAGCTGCACAATGAAGAGAGCTGGGAAGAAGAAAACAGATGCATTCAAAACATGGAAGAGAGCCCTGAAAATACCCAAGACTGACAGAAAGAGGAACGAGTGGGTCCTAGAGCAAATCAAGCCAGAACTTGCCCTAGAAGCAAGAAGGACAAAACGGAGGCTGTCGTACTTCAGATACATCATGAGAAGACCAGACTCACTGGAGAAGGCCATCATGCTGGGCAAAGTCAAAGGCAGGAGAGGAAGACAAAGGCCACCTATGACCAACTGGAGGCATCCAAGAGGCAGCTGGACAGCCATTTGAGAGGGATGGTTGAACTTGGTGTCCTGCCCTGAACAGGGGGTTGGACTGGATGGCCACATTGGCCCCTTCCGACTCCACTGTTCTATCATTCTATAATTTGCTCCATGTAGGAGAGCTTTTGATCCAGGGCTCCTGAGATCCAGGATTACTGAACAGAGAAGTAAAATAACACTAAGCAAATGGACACCCCTTTGGAAGCTCGCACCTGGGATAAGAAGGGCTCTCTGGAGCTGGTGGAACAAAACTGTTCTGAACTGGAGGCTGTCAAGCACCCATCTTGAATCACCAGGTTGGTATTTCACAGGTACCTTTGTAATAGGGTATGTGGTCCAACGGTTAAGCTGGGAGACAGCAACTCCAGCTTCCTATCATAATGAGTTTCAGAATGCTGAAAGGAAACATCAGTCTTTGGAAGACCTCAGTGTTCAGTAGGGAAAGACAAGAGTCACTCACAATGTGAAAGAAACTGCCTGCAAATTTTAAGCCGTCATCAACTGCTTTGACCAGTTTCTGGAACTGTTCATCTTCGAGAGAAAAGCGGTGTCCAAAAGTCAAGGCACATATCACATTGCAGACGGAATTGGTGATGGGCAATGCAGGATCGAGTGGCTGGCCTGCAAATGAAGATCTATTAATATTAATCCAACCCCTCTGGTTAACTCTAAAAGTTGGATTTCATGGGGGGACATGGGAGACTATGGCAACCTCTACTCTTTTTTGCTACTTCTAAGAAATCTACTCAAATACATGAAATTCCACTCCGAAATCTACAGACTAGAAGAAGATTTCTGCAGACGTGGACGTGTGCCAGGATCATCTGCAGAGTTTGCGTACCCTTTGCATGTGCAAAAGTCTCCACAAGTTGATTGGCCTCCTCTTCGATTTGGCGTTCCATGCACTTCTTCCCCATTCCCAGCTTCCGCATCGTCACTACACCAAACCGTCTCTGCTGTTTCCAGGTGTGTCCATTTGAAAGTACAATACCTGAGGTTGTCATGAACCAATGAGAAATTATTTCCCAGAAAATTCAGGTTAGAAATTGTCTGGTTGCCTGCCTAGAAGAAGCACATTAACTGCAATTTATTCAAGACAACTCTTGGCTTTGGGTCTATTGGACACCACAACATCTCTTTAATATGGGTTTTATATTATACACCGATATTCTGGGTTATTCTACAGTCTTCTTGCTTATTTTACATACCATTCGATTGTAAAGTAATGGTTAGCACTTTGGTGTTAGCACTTTGGTAATGGGTAGAGTAACATCTCTTTACAAATACTTTGCCCACCTAATGCGAAGGAAAGACTCACTGGGGAAGACCCTGATGCTGGGCATGATTGATTGAAGGCAAAAGGAGAAGGGGACAGCAGAAGCTGAGCTGGCTAGATGGGGTTGCTGGGGTGGTGGGTGTGGGCTTGGGTGGACTCTGGGTCTTGGTGAAGGACGGGAGAGCCTGGAGGGGCCATGAAGGGGCCATGTTGTCCATGGGGCCATGAAGGGTCGGGCACGACGTAGTGGCTAAACAAAAAACAAAACAAAAAAACCCACGTAAGAGTGGGATGGGGCGGCATAGAAGCCTCCTAAATAAATAAATAAATAAATAAATAAATAAATAAAGCCAAAAGCCCGAAGTCAAGCTGCTAAAAGTTGCAGAATGTGTCTCCCTGGTAGGAATGTGTCCCCTTCTCTTTAACTCCAGCAAGGCTAGAATTGCAGCTCTAGCTTCTTACCAGTTGAAGGATCACTGGCCCTCCAGAGCTTGGACACGTTATGGGTCCTTTACTCAGCTTAAGTAGCATTCTCTGAAATGCTACCTGTTCCATGCATGGAAAGCCAAAGCTGAGGATGCTGAATGAATAGATGAAGCAGTGTAATACAGAGGAGTTGTTCAGATTCATTAGACAACGGGAAACATCCTGGGAAAAGCCGGGCTCCACTTGAACCAACCCTTGATTTAACCCTAAATGGAACCCCTCAGGACCTGGGGAAAGAACTGAGTCTTGTTGAACCAACTAGAAATGACAACCACATGGCATCAGACCTAATATATATATATATATATTAGAAGTGGAAAATGGCCAAGGAAGCCCAACACAGCCGCTTGTGACGCCAAAGAAAGGAAGTCTCTCTAAAATGAGGTTACTGGTAGAAAGGAAACTGAAAGCGAAGAGTCAGCAGGATCAAATCTCTTCAAATTGCGGATGTTTAACATCCCAGTAATGGAAACTCAGCTACAATGGCTGTCACAGGCCAGGAACAGTAACACAAGACTAATGAGATCACCAGCATGGTTAATGGGCAATGTCAGAGAAGTAAGGCTTCCTTTCCTTTCCTTTCCTTTCCTTTCCTTTCCTTTCCTTTCCTTTCCTTTCCTTTCCTTTCCTTTCCTTTCCTTTCCTTTCCTGTACTTCCTCTTTTACTGCTACAGGTGCCAAGGGAGACACAAAATCCTGGCTCTGGCAGCATGAACCATTGCTACGTGATGCTGTCATTGTGTGTCTTTGATCTTGTCCCTCCATCTTCCCCTGGGCCTGCCGGGGGCTCTTTGGCTTTCTTCTCTTTTGCGCATGCTTTGAACAGGATGGGACCCCATGACATTCTTTCCAGATGAGCAAACCACTTGATTTGCTGTCCTTGTAGATAGTTTAGGATTGGCTCTATTCCAGTTCTTTCTCTTATAATCTCAGTCCTGATTTGATCTCTTATGAAATCTTGCCCCAATGAGCAAAACAAAAAGGAACACACAATGCACAAAGAAAATGCATGCAACCGGTAACACAGCCAATAAGAAAAGTATTTTGACGAGCATCTTGTTGACAACTTCAAGGCCCATGATAAAGAATTATTTAAATATGCTAGAACCAGCAAACCAACAAGGAAGGCAATGCGGCTGTTTGATACAAAGAGAAATCAGTGAATATTAGAAGGGATAAAGAGACTGTGGAGAAGCTGAATGAGTGGTTTTCATCTGTCTTCACTGCGGAACATACAGGACAGATACTTGCTCATGAGCTGATATTTTCAGGAAGATGAGAGGGACTGAGGACAAAAGATGAGTTATCAACTCATACACAAATTAAAGACCAATAGGTTACCAGGTCCAAGTCCTCCAATTCTAAAATAATTCATGGATCCTTGAAGTTGCTGATCATCTTCCAAAATACATAACAGATCAGCTTCTGGATAACGGCCAATGCAATACCAATTTTCAGAAAGGGACCCATGAGGATCCAAGAGGGCTGGTTAGCTTGACAGCTATTTTGGATTTGAATTAATTTAATTTAATTTAATTTAAACATTTCTATGCTGTCCTTTGCAACAAGCCTCAGGACAGCTTACAGAAAATAAGGGTAAGTCCATTGGATAAAAGTAGGAGGCTTATAGACAGTCAAGCAAGGAAGAAACATCGCCTCCACAAAGGTGAGTCTTTGTCTTCCTAACCCTTTTAGATCTCTTTGAGAGCACCCAGAAATAATAATTTTAGCTTTATCAACAGTTGGTTTAAAAATGCCCAGCTTTCAAGGAAAACCCCAATTCCCTTCAAATCCTGAGAGAGGTCAGGAATATGGTGAATTTTGTGAAGCTTTCCAATGAGAAGATTAAAATATCAAAAACAGTTTTCAGACGTTCACTCCATATTGAGATAATCAGCTGGATGAAAATGTCACCCGACTTCTTGGAATTTAAGAAACAAAAGTGTTTAGCGGTTAACTGACAGTTTATGTGCTTAATCATGATGCATTTTCTATATTAAAGAACCATACCTTTAACTCTATGTTGAACTAGAATAAATATTTTTGAAATGGTCTCATAAAATTGTGAATATTTTGAGTTCATGATATCGGGTCTTTACTATCTACACTTATCCCAATGAAACAAAATCCCTGTGTGCATAACTTTGAAAAGGTTGTCACATTTCAACGAGAGAGAAAAAGATCCGGGCTCTTCATCAAACCTAGAAGTTAGCATTAGGCATATTAGGGCAAAATTCCAATATAGTGAAAAAAGCAACAGTTAAAGGAGGAACCATAGCCATTTCAATCCAAGGGTCCCAAAACTGAGACTTAGTCTTAGTCTTGGACTCCTCCAGGCAAGATCTTGAAATCTCCCAGAGTTCTAGTTGCCATTATGCCATAAGCCTCTGCTTGCCTTCCTGTCGATCTCTTATTTTAGAAACATAGAAACATAGAAACATAGAAACAGAGCGAGTCAGAAGGGGCCTCCTGGGCCATCTAGTCTGACCTCCGGCACCAGCCGGCTCCGCTCATGACATGCCCACCATGTGCATGTCCAGCCTATCTTTGAACACCCTCACCGATGGGGCCTCAACGACCTCCCGTGGAAGCCCATTCCACGCCCTCGGGGTCCTAACTGTCAGGAAGTGCTTCCTGGCATCCAAATTGAACCTTGGCTCCCTGAGCTTTGCTCCATTGGAGCGCGTCCTGCCTTCCTCTGCAGGGGAGAACAGGCCTCTCCCCATCTCCATGTGACACCCCCTCACATACCTGTATGTTGCCAACATATCCCCTCTGAGTCTCCTCTTCTCCAGGCTGAAGAGACCCAGTTCCCTCAGTCTCGCCTCATACCCCATCCCCTGCAAACCAGCCACCATCCTTGTGGCCCTACGCTGCACTGACTCCAACCTGGCTATATCCTTTCTGTAATGAGGGGCCCAAAACTGAACACAATACTCCAGTTGCGGGCGCACCAGAGTCATGTAGAGTGGTAGTAGTACCTCTCTTGATCTAGAAGCCACACTTCTGGCTATGCAACCAAGGGTGGCATTCGCCCTCTTGACCACCGCATCACACTGCTGACTCATGTTTAGCCTGCGGTCAACCAGTACCCCGAGGTCCCTTTCACAAGTGCTGCTCTCCAGCCACTTGTCCCCTAACCTGTACTTATGACAGCTATTCCTATGCCCCAAGTGCAAGACCTTGCACTTCTCCACATTGAACGCCATCCTGTTGTCTCCTGCCCACTTCCATAGTCTGTCCAGATCCTTTTGGATCTGGAGTACCTGCTTCTCAGTTGTGGCCACTGCTCCAGTTTTAGTGTCGTCTGCGAATTTGATAAGCAGACTGTTCACCCCTTCTTCCATGTCGTTAATGAAAAGATTAAACAGGATCGGCCCCAGGACAGAGCCCTGGGGGACCCCGCTTGTCACTGGCTGCCATCCCGACGATTCCCCGCTAATGGTTACCTTCTGCTTTCGGTCAGTCAGCCATGCCCTAATCCACCGGACAGTGCTTTGGTGTATCCCAAAACTCCTCAGTTTCTCCACCAGGATATCATGGGGCACTTTGTCAAAGGCCTTGCTGAAATCCAGGTATACCACATCCACTGCGTCCCCTCCATCCAGCCATCTCGAAACCTTGTCATAGAATTCCACAAGGTTTGTCTGGCAGGACCTGTTTCTGCGGAAGCCATGTTGTGTGGCTGTCAGCCTCCCTTCCCTATCTAGCATCACTAGATCTCTCTCTATTATGAGCCTTTCCATTGTTTTTCCTACAATGGACGTAAGGCTAACCGGTCTATAATTCCCCATGTCCTTCCTACTACCCTTTTTGAAAATTGGGACCACCGATGCCACCCTCCAGTCCTCTGGAACTTCACCCGTTCTCCACGAGGCCTCAAAAATGGAGGCCAGCGGGCGTGAGAGAACCCCTGCCAACTCTCTAAGTACTCTCGGGTGTAACCCGTCAGGGCCTGGCGCCTTTGTAATGTCCAATGCCCTGAGGAGCCCCTCGACTTCAAGGGGGGTGACTCTAATCTCTGCCCCTAAGTCCCCAGCCTCATCCAATCTCCTATACGGATATCCCCTGTCCTGCTTTGGGGAGAACACAGAGGCAAAATAGTCATTTAGCATCTGTGCCTGTTCCCTCATGTCAGTCACTGGATCTCCTTCCTCCTTATTTAGTGGTCCCACCACTTGTCTCCCCTTCCTTTTCCTATTTACATGCTGGAAGAAGCCCTTTTTGTTGCTCTTGATATTCTTGGCAAGTCTCAGCTCATAATCAGCCTTAGCCTTGCGAAGAATCCTTCTGCAACGGGCCTCCTCCTCCCGGTATATACCCTTTTGTCTATTTCCCCCAGTACCCATTTCCTATGGAGGTTCCTCTTTCGTCTGATCCCCCTAACCACCTCCTTTCGCATCCATGGCGGCACTCTCCTCCGCCTCCCCACCTTACTGACTAGAGGTATTGTCAGGGCTTGCGCCTGCAAAACCTCCCTTTTGAGTGCCATCCACCCCTCCTCAACTCGCTTACCTTCCAGTAACCTATCCCAGGAGACTTTCCCCAGCCTGGCCTTCAGTTGGCCAAAGTTGGCCCTCTTGAAGTCCCAGCTTCTAGTGCTCGCCCTGCTGCACGGCCCACTCACCTGCTCTCGCCCGCCTTTGCCCCTTTTCCAGGCCCACCCAATGCCTTCTGCCCCCCTGCTCCTTGGCCATGGCCTTTCCACCCACACCTTTCAGACAATGGTATTTATCCATGAAACGCTTGTCACAATAGGCTCCTATCACTTCTGTTGCCTACAGAAAGTCTGTGGATGTTCCGTGTTCCTTGGAAGCAATGAGGGAGAGATCACACTACACTTCCCAGTCCTTTCCAGACTTCACCTGCTAGTGAAATCTCCAAGCTTTATAGCGAGATTCTTTGTTCCCTTTTGCTGGCATTCCTCTTACATTTCGCCTGGGAAAAGGCCAGTACAGCTCCTTCCCATTCGCAACATACCTCTTTCTCTTCCTGTAAGTTTAACGAAAGGAGATGATGGTCGGTCAGCCAAGTCTTCGGAGAGGTCGATCAGCCCTTCTTTCACGGCTTGGAATCCAGACAGGACCACCAGGGGATGATGTCCCAGCCACAGTGTGTAAACGTTGCCGTATTGCTTGGCCAGCTGCCATTTGTGTCCAAGGGTAGAAAAGAAATATCACAGAGAGGCACAGCAGAGCACTTTGAGTGAACGCAGGAAGGTCGGGCTTCTTTCAGTCCTCACCTCTGCAGCTGCTGGCCAGGTCTACTCTGCACCTTGCCCTTATCTCCTCCTCCCACCTACGGTGCTCCTGCTGGCCTCAGGGCTGCAGAGAGAGCCTTGCACCTGCCCAGTCCCACTGGGACAACACGCAGGTAAGCCAAGGGCTGCCAGAGGCCCAGTGGAAGCTCGCTTCTTGGGCTCCCGTGTCCCACTTGGCTGGAAAGGGAGATTTGGTGGATGCAACCTGCACCCTCTGGAGCATTTGGAAGCACACACTGGGTTATGCTGCGAGCAGACCGAAGGGGCACGAGCAGAGGAATCTGTGGGAGCATCATCTTTCTCCAGCCAACTGCATGCAATATGGGGTGGAGGTGAAGGAGCCCTGTGCATTGGAGGCTGTGTGGGAGTGAAGGGAAAATCCCCCGGCCTCCCCGCAAGGCAGATAGGGCACTCCTTACCACTAGGCTGCACTCCCCTCAGTGGAACCATGGGAACTGAAACTCCCAGCTGGGTTGACAGCTGTGTTTACATGTAAATTTACTATAGGACACAGAACACAAAGCCTGTAAAATTACCAATGGTTTAGATGACAAAGGACATTATGTCTAAGTTTCTACCAAACATAATTCCTGCTTTCTATATTTCACATATATTCCTTTTTTAACATAACTCAAAGTTATTTGCTACTCAGAGAACCTTTGGGATCATAAAGGGTGTAACAATGTGCTGTATTTATTATCGATAATAGTTTTCCAGTGTCACAGTTTTGCTAGATCTGAGTTTGGAGCTGGGACTGTGAACTGGAAGGAAACTCATCTTGGATGGAAGGGGAGACCTGGGCAAAAGGCCTTTGTGGCCATCTCGGGGAGGGGAAGAGCAGACCTCTGCCCCACTTGCAGCATCTTCCTCCTTGCCCTCCAAAGCACCTCGGCCCAAACTGGCCACTGAAGTGTTTTGCATGGCAGGAAGAGCAAGGAACAAACCTGCCACTGTGCTTCTCTCAGGAAGCCCCTAGTGTTGCAAGGGCGACAGGCCGCCTCTGTGGGTCGCATCCTTCTGCAGCTTAATGCTTTACCGCTTAATGACCTAGAGACACATACCTTAATGAGAGTGTCTTCAGAGAACCTTAAGCCAATCTGCCATATGCTTCCAACGACAGGAAGAGGAAGGGGCCCGGGAGGGTAGTGTCTGTAAGTCCATAGTTGTTTCAGGAAGCGCACCAGCAGAAGGGCCACCAGCAGAGCACTCAGAAATGTCCAGATGTCCACCATTCTTCCACCTTCTTCTCTTGGATGATTTCCAAGGTGTCCTGGGCAGAAGAACCTTCTTTTTAAATGTCTTTTGCTTTGCACAGCTCTGCTGCAACTTCTCTTGCTTTCCGTACCAGCATCTATATATATTCTACAGAGATTACAATCAATCAATCAACAAGTCTTCTGACATGCTGTCCAAGTACCCTTGGAATTTGATCCTCCGGGCATTCATCCTAATGAAACGCTGCAGTTTGCCGCATGGGTAAACCTGATGCAACAGTCAAATAATGGGGAGGAAGCTGCCACCTCCACCACCTCTCCTCCTTCTCCTTCTCCTTCTCCTTCTCCTTCTCCTACACAGTGCTAATAGCTAGCACTAGCACAGCCCCAACAAAATAATTATTAAAGTACTATGCTCATGAAATGTGTGTATGTTGCTCTCTAGCAACCCTTTAGGTATTTAATTTCTACATCACCCAAGAGCCGAAGCTGCTAGTTCACAACTAGCATTCGAAGGCAAGTTGCTTCTAAGCCAGAGAGCAGCACATAACCAAGTTGAGGAGCAACTTACCCCTCTTCAGTTTGTCTTGTTTCCTCTTAAGGCTACCTAGGCTGATGGCTCCCCAGGGAAGGAAATTCTGCCTCTTTCCTCTTAGCTATGCAAAGAAAGCCTGTGCAGTTTGCCAGACAGGCTCATTTTCCCCAATCACTTGCATGGACGCAGCAATACTGTTTTTCACTTCCAAAGAAGCAGTGGAACACATCAAAACTAGTCAGGATTAAATACAGACAGTTTACAAGCATGTTCAGCATTGTTGATTGTATCGTAGTGCCTTTTCAGTTTTGCTGTGATGCCTGAGCAAGAAACATTAAATCCTTTCCCCAAGCTGAGAACAGAATACAAGCTTCTTGCTAAAGATTTCATTTTCCTTGGGAATGGGAGGCAGGGGTAGAGCTGCTTCAGTTCTCAGAATTAGCAAAACAGCAAATTTAGCTTTTATGTACAGAATAATTGGGGAATAACTCTTCAAAGTTTATCTTTAGGGTTCTTCCCACCAAAACCAAGGCCGTACAGCCATGGCGTGGCTTCACAAAGCTTTTAGACTTGTAAGAATCTCAGATACCTTTCTACCTCTTTCTACCTGTTGCTCAGACTTTCTAAGGCCCATTTGACTTCACATTCCAGGATGTCTGGCTCAAGGTCAGTGACCACCCCATCGTGGTTATCAGGGACATTAAGCTCTTTCTTGTATAGTTCTTCTGTGTAATCTTGCCACCTCTTCTTAATCTCTTCTGCCTCTGTTAGGTCCCTGCCATTTTGGTCCTTTATCATGCCCATCTTTGCATGAAACGTTCCCTTCATATCTCCAATTTTCTTGAAGAGATCTCTGGCCCTCCCTATTCTATTGTTTTCTATTTCTTTGCACTGTTCATTTAAGAAGGCATTCTTATCTCATCTATCTGTTCTTTTGAATTCTGCATTCAATTGTTTGTATCTTTCTCTTTCTCCCTTGCCTTTCACTTCTCTTCTTTCCTCAGCTATTTGTAAAGCTTCCTCAGACAGCCATTTTGCTTTCTTGCATTTCTTTTTCTTTGGGATGGTTTTAGTTGCTACCTCTTGTACAATGTTGCAAACCTCCATCCATAGTTCTTCAGGCACTCTGTCTATCAGATCTAATTCCTTAAATCTATTTGTCACCTCCACTGTATATTCATCAGGGATATGATTTAGGTCATACGTGAGTGGCCTAGTGCTTTTCTCTACTTTCTTCAACTTAAGCCTAAATTTTGCAACCAGAAGCTCATGATCGGAGCCACAGTCAGCTCCTGGTCTAGTTTTTACTGACTGTATAGAGCTTCTCCATCTTTGGCTGCAGAGCACATAGTCAATCTGATTTCTGTGTTGACTGTCTGGTGATGTCCATGTGTAGAGTTGTCTCTTGGGTTCTTGGAAAAGAGTGTTTGCTGTGACCATCGTATTCTCTTGACAAAATTCTACCAGCCTGTGCCCTGCTTCATTTTGTACTCCAAGGCCAAACTTGCCTGTTATTCCAGTTATCTTTTGGCTTCTTACTTTAGCATTCCAATCCCCCATGATCATGAGGACATCATTTTTTGGTGTTAATTCTAGAAGGTGTTGTAGGCCTTCATAGAACTGGTCAACTTCAGCCTCTTCAGCACCAGTGGTTGGGGCATAGATTTGGACTATTGTGATGTTGAATGGTTTGCCTTGGATTCAAACTGAGATCATTCTGTCATTTTGGAGATTGTATCCCAGTACTGCTTTTCCTACTCTTTAATTGACTATGAAGGCTACTCCATTTCTTCTGAGGGATTCTTGCCCGCAGTAGTATACCTGATGGTCATCTGAATTAAAATTCACCCATTCCTGTCCATTTTAGTTCACTGATTCCTAAGATGTCGATGTTCAGTCTTCTCATCTCTTGTTTGACAACATCCAGCTTGCCTTGATTCATGGATCTTACATTCCAGGTTCCTATGGAGTATAGATCTTTGCAGCATAGGACTTTCCTTTCACCTCCAGATACATCGGCAACTGAGTGTCCTTTCGGCTTTGACCCAGTCGCTTCCTTCTTTCTGGCGCTACTAGTACTAGCCCTCCACAATTCCCCAGTAGCATATTGGACACCTTCCACTGTCCAGTGGATTAGGGCATGGTTGACTGACCGAAAGCAGAAGGTAACTATTAGTGGGGAATCGTTGGGATGGCAGCCAGTGACAAGCGGGGTCCCCCAGGGCTCTGTCCTGGGGCCGATCCTGTTTAATCTTTTCATTAACGACATGGAAGAAGGGGTGAACAGTCTGCTGATCAAATTTGCAGATGACACTAAAACTGGAGCAGTGGCCACAACTGAGGAGCAGATACACCGGATACAAAAGGATCTGGACAGACTATGGAAGTGGGCAGGAGACAACAGGATGGCGTTCAATGTGGATAAGTGCAAGGTTTTGCACTTGGGGCGTAAGAATAGCTGTCATAAGTACAGGTTAGGTGACAAGTGGCTGGAGAGCAGCACTTGTGAAAGGGACCTCGGGGTGCTGGTTGACCGCAGGCTAAACATGAGTCAGCAGTGTGATGCGGTGGTCAAGAGGGTGAATGCCACCCTTGGTTGCATAGCCAGAAGTGTGGCTTCTAGATCAAGAGAGGTATTACTGCCACTCTACACGACTCTGGTGCGCTCGCAACTGGAGTATTGTGTTCAGTTTTGGGCCCCTCATTACAGAAAGGATATAGCCAGGTTGGAGTCAGTGCAGCGTAGGGCCACAAGGATGGTGGCTGGTTTGCAGGGGATGCCATAAGAGGCAAGACTGAGGGAACTGGGTCTCTTCAGCTTGGAGAAGAGGAGACTCAGAGGGGATATGTTGGCAACATACAGTTATGTGAGGGGCTGTCACATGGAGATGGGGAGAGGCCTGTTCTCCCCTGCAGAGGAAGGCAGGACGCGCTCCAATGGAGCAAAGCTCAGGGAGCCAAGGTTCAATTTGGATGCCAGGAAGCACTTCCTGACAGTTAGGACCCTGAGGGCGTGGAATGGGCTTCCATGGGAGGTCGTTGAGGCCCCATCGGTGAGGGTGTTCAAAGACAGGCTGGACATGCACATGGTGGGCATGTCATGAGCGGAGCCGGCTGGTGCCGGAGGTCAGATTAGATGGCCCGGGAGGCCCCTTCTGACTCGCTCTGTTTCTATGTTTCTATGTTTGACAACATCCAGCTTGCCTTGATTCATGGATCTTACATTCCAGGTTCCTATGGAGTATAGATCTTTGCAGCATAGGACTTTCCTTTCACCTCCAGATACATCTGCAACTGCGTGTCCTTTCGGCTTTGACCCAGTCGCTTCATTCTTTCTGGCGCTACTAGTACTAGCCCTCCACTCTTCCCCAGTAGCATATTGGACACCTTCCGACCTGAGAGGCTCATCTTCAGGCGTCATATGTTTTTGCCTTTTGGTACTGTCTATGGGGTTTTCATGGCAAAGATACTGGAGTGGGTTGCCATTTCCTTCTCCAGTGGATCATGTTTTGTCAGAGCTCTCTGCTATGACCTGTCCGTCTTGGTTGGCCCTGCACGTCATAGCTCATAGCTTCATTGAGCTACACAAGCCCCTTCGCCACGACAAGGCAGTGATCCATGAAGGAGGGGCACCATATAGATGCAGAGAAAAGCTTTCAGTCATCCCTTTGGTCACACCACTTCCTGACATGACAGATGATGCTTCTGAGGTCCAGTGACTTGGACAACTTGTGTCTTCCTGGTTCCAAGTGGAAAGTCAAAGAAGAATCCCCCTTGCCGTAGACTTTAGGAAGTTCCTCTTTCCCGTTGCTTCAGAGGCTGTCAGTATGCACAAACCAGTCCCACTTCCAGAGAGACAAAGAAGGAATGGGGAGAGATGGCCCAGCTGTCCCAGGGCGTGTAAGCATCCCTGCCTCAAGGTTGAGCCTGGTGGCTGGTGATCTCGCGCCTTCACAGAAGCTGCACGCATTTCTTACAGCAACTACATGGCTCGTTATTCCCTCTGTGGGGCACGGGGAACAGTCCGCCCCGATCTCATTGCAACGTCTCCTTGTTATTGATCCTGGTAGAG
Organism: Varanus salvator macromaculatus; assembly: GCA_023646645.1. NCBI lineage: Eukaryota > Metazoa > Chordata > Lepidosauria > Squamata > Varanidae > Varanus > Varanus salvator. The sequence continues at coordinate 83,249 of JAIXND010000759.1, read as the reverse complement.
GAGGCTGGACCACATACGCCTGTCTGCAGACCTGACATTGCTGTTCTTTTCACAAATTGCACAGTGGCTTCTGCACAGGCATCATCATCATCATCATCATCATCCTACATTCATCCTATCCTCACAACAACAACTCTCTGAGTTAGGTTTGGCTGAGAGTCAGTGACAAGCCCAAAGTCACCCAGGGAACTTCATGGCTGCTGTTGACTAGAATCTGGACCTCCCAAGTCCCAGTCCAACAATCTCACAGCATGCCATTTTGCATCTCTGTTTTAAACAATTCTGTTGTGCTGCATGAATAGAATAGAAGCCATATCTTCCAAGTCCCAGACCAAGACTCTAACCACGATTTATGTATTTGTTTATTTGTTTTTCCTTTCATGTACTGCCAAATACTATAAAAAGTCCGTAGGTGGCTTACAAAATCATATAAACACATTTTAAAATATAAAATGATTTAAATTTTTAAAGCTTAAAATCTTTGAAATTAAATATAATCACAATACAGTAGCATTAAATAGGTGGAAGGGAGTCAGGAGCAATTAAAATAGATATTAAAAAGGTTGGTTTCACCTGGTACCAAAGTGAAGAGAGTGATCATGCCAGGCAAATTTCCCTTGGGAGTTTATTCCAGAGGTGGGGAGCAGCCACTGAGAAGGCCCCTTTCCTGTTCACCACCCCCCTCACCTCTTTGAGGTATGGCTCTGGTAGATGGGTCTCCTGTTCTGATCTAAGCAGTAAGGCAGCCTCATATGGGTGAAGGCCCCGGGTAACCAGGCCCTAAACTGCTTAGGACTCTGGGGCAGAGCTGCAGTCTCCCAGTACCACCCTCTGGACATGGTCAGCCAGGTAGGAGTGGAACCACCACAGAGCGGTGCCTCCACTCCCAACCCAGTCAACTTATGGTCAATGGTGTTGAAAGTCACCGAGAGGTCAAAGAGAATCAACAGGGTCTGACTTACCCAGTCTCCCTCCCTGCACAGGTCATCATATGGGGCAACCGAGACAGTCTCCATCCCAAACCCAGGCCTGAAGCCCAATTGAAATGGAACTAGAAAATCCATTTCATCCAAGAGTGCCTGGAGCTGCCCAGTCATCGCCCACTCCAGTACCCTGCCCAAAAAAGGAAGGTTAGCCACAGGCCAGCAGTAGTCAACTAGTCCCAGGTCCAAGTTGAGTGGCCTTTTCACTGCCCCTTTCAAAGATGCAGGGACCACTCTCTCTCTCAACGAGGCATTAGCAGCCTCCTGGTCCCAGGTCTGGACCCCCTCTAAAGGTCTTCCCACTAACCATGATAGGCAAGGATTGAGCAAGCAAGTGGTGAAAGAAACAGAACCAAGCACCTTGCCCACATCCTTGGATCACAGCAGCTGAAACTCATCCATGGCACAACCTAAACATGGACTGCTGGACACATCTAAAGACTCTGTAATAAAGGCAGAGTCCCTCTCCTGATGGATCTGAGTGATTTTTCCTACAAAGTGCGATGCAAATTCATCACAGTGAGCCAATGAGTGTTGTAGGGAACACACCTGGGGAACCAGACTGCAAGAAGACCCAGACCACACAAAATCACGCAGCTGGACAGCACCTTGAGGAAGCAATAGAGGCGATAAACAAACTGCATTTTGTTACCTTTATTGCCACAGAAGAGGCTCGATAATGAACTCTTAAATGTGTTCCGTCAGACGTATCATGATACTTCCTCCTCTGGCGCTCTAGCTGTCTCCGCACTTGCCTCATCGCCCTCAGCTCAGATGTATACCAGGGAGCTGGCCAGGCTCTGCAAGTGGGGAGAGGGCACCACTCAGTCTTTTGCAAGGGGCTGCAGTTGGGTAGCACCCAAAGCTGAAATCCAAGAGAAGTCCATGAAGCCCAGTTCTGGCATGGAGGTGCCAATTAGCAAGGTCAATGCATTCCAGGGTCAAAGCAAGGAAGAGGGTCACCATGCAAAAAATGTAGTAAAGAATTAGGAAGCAGGTCCTAAATATGCGTTTGGGGTAAAAGTGGGTTCCTGGTCGGAAAGGGTTGAAGATCACTGGCTTGGAGAGAGTTAATGGGCCTGCAGCTTGCCTGGGTTTGAGCCAATAGCCTAAGAATATTTGGAATGCAATGAAGAGGATCAGGCAAGAGATGAGATGAGGCCTTCTGCTTCTCGACTCTCATCTGCTACAGGTCTGTTCAAGTTTCCTTCTGCCTCCCTGGGAACAGCTCGTGCCTCACTGATAAGAATGTTTGGTAGAAGAGGATCTGCTGAAAGTACAGATGCATCCTAATTATAGGTACATTGCAAATATAGGTTCATCATAATTTATAATCACCATGTTGCACCATACATTGGGGTATGTCGCCAGCAAATGGAAAGTGGTACACAGAGCAAACTGTTCTGTTTCTTTCTTCTCCAGCTAACTCCATCCTCGTCCACATATGCGAGGTGGGCGCAATGAAAAGAACATTGGGTATTGGAGGGTTTTCTTGCATTTTCTGCAGAACTGGCCACTGTATTCTGAAATACTAACATTTTGAGAGTGGTGAATCAAGTGTTTATTTATCTTCCTGAAACTGGTGGGGAATCAACAGAACATCATCAACAACAAAACAAAACATTGTCACAACTGCAGAGAACACAAAGAACATTAACTGGAATATTGTTTTCTTAATTTTCCACTGAATCTTAGCTTTCAAGATCTCTGTCAGGATCTACTGATAAAATACATTCATAGATGCAGTTATTCGTTGCATTTATGTCTTCCAAGGTGGCATCCAAACGATTCCCAGCTGATCTTCCACCCAGGAAGTGATCGGACTCATGTCACCCCCATTCCATCAAGGAGCACCAAGGTTCTGAGAGTGCTCATGGAAGTCCCCAGCAGGCTCCCTCCCTCAGTGAGCCCATGTTCTCACGGCCATGTCAGCCATTTCTATTGTCCCTCATCACCTTTCACAGCATCACTTCCATTTATTTGACAGGTGGAGAGCCAAGTAGAAAGTAGCTTCTACTCCTCCCTCTCCTCATCACCACCACAGTCTGGGCCAAAAAAGAGACAAGTGGACAAACAAGGTTCCATTATAGCAAGTACCAAATGCATCAGCTGCAGTAGTTAAGTGATGTTCTACCATATGAAAGACCTCGGACTGAGCAGCAAGTGCAAAGGTATCAGCATAGATCAAACGTTGGTAACTTGGGGACAGGTTGATCATTATTAGCAACATTGAACGAGATGGGGCCCAATACACCGCCATGCTAAGCCATTCTTTGGAGTCCTCCACCATGCCCTTAAAAGTTAACGAAATTGCATTTTTTTACAATTTTGCAAAACAGTTGCTATTATCTTAGTTAACTCCCAGTTAAATCCCCACTTAGTCATGAAGCTCATCATGTGATTTTGGGCAAGTCACAGACTCAGTTCAACCTCCCTCACAGCTGTCTTTCCTTTCTCACAAGAAGAAAAAATTTGGGATACACGTGCAGAATACCAGCAGCAGCAGCAGCAGCAGCAGCAGCAGTAGTACCTTTGCAGGCTGCTAAGAGGTCAACAGAGACTACCCAGTGGTCTTTCTAGTTTTGAAGCCATCCCGGATCTCTTGCATTAAGTGCAAGATCGGTGCTATACGCTTCTTTCCTGGTCTCAAGCGAGCCTGTCGAGGAATAAGGAGTGGGTCAAAAATTTCTGTGGCAAAATGAAGGATTGCTGTTTGCTGTTTAGGATAAAGATTAAAAGCCACTTCTTGCGTGGTTTTTGCACCATAAATTCCAAAGAATCTCTTCAAGGGCTTCTGGCCTAGTCTCCAAATGCTTCTGTTTTCCCATGAGTGTGTTCAGCTCTACCTTAATCAGGAGTCGATGGGCTAACTGATTAGCTGTAATATTTCCATGAACAGGGGCTTTGGTGGAACCATCTTTAAGTTGGTTTAGAGTCTCCAGGCCTTTTGGCTGCTTTTTTACACATTTGCTTCTCCCATGAGTCTTATCCAGCTACCTTGTTTAATTTCAGAGATCAGAGAGATCGCTCTGAGTTCATTTACTCGGTGTATTTTGTTCCAAGAATGTAAAATAATTGTTCCTTAAAGTGATTGTCTTTGATCACGGACCTTGGATTTCACTAGTTTTGCATCCTCAGGGTAAGGATGAGATTTTATTGGGCACATCATAGGCCTCAGGAACTTGGGATCATATTTGGTAGGGATCCATCCAGTATTGTACTCAACTTCTGCCAATTGTCTTTTCTGAAATATGCCATGTCTTACAAAATGCTGCTGTTAATGGTCTGATTGCTACCACAGGTGTTGCAGATGAGGAATTGGGATACAAACTGTCCTTATGCACTGGAGAGCTAGAGGCTCACAGACACAGAACAGATCTGGGTTGTAGCCGCCTTACCATTTCCCATTCCTGAAAGATGGATGCAGTTCCCGATCAGGGACAGGGGCCAGATGAAACATTTCTGCCCAGTTCAACACTGTTTCTCCATTTATTCATTATTTATTTCGAATACTTACACGCTGCCCCATTCGCAAAAGCCTCAGGACAGCTTCCAAAACAAATAAATAGCTATACAAATACATAAAAATCCGGAGACATCACAGCCTAAATATAAAATCAATAAATAAATTCAACAATTAAACTACCGTTTAAATAAAAAGGTCTTGGCCTGGCGCCGAAAAACAAATAACGATGGTTCCAAGCATACCTCTCTGGGGAGCGCATTCCATAATTCCTCCGGATACTCACCCTCCTAATATCCTTCACAGAGGGCTCCCGGAGAAGGGCCTCTGCCACCGATCTCAAGAGGTGGGAGGGCAGATATGGAGGCAAGTTCTCCTTTAGATAACCAGGCCCCAAGCCATTGAGGGCTTTATAGGTGATAACCAGCACCTTGAATAGGGCCCGGACTTCAATGGGGAGCCAGTGCAGCTGACGGAGAACTGGGGTTATATGAGAACAACGCCCAGTCCCCATCAGCAACCTGGCAGCTCTATTTTGCACCAATTGAAGTATCCGGATCATCTTCAAGGGCAGCCCCACGTAGAGCACGTTACAGAAGTCTAATCGGAAAGTTACCAATGCATGTGTCACTGTCGCCAGGCAATCGTCCTCCAGGTAGGGACGCAGCTGATGGATCAGCCAAAGCTGAAGGAAGGCGCTCCTCGCCACCGCTGTCACCTGAGCTTCTAACAACAGCTCTGGGTCGAGGAGCATTCCCAAGCTGCGGACCCTGTCCCCAAGAGGGAGTGCAACCCCATTCTGGACAAGCTCCAGGTCCCCTACACTGAAGCCCGACCCACCTACCAACAGGACCTCCATCTTGTCTGGATTGAGCCTCAGTTTATTGGCCCTCATCCAGCCCATTACCTCAGCCAGGCACCAGTTCAGTACAGCCACTGCCTCACCTGGATTGGTTGAAAAAGAGAAGTAGAGCTGGGTATCATCAGCATACTGATGATTCCGCAGCCCACACCTCCTGATGACCTCCCCCAGCGGTTTCATGTAGATGTTAAATACCAAGGGGGACAAAATGGATCCCTGCGGAACTCCATGGCATAGCTGCCATGGTACAGAGCCATAGTCCCCCAGCACCACCTTCTGGCTTCGACCATTGAGATAGGAGCAGAACCACTGCAAAGCAGCGCGCCCAACCCCCAATCCCGCTAGCCAATCCAGAAGGATACCATGGTCGATGGTATCGAAAGCCGCTGAGAGGTCCAGGAGGACCAACAGGGACACACTCCCCCTGTCTCTCTCCCTGCACAGGTCATCATACAGGGCGACCAAGGCAGATTTAGTACCATAACTGGGTCTGAAGCCAGACTGAAATGGGTCCAGATATTCAGTCTCATTCAAGAGTGCTTGGAGTTGTCCCGCCACCACCTGCTCTAACATCTTGCCCAAGAACAGGATGTTAGCCACCAGCCTATAATTGGTGGCCATCTCTGGATCCAGGGATGCCTTCTTTAGGACTGGCCGGACTACCGCCTCCTTTAAAGGGGCAGGTACTCGGCCATCCCTCAGAGAGTTGTTGACAACCTCCAGGATCCAGGCATCAATCCTGTGTTTGGCTTCGGACAGTAACCAAGATGGGCAAGGGTCCAATAAGCAGGTGGTAGGACGTACTCGTCCAAGCACCTTGTCCACATCATCAGGCCGCAATAACAGAAATTCATCCATTAATTGTGGACCAGACGGCAACATTGGCTCTTCCCCTAAAGACTCTGAGTCACTAGTGGAGTCCAGCTCATGATGAATCTGAATGATTTTCTCCTTAAAATGCTTGGCAAAATCATCACAGTGGTACGAGGGTGGTACGGGGTCTTTCTTGGGGCCCAGATGAACCAGCCCTTGCAACCACCTGAAAAAAGCTCCACCGGACAGCATTGTGAGGAGGCAATGGAAGTAGAGAAAAATTCTTTTTCACCGCCCTCACCACCACAGCATGGGCTTGATATTGAGCTCTCAAGTGCTCTCAAGTGTGTTCGGTCAGATTCATCCCGTGATTGCCTCCACCTACGCTCTAGACGTCTCCCAACCTGCTTCATCGCCCATAGTTCAGGTGTATACCAGGGGGATGAACGGGCTCTGCCAGGTGGGAGAGGACGCTTAGGAGCGATTGTGTCAATAGCCCTAGTCATTGCCCCATTCCATAGTTCGACCAGGGCATCAACAGGAGCACCAGCCTTATCAACTGGGAATTCCCCCAGGGCCTTCAGGAATCCATCTGGATCCATCCGGCTCTGGGGGCGGACCAACACAATCGGGTCCGCACCCTTACAGAGGGAAAGACTTTCCCACCACCGAGAGGAGGGCTTTCTCGGCAGTGGCGCCCCAATTATGGAATGCGCTCCCCAGAGAGGTCCGCCTGGCGCCATCGTTATTTGTTTTTCAGCTCCAGGCGAAGACCTTTGTGTTCAAATTGTATTTTAATTGTTAATTCTGTTAATTGGTTTTTGGTTAATTGATTTTTGGTTTAATTGTATATTTTTATTTATTTGGTTAGTCAATTGTTTATACTTTGTTTATAGTTTAATCGTTTGTATTCATTATGGTTTAGTTAATTTGTTTATAACTTGTTTCTATTTAATTGTATTTTATAGGATAAGCCAAGATGCACCGAGGCTTGGGGTGGGGGGAAAGGTTGAAATGGTATTGTTGTATTTTTATATGTTGTAAGCCGCCTTGAGGCTTTGTTGCAATGGGGCGGCATAGAAATGTTTTAATAAATAAATAAATAATAAAGACCTCTCTTGAGTGCAAACCTCACGAGGAAGCGATCTGACCATGACAGGGGTGTCGGACACAAATTCCTCACTCTCAGATCCCCCTCTTCCTTCCCTGTCAAGAAAACCAGGTCCTGAGTGTGTCCATGTTCATGGGTCGGGCCAGTGACATGTTGAGACAGCCCCATAGCCATCATGGAGGCCGTGAAGTCCTGAGCTGCCCCGGTCAGAACCGTCTCGGCGTGGAGATCGAAGTCCCCCAGGACCAGCATCCTGGGAGTCCTCAACACCAGGTCTGAGACGACTTCTGTCAGCTCAGGCAGGGAGTCTGTTGGGCAGAAGGGTGCACGGTACCCCAACAGAATCCCCAATCTGTCTCGGTCACCCAACACCAAGTAGAGTCACTCCAGACCCGACCTCGAGAGAACAGGAAGCCCCATGAGGGAAGTAGAAGCTCGGTAAATTAAAGCGACCCCCCCTCCCCTCCAGGCATGGTCGGTGCTGGAGCAGATACCCAGGCGGGCACAGTTGAGCGAGGGAGACATCCTCCCCATTCCCGCCCAGGTCTCTGTGATGCAAGCCAGGTTGGCTCCATCATCCACAATCAGATCATGGATGAGTGATGATTTATTATGGACTGACCTGGCATTAAGCAACAACACCAACAGGCCTGAGGGGTGGTTGATAAGCTTACCTGGAACCCTCCGGCTGGGGGAATAACCAGAAGGGGGAACAGGTGTCAACCATCTGTCCCTCCTTCTTCTACACGGATTCGTTAGACCTCCCAACACCATAACATCCATTGCCCATGATCACCCCAATGGTGGCGCCCACGCGCTCCCCAGGCAACCCCTTAACCGTAGCCAAAGATGAATCCATTAAAAATTAGACTACAAACACGTTAAAAACCCTTAAAAACACCCCCTCGACCATGCAGTACAAATTACAATTCCCACCAGCCAGCCAACTAACAAAGTCCCTGGCCAGCCCAGCCCCCTCACGGCCCCAAACAGTCCCAAACGGCGCCGGCGCCCTTCAGCCTCATCCGACGAGTTATGCTGGTGGCTCGTACCCGCGCCCCACCCCCAATCCAGCGTAGCTCTCACCCATGCCGGCGGGGGTGGGGGTAAGGGCGGCCACGCAGCACTCGCCAGCAAGATGGCTCCCCAGCATCCCCGGTGTCGGCATCGGCTGTCCACGGGTGATGGCGGGCCCACAGACCTACCATGGTGTCCTCCGGCCCCCGGGTACATGGAATGGGTGAGGGCCCCACAGCTGGAGGAGAGGTGAGAAGGAGCCGGCCCCCGGAGGGATTTTGCTGGTAGGAATCTGGCCTCCTCACACTTGGTGAAGCAGCTGCGGCGAACAACACAGTATGGACCAAATGTTCGTCAAATTGTCTTTAATGTCTGCTTGAAAAATAATCAGGAAAGCTTTACCCTGAACGGTGTCGGGAAACTGAAGGTGTCACTGGCTGTGTTCACACATAATGCAGACCTTCCCTCCGGGCCAGGCTTTGGACAGATGCGGAGGGAGGGAGGTGGAGAGTGAAAGGTGGGCTTTCCAGAGCGAGCTCCCAGTTGGTCATGCCGTTTGCATCCCGTGTGTTCCTCTTGTGCAGGGCCGCTTTCACAAGAGGAGAACACCGGCTGCACAAGTAGGCAAACCCTAAGTGAATGGAACGCCTTCTCCCATAAACCCTTGCCCAGTCCTTAAGATCTTCTATGGAACTCCTTCCTTCATCCCCCTTGAAGGACGTGGGGAGAGCAGTTACAAGGAGAAGGGCCTTCTCAGTGCTGGCACCTTGATGGTGGAATGTGCTGCCCAGAGGGGTTCATCCAAGTGCTGCCCGAGCAAGCTGCAGTGACCAGGCTGGAGCACCAAGCACGACTGTCTCCAAGGCCCTTGAGGCTGGAGGCAGGGTGGGACAAAGTGCCAGGGCAGCTGGAATGCCAAAGCCGCAGGTGGGCATCCAAAGGCAGCCCATGGGAAAAACAAAGGAGCATCATCCAGCCAAGCATGGCACTGCTGACTGCTAATTAGCAGTTGCTAGGCAAATTTGACCCGTGACAAGCGGAGGCAGGAGCTGCAGATGCTCTTTGCACAAAGCTGGGTGGCAGAAGCGTGGAAACCACGTGGAAGTGCGGTTTCTGGGTTCAGAGGCACAAAGAGGCACACATGCAAGTGACCCACTGCCCTATCAGGCCTGGTGGACGGGGAGAACATTCGAGGTCTGAACCCAGAATCATAGAATTGCAGAGTTGGAAGGGCCATGAAGGCCATCAGGTCCAACCCGCTGCTGTTGCAGGACACCAAGTCACACCAGCCCACTCTGACAGCTGCCCAGTCCCTTCCTGAATGTCTCCAGTGTGGGAGAGCCCACCACCTCTGCAGGCAGTGGGCTCCACTGCCATATTGCTCTGACAGTGGGGAAGCTTCTACCCCTGCAAGCTGCAGATTCTGGGCAGCTCGATTAAGCGGGCAAGTTGGAGGCTCCAGATTATCTTGGAGTATCCAGGGAGGAAGCGTGCAGGTCAGAGCAGACTCTAGAACAGGAGGAGGTTCGACAGCTGCCGTTTCTTGTCTTCCGTTGGGGAAGAACATTGCTGGTCAAGGAAATCAAGAGCTTTGCTTGTGGAAGATTCCACTCTGTCAGAGCAGAGACAAGATCCTGCTGCTTCTTCCCACAAGAGCAACTTTTGGGGGACCAGAGGCTTCCAACTAGTCCCCAGTGGGCCTTCATATACGTACAGATATCAAAGAAGCACTGGAGAGCCCCAGGTAAGGTGAACTCCGGAAAAGTCCCACCAGTACAAGCCTAAATATTCTGTTGTTTGTCAAAGCAAGTCATTGTTGAGTTAATAAGCTGAAGCTTTGCATCCCTTGTCGCCTACATTGTGCAGGAGCCAAACCAAGCGGACAGAAAGCACGGCAGGGCCAACAAGGGAAAAAGTGCTGAGCAAGTGGCACCGAGTGAGTGCTGGAAGCAGCTCTGGCCCTGACCAAGCCCCTGTAGCTGCGAGGAGAGGCGGGGAAGCGTCCGTCGCCATGCCAGCTCGCTTTGAGCATCCACAGAAGAAATTATGTGCTGAGCATCGCTGCACACAGAGCATATTCCAGGCTGGGTGCTCCGAAGCAACAGGGAAGGAGGGAGACATTTCTGGCAATGCACAAGCCTCTTTCCTTGCCTGCCACAAATGCACCGATATGTTTACAGTGACCTGCAGCGGGGAATTGCACGGATTTTGTAGGGCCTGGGATGGCATGCGAACCCCATCACAGATTCCTGACTGAGTTTTTTCACCCCTTCTGGCAGCTGGAACCGGAAGGCCCGCAGCAGGCTGGTCAGGAAGATGAAGAGCTCCATCCGTGTCAGCTGCTCCCCCAGGCAAGCCCGGGTCCCTGTGAAGGAAGAGAAGGAAAGTCAAGGTGAGAGAGAACCTCCAGGGCAAATCTCCTGGCCAGAATTGGTGGGGACCTGAGAAAGGAGCATGGATTGCACGGTTGCTTCCTGCCTCTCATCCATCAGAATGTAAAAGCCCGGCTGGATCAGACCCAGGGTCCATCCAGTCCAGTGCTCCATTCACATAGTGGCAAACCAGCTGCCCACAGGGTCCCTCCAGCAGGACGAGTGCATGACCTCCTCCTCCTCCTCCTCCTCCTCAGGATCCCCAGTAACAGGTGCACACAGGCGTGCCACCTCTGATAATGGAGAACCACATGGCCATCAAAGATGGTAGCCATGGACAATCTTCCAGAAGGTGTGGAATGGGTCACCGCTTTTGGAGGAAGGGACTGCTTTGTAAGAAGCAAGGTCCCTTCCTCCAGGAATCCTCCCAATAAATATATGCATAAATCACAAGAGGACTGGACTTCTGCCTTTACCTGCCCCAAATGGCAGGAATTCTTCTCTGGCTACAAAGTTTCCATCCTCATCCAAAAAATGATTTGGGTTGAACCCATCAGGCATCTCCCAGTGCTCAGGATCTTGAAGGACAGAGCGCAGGTCTGCAATGATATAGGTCCCCTGCACGGAAGAAAAGATTTGCTGAGAATGTTCCCAGAAGAGCACACCTCACGACTCTTCCTCACTCTCCCCGCACTCCTCACTCAGATCACGCGCCCTTTTCTCAGAGGAAGCAACTCCCTGCCGAGAGGGCATCTGGCAAGCCGTCCCAGCTCAGCTCCTCCATTTGGCAGAACATGGCAGTGGTCCCAGAGGTGGTGAGCCTTCAGGTCGGAGGGGCTTGCTGGTGGCCCCAGCTGAATTCCACCCCCCCTTTTGCCTTTTCTTGCAGGCAACAACAGGTTGGCAGCCATGTCGGTGAGGTGTGGCATCCTCTCCAGGCTTGCTTTGGCCTGCCAAGGAGCTACCCCCAGTACCAAATCCTGGTCACAAGATAGGCTGAGCTCCAGGGGCAATTCCGCTACACCCAGGAATGGATACACTACCCACTCACTTGGGGCCCAGCAGCCGCCACGATCTGCCTCCTTCTTCGGGTTTCCTGCAGCAACTGCTGGGGCTCGGAAGAGCCCCAGTGGGATCTGCCCTCCAAGCATTCGCACATTGGCTTGTCCTTGGCCTGGGCTTGAAAAATAGCCTGGACTGAGCTGAAAGGAAGTCTACAAATGCTCGGGGAAGGAAGGCTGCAGGACAGGTAAGCGTCTTCCGCAATCAGCTGCTGTGGGTGGCACGAATGCTCCTTGCCCAGCACTTGCTGGGCACCCCATTCCTGGTGAGCCTCTTCAAGCAGCCGGTCCTCGTGTGAGGTGCCATTCCTGGCATGTGACCCGTGACCACGGAGTGCACCTGCCAGGAACTCAGAAAAGGACTCAAGGTCAGGGGGCCAACCCAGGAACCTAGTGGAAGGCAACCCCTGAGCTAATTGTGCACATATCCCTCGCTCCCCCACCCACATTTTCTCTACCCAGCATCCCCTGGGATGACACAAGCGGCTAGTGAAACATGGCAGGAGCTCTCGCTATATGGCTTCCACAGTGGGAGAAAGGTGCCAGCTATTTGCCAGCTCCTGTCTGCAACAGCAGTTTTTAAAAAGAAAAATGGGCCCAGGAAAGGACCCACCTGGACTTCAGGTGCTTTCAGCCCCCCTCAGCCTGCCCTTTTCAATGTGCAGCTGTGCATGGGAAGAAGTGAAGGCGACACAGGGCTTGCTGCTCAGCTGTCATACGTTCTTCCATGTTCTTTTCTGTCTGTTTGCGGACCAGCAGCATGGCAGCAACGGATGACATTCAGCTACCTTGGTGTGCAAACGAACCTGGTGTGCGTGCCAAGAGGACGCCACAGGTCTGCATCTTCAGGACTTTTTGGCTTCAAAGGCATTGGCTAATTTAAGCATGGCAATGTTGTGGAAGGCTGCAGCGACACCTCCAACCACCAGGGGCTGCTGCTCCCAAGCCCTGGCTGTCCTCGGAATTTGAAGCTAGAGAAATTTGCAAAATTAGGGCCAAAGGCACAAAGGTAACCCCCCACCCCTTGACAAATGGAGTTGGCACGCCCCTTTGTGGGTTGAGGCAAAGAAGTTCACCCAGCCAGGATCCCAGGTAGGGGTGCCAGCTGGTACGGCTTTGCCTGGACAGTGCTGGCACCAAATGTCCAACTCCACACAGTTTGACTGAAGTCACTGTTGCACCAAACAAAGGCTTCTTTCAACTGTTCTTTGCCCACTGTGCCATAAAAGCTGCCCTCTTTCTGTTCTGCCTTTCCAGGTTTTCAGGTTTCAACCTCTGAACTCAGAAACAATGAGTGCTAGGCAAATCTTTAATTTTGTTTTACAAGATTTGCAATTTGAAAATATTTTATGAAGTTCTTATATCATTTTGCTGAACTGCTGAAAACCACCTGGAGACGTTTAGCTATTATGCTATCTAGAAATGAAGTAATTCAACAAACTAAGTGATGATTCCTGGTGCTGAGAGGCAGCGTGGCAGCCCTGAGTGCATCCCATACCTTAGGAAAGGGAACACCGTTCACGCTCACAGCCTGGGTACTCTGTCTTGGGAGCCCAGCAAACAAGGGATATTTGGAGCGCAGGATCTCATGAATGACCGCATTGGTGTAGGGCAGTTTCCTTTTGTCTTCATAGCAGATGGAGCAGGAAGAACCAAAAACATCTTGGATCTCCTTGTGGACTTTCTCTGAAGAAGAGCAAACAAAGAGAAGCTTTATTTCTGACATGATTGTTCCCTGGGCCTGCAGGAGTGTTGGCTCTCTGTGGCTTTTGCCCACTGTTGTGAGGAGTTTTTCCGGCAAAAGGATTCCACACACACCCCTTGACCTGAGCCTGCCCATCCTAATTTCATCCACATTTGCCTTCTTGTGGCTGCTCCTTCCCTAGAAATTCAACAGCAAGTTCACCTCCTTTTTCTCCTGCTAGCAATAAAAAGATTTCTCGGTGGACTGAGCGTGTTTGGAGCACTTTGCAAGCTCTGTTATGTTTTAATTCTACAAAGCTGTGGATGTTGAGGATCAGTTCCAGCAGCTGAGCAAGGAAATTTATTTATTTTATTAATTTATAGCATTTTTATGCAACCCCCATCGCAGAAAGCCTCCGGGCGGCGTACAAAGAAGATAAACAACATAGAATAACATTAAAAAAATTGGAGCACCTCGGCCATAATTTAAAACCAATAAATCAACAACAATTAACAATTAAAATATTGTTTAAATAAAAAGGTCTTGGCCTGGCACCAAAAAACAAATAACGACGGCACCAGGCAGACCTCTCTAGGGAGCGCATTCCATAGGTCGGGCGCCACCACAGAGAAGGCCCTCCTCCGGGTACTCACCCTCCTAATATCCTTCACAGAGGGCTCCCGGAGAAGGGCCTCCTCCGCTGATCTCAGGGGGTGGGAGGGCATATATGGACGTAAGCACTCCTTTAGATAACCAGGCCCCAAGCCATTGAGGGCTTTATAGGTGATAACCAACACCTTGAATTGGTCCTGGACAATGGGGAGCCAGTGAAGCTGATGGAGAACTGGGGTTATATGAGAACAACACCCAGTCCCCATCAGCAACCTGGCAGCTCTATTTTGCACCAATTGAAGTATCCGGATCGTCTTCAAGGGCAGCCCCACATAGAGCACATTACAGAAATCTAATTGGGAAGTTACCAATGCATGTGTCACTGTCGCCAGGCAATAGTTCTCCAAGTAGGGATGCAGCTGATGGATCAGCTGAAGCTGAAGGAAGGCGCTCCTCGCCACCGCTGTTACTTGAGCTTCTAATGACAGCTCTGGGTCGAGGAGCACTCCCAAGCTGTGAACCCTGTCCCTAAGAGGGAGTGCTACCTCATTCAGGACAAGGTCCAGGTCCCCTACCCCAAGGCCCAACCTGCCTACCAACAGGACCTCCATCTTGTCTGGATTGAGCCTCAGTTTATTGGCCCTCATCCAGCCCATTACTTCAGCAAGGCACCGGTTCAGTACAGTCACTGCCTCACCTGGATTGGCTGAAAATGAGAGGTAGAGCTGGGTATCATCAGCGTACTGATGACTCCGCAACCCACACCTCCTGATGACCTCTCCCAGTGGTTTCATGTAGATATTAAACAGCAAAGGGGACAAAATGGAACCCTGCGGTACTCCATGGCATAGCTGCCATGGCACAGAGCCATAGTCCCCCAGCACCACCTTCTGGAATCGGCCATTGAGATAGGAGCGGAACCACTGCAAAGCAGTGCCCCAACCCCCAATCCCACTAGCCAATCCAGAAGGATACCATGGTCGATGGTATCGAAAGCCGCTGAGAGGTCCAGGAGGACCAACAGGGACGCACTCCCCCTGTCCCTCTCCCTGCACAGGTCATCATACAGGGCGACCAAGGCAGATTCAGTACCGTACCTGGGTCTGAAGCCGGACTGAAATGGGTCCAGATAATCAATTTCATCCAAGAGTGCTTGGAGTTGTCCCGTCACCACCCGCGCCAACACCTTGCCCAGAAACGGAATATTGGCCACCGGTCTATAATTAGAGGCCATCCCTGGATCCAGTGATGCCTTCTTCAGGACCGGTCGAACTACTGCCTCCTTCAAGAGACTATGTACCCGACCCTCCCTAAGAGAAGCATTAACCACTTCCAAGATCCAGGTCCCAATCCCGTGCTTGGCATTGTTAATTAGCCAAGATGGGCAAGGGTCCAATAAGCAAGTGGTGGGACGTACTCGTCCAAGCACCTTGTCCACATCATCAGGCCGCAATAACAGAAATTCATCCATTAATTGTGGACCAGACGGCAGCGTTGGAGTCTCCCCAGAAGCCTCTGAATCATTAGTGGAGTCGAGCTCGAGACGAATCTGAGCAATTTTCTCCCTGAAATGCTGGGCAAAGTCATCACAATGGGCCTATGAGGGTGGAACCGGATCTTTCTTAGGGCCAGGACGAACCAGCCCTTGTACCATCCGAAGTGGACTACCGGCCAGTTTGTGGAAAAGAATTTTCTGGCATAAGAGGTATGTCTGGGCAACGTTCAGTTGCTCCACCTCTTCTAAGACTCCAGCCATGAATTCATTCAGGTTGCAGCCAGTTGCATTTCTTCAAGGGAGCTTCTTCCAGGACAATTAGAGCTAAAGCGAGATGTGATGTCTAAAAATATCTTCATATCATTTGGTAGCTACGGAATCATCATGGTGAACTCTCATGCATGCTTTGTTGTTGTTAGTCGCGAAGTCATGTCCAACCCATCGCGACCCCATGGACAACATTCCTCCAGGCCTTCCTGTCCTCCACCATCCCCGGAGTCCACTCAAGCTTGCACCAACTGCTCCAGTGACTCCATCCAGCCACCTCATCCTCTGCCGTCCCCTTCTTCTTTTGCCATCTACTGTTCCCAGCATTCATACATGCTTAGAGAGGGGAAATAATCCCACAGCTCCAATGCTGGCTGGCAAATGTTGAGAAGTGTGGACCAATTTTCCCCCTAAACATGCATAAGATTGCACCCCAAGGGAATTTCATGATAGGATCAAGAGCATCGTTCACTCCCACCAGTCAGATCTCTCTCACCTTGGATGTCGGGATGATTTGCCAGGAGCAGCAACGCCCATTTCAGGGCAGTGGCCGTTGTTTCTGTTCCGGCGGTGAAGAAGTCATGGATGCACTGAGCCAGGTTCTCTTCATTGAAGGTAGAGCTGGGGTCATTCCTCCTCTGCTGCTGGAAGCAGGAAAGACAGCATTGCACATTATCATAGCTGGAAGCCACCATTCATGGTCAACTGTTTCTAGGCCCAAGCACTCACACATGCAACTTCTGCTGCGTGTAAGAATCTGCCGATTGTGTGCTTAATGAAACCAATCTGCATAGGGTGATAAGATGCACCAAAATTATACACTGAACACTACATTAATTGGTGCGGAACAACTCATGCCCTGCGTTTCATATCCCTGATGCTGAACCACCTTCCTCCCACTGAAGACAGAGAGAGGAAGGAGGATCTGGTATAGAAACACAGAAACATAGAAAAAGAGCGAGTCAGAAGGGGCCTCCCGGGCCATCTAGTCTGACCTCTGGCACCAGCCGGCTCCACTCATGACATGCCCACCATGTGCCTGTCCAGCCTGTGTTTGAACACCCTCACCGATGGGGCCTCAACGACCTCCCATGGAAGCCCATTCCAGACCCTCAGAGTCCTAACTGTCAGGAAGTGCTTCCTGGCATCCAAATTGAACCTTGGCTCCCTGAGCTTTGCTCCGTTGGAGCGCGTCCTGCTTTCCTCTGCAGGGGAGAACAGGCCTCTCCCCATCTCCATGTGACACCCCCTCACATACCTGTATGTTGCCAACATATCCCCTCTGAGTCTCCTCTTCTCCAGGCTGAAGAGACCCAGTTCCCTCAGTCTCACCTCATACCCCATCCCCTGCAAACCAGCCACCATCCTTGTGGCCCTACGCTGCACTGACTCCAACCTGGCTATATCCTTTCTGTAATGAGGGGCCCAAAACTGAACACAATACTCCAGTTGCGGGCACACCAGAGTTGTGTAGAGTGGTAGTAATACCTCTCTTGATCTAGAAGCCACACTTCTGGCTATGCAACCAAGGGTGGCATTCGCCCTCTTGACCACCGCATCACACTGCTGACTCATGTTTAGCCTGCGGTCAACCAGTACCCCGAGGTCCCTTTCACAAGTGCTGCTCTCCAGCCACTTGTCCCCTAACCTGTACTTATGACAGCTATTCCTATGCCCCAAGTGCAAGACCTTGCACTTCTCCACATTGAACGCCATCCTGTTGTCTCCTGCCCACTTCCATAGTCTGTCCAGATCCTTTTGGATCTGGAGTACCTGCTTCTCAGTTGTGGCCACTGCTCCAGTTTTAGTGTCGTCTGCGAATTTGATCAGCAGACTGTTCACCCCTTCTTCCATGTCGTTAATGAAAAGATTAAACAGGATCGGCCCCAGGACAGAGCCCTGGGGGACCCCGCTTGTCACTGGCTGCCATCCCGACGATTCCCCGCTAATGGTTACCTTCTGCTTTCGGTCAGTCAACCATGCCCTAATCCACCGGACAGTGCTTTGGTGTATCCCAAAACTCCTCAGTTTCTCCACCAGGATATCATGGGGCACTTTGTCAAAGGCCTTGCTGAAATCCAGGTATACCACATCCACTGCATCCCCTCCATCTAGCCATCTTGAAACCTTGTCATAGAATTCCACAAGGTTTGTCTGGCAGGACCTGTTTTTGCAGAAGCCATGTTGTGTGGCTGTCAGCCTCCCTTCCCTATCTAGCATCACTAGATCTCTCTCTATTATGAGCCTTTCCATTGTTTTTCCTACAATGGACGTAAGGCTAACCGGTCTATAATTCCCCATGTCCTTCCTACTACCCTTTTTGAAAATTGGGACCACCGATGCCACCCTCCAGTCCTCTGGAACTTCACCCGTTCTCCACGAGGCCTCAAAAATGGAGGCCAGTGGGCGTGAGAGAACCCCTGCCAACTCTCTAAGTACTCTCGGGTGTAACCCGTCAGGGCCTGGCGCCTTTGTAATGTCCAATGCCCTGAGGAGCCGCTCGACTTCTAGGAGAGGTGACTCTAATTTGTGCCCCGAAGTCCCCAGCCTCATCTAACCTCCTATGCGGATTTCCCCCATCCTGCTTTGGGGAAAATACAGAGGCAAAATAGTCATTTAGCATCTGTGCCTGTTCCCTCGTGTCAGTCACTGGATCTCCTTCCTCCTTATTTAGTGGTCCCACCACTTGTCTCCCCTTCCTTTTCCTATTTACATGCTGGAAGAAGCCCTTTTTGTTGCTCTTGATATTCTTGGCAAATCTCAGCTCATAATCAGCCTTAGCCTTGCGAAGAATCCTTCTGCAACGGGCCTCCTCCTCCCGGTATACCCTTTTGTCTATTTCCCCCAGTACCCATTTCTGATGGAGGCTCCTCTTTCGTCTAATCCCCCTAACCACCTCCTTTCGCATCCATGGCGGCACTCTCCTCCGCCTCCCCACCTTACTGACTAGAGGTATCGTCAGGGCTTGCGCCTGCAAAACCTCCCTTTTGAGTGCCATCCACCCCTCCTCAACTCGCTTACCTTCCAGTAACCTATCCCAGGAGACTTTCCCCAGCCTGGCCTTCAGTTGGCCAAAGTTGGCCCTCTTGAAGTCCCAGCTTCTAGTGCTCGCCCTGCTGCACGGCCCCAGTCCTCTGATCTCAAAGCAAAGGATGCCGATGCATGAGATTTGCATTGCTGTGGATTACGCACCCAAGGTACCTGATTGCCCTTGTGGGCCAGCCAATAGAAAGCTCATGTTTATTTTACGCGCAGCCTTTCAATATGCTACAGTGTCTGTGGCATTGCCTGCATTGTGGCAGGACAGAAATATTTACACTGAGAAGCAGCAAATACAGAGTAGTTGCTGCTTTACACCTTCCTGAATTGGGTAGCAAAATTATTGCCATGTGCTAGTTCAGTGCTAGGCTCAACTTGAGAGGTGGACAGGTTCCCATCCCTCCTCCACCATGGGGTTCCCAGGTGCCTGGGGCATCCCAGGCTGAATGATGCTGCCCCGGGAATCAGCAACAGATTCAAATGAGACCCACTTTCTCCATCTGCAGAAGGTAGAAATCGATGAAATCCTGCGGGTCGTGAAGGCACTGATGCTCCCTGTGACTCTCGATCTCCTCCTTTGCATGGGAAAGCGCTTCCTCTATGGCAGAGAACACCCTTTTGTGGGGCCCTGGGAGAAAGTCCAGAATCCGAGGGAATGTGTCATACAGCTAAAGGGGGAAAAGATCATACCAAGAAATAAGTGCATCGATTCTGATGAATCAGTAAAATATTTCTAAGCATGTAATTCGTATTCTAATGCTGTATGTTCTTTCCAAATTTTTAAGGTATACCCATCAAGGAAAGAACAACCAAGCAGATGGGTAAAAAGTAAACAATACAAAAGAACACACATTTGCATCAGTGTTTCAGGAATTATAAATAAACAAAAAGAAAAAAGGTAAAGAAAATAGAATTTGGGTAATCATTGTGCACAACGTTATATGGATCTTAGTTGCTTCCGGAAGTATTTGGTTAAACAATTTTACCTCGCATACAAATATTTTTCTTTTGGGAGTTCTTTATACTAGCTAGAATAGTGCTGTGAAGACACTGGATTAAGAGGGCATATTGTACTGATTGACTGCCGTCTTCATGGGGACAATAAAACCATGCCAGATTGCCAGAAAACCATGTTTGTGAAATCCTTGTCATCCTCCGCTTGGCCTTTTCTTCTTCATTAAAGCTCTTTGCAATAGCATTCTGCACCAATAATCTAACACCTGGAATGGAAGGCCTTTCCAATACTTGGGACTGTGAATTTGGCAGTGTCAAGAAAATAGCTGATAACCAGTTAATTGTTAACTCTTCCAAAAATAGATCCAGTAATTTTAGGGTAGGTGAGTTTGGAATACCGCATCTCTCCATTTGTTTCTAATATACGTTGAATCTCTTTCAATATTTCAGTAAAAAACAATGTAGCTATTTGAATCTGCACACAGGGTGAGCTCCCGTGCGCTGTCCCAGCTCCTGCCAACCTTGCAGTTCAAAAGCATGCAAATGCGAGTAGATAAACAGGTACCACTTCGGTGGGAAGGTAACAGCATTCCATGCACTTTGGTGTTTAGTCATGCCGGCCACATGAACACGGAGACTGTCTGTGGACAAACGCTGGCTCCCTCAGCTAGGAGACGGAGATGAGCACCGCCCCCTAGAGTCAGGCATGACTGGACGTAACGTCAAGGGGAAACCTTTACCTTTACCTTTTTACATGTCAACACTTCAAAATCAAGGAGTCATTGTTCTGGAAATGACTACAGTTTGCTTTTTATCTCAACTTTTCCCTAAAGAGTTCAGTTTATGTAGCCTTCCCAACCCATTTCATCTTAAGGATAATCATAGGAAACAGGAAAACTGTGAGGTGGAATTGGCCCAAATCTGAGGGTGGTTTGAAGGCTCTTGTCCCCCTTGCTCACGTCCCACATTCTAACCATTTCAGAACAGTTTTCACAATGCTGAGAGGGAAGATTAAACCAAGACTGAGACCTTTCCTTAAGGAAGGAAAAGGCTACTCACAATTTCAACAGCACCACCTCCATATTTTATGCAAACATGAACAGCTTCAACCAGTTTCTGGAATTTCTCATCATCCACAGCAAATCGGTGTCCAAAGGTCACAGTGCAGATCACATTGGAGACGGCGTTGGTGAGGGGCCAAGAAGGGTCCAGCGGCTGCCCTGCAAATGAGGGCATTTTGAGAGATACCCAGCCTCCCCTGAGATTCCTCTCTGGGAAATGGAGGCCTAGCCAGACATCTGGCTACGCATTGATAGTTTACAATCAAGTAAAATGCATGCGATTGCAGGCTGCGGTGCACACAGGATTCCAGCAGTTCTGTAGACTGGGCTTCATCTGCCCAGGCTGCATACCCTTTGCACGCGCCAAGGTCTCCACCAGCTGCCGGGCCTCCTCTTCGATGTGGCGCTCCATGCCTTTCCTGCCCAGTCCCAGCTTGCGCATCGTCACCACGCCAAACCGTCTCTGCTGCTTCCAGGTGTGACCATTTGAAAAGATGATCCCTGCGGCCACCAGGAAACAGATTCAAGTAAAGAAATGGTGAGGTTCTGGATCTGCAAGAGGGCAGGTTCATTGCAGAGCTAGCCCAGAGGAATGGGAGCTCACTACGCTTCTCTGACCTTTCCCTCTATGATTGCCCTCCCTCCTTTCTTTTCTGACCTTCTTCTTTGGTCTTTTCTTTCAGAGAGGCCCCCATCTCTCCCATGGAAAACATTCAGAGGTGGATCCTTTCTGAACGTTTTCTCCGCTGAGCAGTCTTGGCCATTCCAAGTTTGCTATGTTTGGGCAGCTATACAGATATGAATTCCCTCAAGAAAAACCGGGCTCATTCTACACTGGCTATTCCTACTTCATTGACAACAGATGGAAATCATGGGCAGGTACTCCCCTGCCTTTAGATGCCAGGATGCATCACCTGAGAAAGGGCCACCTACACCTGCATGAACCTGCCTGGGTACTGAGATCACCCACACAGATCTTGCCTGCAAGCCACCCAGTGCAGCTGGGCTGGGCCGGACCGCCAGTACGGAGTTTATTACTGGCACAAAGAGGGTGGCAACAAGGGACTTTTCCACCTTCACTGCAACTTTTCAGTGTCGCCTTGCAGAACCTTCCAGGATGCTTTGTGGCCTGTTGCAACCTGGGTCAAGCATTCACCATCCTTCAGGTGTGCTTTTCAAAGTGTTACTGTCTTCTTAGATCTTCACCCTGCTGCTTGGTTTTACTCAGTTTCAAAATTTGCTTCTATTCTTTTCCTTTTTCTCTATATTCTGCCTATTCCCATGCAGTGGGATTCTAGGGTGACCCCAACATTAAAATTTGCTTTATCAAACCACTCAAAAATATACAAAAGTTAAAGATACAATTAAATCAATTAGTGAATAACATCAATTCACCAAGCTTTAAAAAACCACATAGATATAAACAGTATTCTTCATCGAGAGCAAACTCGCAGGCTGCTCAAATTCCCTGCTGGAGGGAAGCTGCATGGCCTGCCAGGCCTGCTTATGGAAGCATAACCAGGAAGGCTATGCATAGCCTTGTCTCCCTGGAAAGAGCATTCCAAGGCCTTGTGGCAGCCCTGGGAAGGTCCCTTCCTGTGTTCCCAATTCGTGTGCCTGTGGCGCTGCTGATCTCAGTCTGCTGAGTTTAAGTGATGATCTGGGGAAAGGAGAAAGTGCCTAGAAATCCTGGTGCCTAAAAGAACGGCTGGTAAATACAGCGCAACTGCTAAGTCCACAGATCGCTTGCTAGTGTTCCCCTCAGTTGGCAGAAACTTTCCCAGAGAGACCCTTTGTTTTCTGGCATTTTCTCTGCAGAAAAGAGCAGCCCACGTCATGACTTCACACAACTTACCCCTTTCTCGTGCTAGAGCTTTAATGAAAGGAGGCAATGCTCGCTCCGAAAATTCTTCCACGTGTTTCATCAAAACATCCTTCACGGCTTGGAATCCAGACAGGACTACCAGGGGCTGTTCTCCCACCCATAAAGTGCAAATGTTTCCATATTGTTTTGCGAGCTGCCAATTGGGTCAAAGGAGAGAACAGAAATGGTGCACTCAAATGAAGCCGATTATTTCAAGTTCATCTGTAAGGGATCACCCTGCCTAACGCCTGACCTCCTTTCTCCCGCAAATCCCATGCAGATACACACAAAGGCTGGGCTGGAGAAGACAGAAGTCCCATGCATCTGAGGGTCACCAGCCCGAGGAAGACCAGCTGTAGGGCACTGGTCTGCCATGTGGATCAGTTCCTGAGTTGCAGCTTGACCTAAAGCGGGTCCCAAATGCAGCGCTTCCACCCTGCAAAATATTCAGGGGAAAGACAGGGAGAGGAGAGGAGAGGAGAGGAGAGGAGAGGAGAGGAGAGGAGAGGAGAGAGGAACCCAAAGCTATGTTTCTTGGCTAAAGGTATTCTGGGGGAGAAAAGGCCAGTGACTTGGAGAAAAATCATGGGATTCTGCAATTTCAGTTACCCAACACATAACATGCAGCAAGTGATTCTGAGTGGCAAAGAGCTGATCATCAGCATTTTTGGGCTCCTTCCCTTCCAGCCAGCTATATCTTAGACATATGTGAACTGGAATGAGAACTGAGTCTTGGGGGCCTCATGTCATCCCTTAAAGCTGACTTAAAATGAGGTAATCAGCTTCTGTGTCTGATGGCAGATGTGGAACCTGGAGAGAATATTAGAGGTGCTCTCACAAAATGTCTGCCATGGTGGGTGTGGGCAGCCACAAAGCAGTCCTTTCTCAGAAAGGAAACCAGTGAGGAAAAAGAATGGTGATGTGCCCAAGAAAGTTAATACAAGGGGCAGGGGGAGCTCCACTCCACTGAACCCACAGAAAGAAACCCAGTTCAGGCTGGTGGGGAAGAGCAAAGGCCCAAGAGCATTGTCATGAAAGACGCAACGAGATCGAAGCAGGAAGGAAGGCTGATGGCTGGCATACATAATCCTGAAAGGAACATCCAATGCTCCACAACACATGCAATTGCAACATGAGGAATGAGAAATGTGAAGCAAGGCAAAGCAGACGCAGAGGAGCAAGAAATGGAACGGCTAAACAGCAGTGTTTGGCATGAGGGAGCTGAAGTAGCCTGGAACGGGGCCTTCCCACTCACATCAACACAAACACAAAGAGAACTGAGGGGAAGGGTGTCTCTTTTTGTGCATAAATGTTCCATACATTGTCATTTTTTGCGGACGCTGATACCAGCCTGAAGTTTTTGGGGAAGCCCACTCCACACTTTTCATTTGGAGTGTGTTAATCACACAGTTGTTCTCCAGGCTACACAGCTGAACCCTGCTACCTCCAAGAGTTCCTAACTTTAATCAGTGAAATCCTGAGAAAAGGGGTGGATTGTTTTGCACTGTTACTGAATCTGTAGAAATTTCCCTAGTATTGCCTACCAGGGGCAGGGAACCTTCAAAGAATTCCTTAGTATACATGCCGATTCCCCCAGTTGCCTGACCTGCCTCCTCAGCTCGACTAAGCCGGCCCTCTCCAAAGTCGAGCTCTGCAAGCGTTCCCAGGAGCAGCTGCGTGCGGAGCATGTTGCAGGCGCAGGTCTTTCAGGCAGAGGGCAGGTCGCGCTGGAGGGGGCACAGCAGGGCGTGCCTGGTGCTGCACGTTGAAAGGGCCCGCCTGGCCCCCGCTGCAGGGGCACATGGGATTCGGAGCAGTGCCTGCTTCTCCTCAGCCAGGGATGGGCTCACTCCCAGCAGATGCCCCGACACTTCCTGCTCGAACTCCACAGTTGGCATCCTGCTTCCCATGAAGCTGCCCCTCCAGCCGGGCAAGCAACCCACCACTCCCGACTGCACCGGACCAGTGGGACGGCCAAGGAGTGTTGCGGCAATTGTGGCTTCTGCCAGGATCAGGCAGGCCATTCACCCTCCCCTTTCTCTTCCCTTTCTCTCCCCACGACCCCAAGTCTCCATGGTGCAGCCCCTGGGCCTTTTTATCGTGTCTTAATAGGCACTTCCCCACCTGGGAAATCTTTGGGTCTAACAGAAGCATGCAAATAAACCATCAGCAGATTATTACCATGCTATTCACAGGCTTTTCTGCTGCTGCTACTTCGCTTAAGTATTCAGAAAGGGGTACCTGCATGAGAAAGCCTTCGTGACGCCTGATCCCAGTGCGCCAAGTGCCTCCAACGAGGGGCAGCGGAAGAGGCCCCGGCGGGTAGTGCCTGCTGCTCCAGAGCAGTCCCAAAAAGCGCAGAACCAACAGACCCCCCAGCAGAGCCGCAAGAAGTGCCCACACGCTCGTCATCCTCTTTCCGCTTCGCTTCCCTCTTGCTGATTCCTTCCGACGCATCCAGATAGGCAGGACTCTCTCTTTTGCTTTCCCCAGTGATGCTGCTCCTTTCTCTCTCTCTCTCTCTCTCTCTCTCTCTCTCTCTCTCTCATATAACATCTCTTTATTATTATTTATTTATTCATTAGATAAATTTGGATGCCGCCCCTTGCCAACTAGCCTCTTTAGGCCTACTTTATATTTCGCAATTATTAAGAACAAGCTTCACATTTTGCAAGTAGCTTTCGAGTTTGAGCTTCCAGGCATGTCATATAGCAACATGTGTAATTGTGAGGTGGGGCCTGGAAGATGGAGGGTTTAATAGGACAAACCAGCACATTCCTGTTTGTGGCTGGCACAGGATCACTTTTTGCCAAATGCATTCAGAAAAATCAGTGCACCCCAAGTCCATGAAATGCCTGGATCAGGCAACCGGTGGCCAAATGTGTTTTATTTTCTTGTGTTATTGCATTGCTAGTTTAAATGAACTAGTTTAAAACCTGCAGGTGGGAAGTTCCCTTAACCCACTTGTGCGTAGGCAACTTGATTGGGAGTCATTTTGTATGAATAGTAAAATAAGTGCCTTTTTGGCAGGGATTTTGATTTGAGGACAGTCGCTAACATCTTCCCATGATTCTTAGAAAAGCAGATCAGCCCAGGTGTTCAGCTCAGGCTTGGTCTTCTCTTGGGAAGGCAAACCTGTTGAAGCCGTTTCTAGAGCAAGTCAAGACTCATGCAAGGAAAGCCGTTTTCTCCAGCCATTCAAATGCTCAGAAGGAAAACGAGATTCACTTGACGCTTCAGAGAAAACTCCCTTTGTCGGATTCTCCACCTGTCTATGAGGTTTCACAGGCAAAGAACGGGTTTAACTTTGCAATCCTACCAATGGAATGCAATGTTATCCCCACTTGAGTTTAATCCCGAAACACTAATATTAGTGTTTGTGTTATTTGTTAAAGTTGTTGCCAGATCTGACCATTTGTGGAAGAAGAGAACCTCCACTCTGTGGGTAGGGCTGTCCAGGAGAGAAGGTGCAGTGACGCCTGCCCACCAGCAAGGGGAGGTGAAGGAGCTGGAACTGGCAGGCTGTCCCCCAGAAACCAGCATGCATCACACACACACACACACACACACACACACACAGAGGAAATCCCCCAGCTTGTAAACATCCCTTGCTCATGGCTGGCCCAGCTGCTCTTCTGCCCTGCAGTCCCTGCGAGGCTTTCCCAGTGCTTGTTTCAGCGTGCAATGGGCACGAGTCCAATGCCATTGTATGTGTCGACGGCTGAGCCCTTTCAAGATTTATGTTTTGTCTCTGACAAACCAGTTTTAGATGCATCTGTCGATGACGTGCACGTATCGCTGGAGCCCGGGTGGACCCCATTTTAATCTGCCACATGCTGGAAGTTGTGTTGACATGGTGCACAACTAGATGTATGAATGGTCCTTTAATTACTAGAAGTAGCATTATCATCCACTACCAAAAGAAGGAATCTTGAAAGACAAGTTCCATCACACTTCATGTTCATGGTATCACTTTTATTTTGCTAAAGAATTCTTACACAGAAGGTGCAATCCTATTAACACTCACCTGAGAGCAAAATCTATTAAACATGGGGACTTTCCTCTACCTGGATGTCTATGAAATTGAACTCCTGATGGCGCTAAGTGACTAATTTATTGATTTAGGTGGGCTAAACCAGGCCATTGTTTGCCCCGGGGGCGGTGGGTGAAACAAGATGTACTGTAGCCCTGGAACCATTCCAGGACCAGGTCCGGGTAGAGCTTTTTCAAGGACGGTTCTTTGAGCTACGGGACAAGGATCCAGATCCTGGGTGTCTGGGGGAACACAGCAGGGCATGCCTTGTGCTACACGCCACTGCAGGGGCACATGGGACCTGGAGGACAGCCTGATTAAGCCCAGCAGCAATGGGCACGCTCCCAACGGATGCCCCAGCGGTGCTCCTCACACTCCACGGGTGGCATCCTGCTTCCCATGAAGCTGCACCTACAGCCAGGCAACCGAAGGTGAAGAACGTTGGCCATCGGGGATTTACTCTGTTTTTCCAGGCATTGCATCGTTATTCCACCCAATGGGTTAAGCTGAAATCAAAACGCTAAGCACAATAGAACATAATATAAAACCTCGAAAAGCTGAAAACAAAAAAAAGACTAAAGTAAAACTAGCAGCAGGGAAAGTTCTAAAACACAAATTGCAAACATTAAAATAGACTAAAAAGGCTGGGGTAAGAAAATGCCCTTCATCCGGTGCCCACAGCATCACACTTCAGGCAGCAGGCAAGCTTCTCCTGGGGGAGCAATTCGTGCATAGGGGCACCACTGAAAAGGCCCCTCTCTTCAGCAGCACCTCCTCTGGCCTCATTTGATGAGCACACAAAGGAGGGCCTCTGCAGAAAATCTTAGGTCCGGGCATCTCTGTGTTTGTGGAAAAGGCATTCATGGGGCCTTGGCCCTGAGCCACTTCAGCTTCAAGCTGCAATTCCCGCACTTTTGATCTGGCCCAGAAATGAGCCGGCAGTCAATGCAGATCAAGGGGTACTGACACAGAAGTACCACATTAGCAAAGAGCCTCACGGACAGCTGCCGTCTCTTTGTTGGTTTCATTGTGTTTTGACTCCTCTTGCTGGGTGAAGCAATTTAGAAATATCAGCGCAACTTCAGTTCAATGCACAGTAGGAAAACTAAAAGGAAATCAATCCTGACTGCTCTTTAGAAGACCAGTTATTGAAGAGGAAACTCAAATACTCTGACCAGCTAATGAGAAGGAAGGAAGAAGACAGTGATGCTGAGAATGATTGACGACAGCTCGGGACAAGGCAATGGGTGCTCACCCCGTCGCATGGATTTGAACTGCCGATCTTTGATCGACGGCCCAGCAGCTCAGCGGTTTAACATGCTGTGCCACCACACTGGATTTGCATCCTTTGAAACTGGGTCCCATGATCTCCTGGATGAGCTCCCTGTTTGTGCAAAAATGCCCCTGCCAGCTCAGTCTGGGCACATGCAGAAGAAACTCCATGCTCAGCATTAGCACATGAACAGCATATTCCAAGCTGGCTGTTCCTAAGCAACAGGGAAGGAGGGAAACATCTCTGGCAACACACAATCCTTTTTACTTGACTGCCACAAATGCACCCATATGTTTACACTGAGCTGCAACGGGGAACAGCACGGATTTTGTAGGTCCTGGGATGGCTTGTCATCCCCATGATAGGTTCTTGATTGAGTTTCTCTATGCCTTCTGGCAGCTGGAACCGGAACGCTTGTAGCAGGCTTGTCAGGAAGGTGAAGAGCTCCATCTGTGCCAGCTGCTCCCCCACACACACCCGGACCCCTGTGGAGAAAGAGAAGGGAAGTCTGAGGTGAGCCAGAACCTCCAGGGAGAATATCCCAGCCAGAAATTGGGGGGATATCTGAGAAAGGAGCACAGATTGCAAGATTCTCTCCTGCCCCATCCTAAACTTCCACGTGGGGCTGTTGTGAGGTTAAAGAGGGAGGTGGAAGACCTTGCAAGCAGCCCTGAGCTCTGAGGAAGAGAAAATTTCATGATATAAATCAATTCATTAATGCCAACAAGCATGCAGAGTGTTCCCACCAGGTTGTTGAGTTAAAGCAGGGGGGCAGAACGGCATGCCCACAGCCTGCTTCCAGCCCCACCCTCTGCTGTCCACCAGCCCTCCGAGGCTCCCCAAACAGCCATGCCCCCAACGGTACAAGCTCAAGCATGTCAGTCCTGAAGCCCTTCACCTCAGGCAGGGGACTCACTGCACAGAACCGCAGCCTGAATCAGTGCAACCTACACGTGCTCACAGAAAATGAAACACTGGTGACTTCCGGTACATGTCGGGATGACACAGCGGTGATTAACGGGGCTCCATTATCACGCTGGCAGTTGTCCGGGAATGGGCCGTGGGAGGCCCATCTAAGCCCTGTCGGGGCGAAGATAGAGTGCCTGGGGAACTTCCTGGATGGTGTGAGGCAGCAACCCCACATCTACTGGGAGAAAATCCGGCATTTCTCAGCCGGTCAATACAGGGGAGAGGTTTGCTCCCCCAACTTCTCGACATACCGCTATAGATTAGGAACCTAGCTAGAAAATTGTCAGATTTACTGGGAAACATTTCTCTCTCTCTCTCTCTCTCTCTCTTTTTGCAATACTACTCGTGGAAAAGCTGTATTTGTTGCTAATTGACACAAAGGAAAAAGAAAAAGCCCTTTGGATGGAGGGAGGAAATCCCCCCCCCACCGCACGGAGTTTCAAGTGACGACTGAAATGAGGAGAGAAAGACAGAGCTTTTTGTAAGTAAGAAAAAGATTTTTCCTTCTTTAATCTCTCCAAGGGCGAAGAATCAAACTAAGCAATTGCTGTGGAATTGAATGATAGAAGGGTCTTTCTCGTATGTTGGACTTTTGCCAAGACAGGCAAATTATTTCCTCTGCCTGTAGAAGTGGCCATTTTTCTTACTGTTTCTGGGGCCTCTGCCAAAGTATTTGAATATTTGCCAAGTCTTTGTTCTCAAGTGACTTAGATTTAAAAGAAAGTTGAAAACTCCCTTTTGCTGCCACTCTGGATCTGGATTTATAGTAAATATACTTATTTCTATATCTTTTTTCCTTTAGCTGCTTCTTTTCTATTTTTGTTGCTGTTTTGTAACTTTTGGCAAAAAATTGTTGTTAGTATGGAAGAATTACAGAAGATATTTTTGGCACTACAGACGTCTTTAACAGCTTTACAATCATCCCAACAGGCAATACTAATACAGCAGGAGACTATTAATTGAACAATTTGATCTTTTCTTAATTGAACAAAAAGGACGTTTTGACAATTTAGACAATTCCATAAATGAGGCTTTGGGCAAACAAATCAAAATTGAACAGAATATACAAAATATGCAACAAGCAGATGGAAAATCTGAAATGGTAAATAAAGAAATACAATTAGGAAAGCCAATAAGCAAACTATCATGCGATTTGCTTGAAAAAAAGCAACAAGTAGATGCAAAATTTGAAACAGAGGATAAAGCCATACAACTAGTAAAGCCAAAAAGCAAGTCTTCATGGGATCTATTTGTCATGTTGGAGAAGGAGAAGGAAAAAGAGAAGGCAGTTAAGTATTTGAGAGAGTCTAGGTTTATGTGGCTATTAATAGAAGGAGCTTTGTTTATTGGACTACAGGCATTTCATTTGAAGACGTATACTGACTTATTACAGGCACTACAACGATCTAAAACAAAGGAAGAAGAAAGATTCGGCAGAGGTGTAAAGAAAAAATAAGAATTTTTTATTTCTAGAAAGGAATGATTTAAACAGGTTGGCATGTTTATATGTGATATGGAAAGGCTAAGCTACTATTGCTGGTGAAGGAGGTAATTGTATCTGACTAAATGATGTTTAAGCTAGATGAAACATTAGTAATTTAACTTAAAGAGAGCTTGTTTAAAAGATACTATAGGTAATAGTTGTTGTCAAACAGATTAGTTCAGATATTTTAAAGAGGCTGAGTAGATGTTGGATATGTGAACACAAATTAGGTATTTTCTGTGACATAGAGTCAAAATAAGAGAACTTATTATCTTAAAAAGGAATGACCCAATTGGGTTGGCAGGCTTAGATGTGATATGGAAAGGCTAAACTACTGTTGTTGGTGAAATAAGGGATGGGACGATCCTAAAGAATTGGGCTCTCATAACGGTTTAATTGTATTTGACTAAATGATGTTTAAACTAGAGGAAACATTAGTAACTTAGCCTAAAGAAAGTTTGTTTAGAAGATATTATAGGTATTAGTTACCACCAAACAGACTAGCTAAAATGTTTTTAAAGATGTTAAATGGATGTTTTTGATTTTATTTGTAATTGTGGTAGTGAAGAATTTATTTGTCTACTATTAGAAAAATGAGAAGATTCTGAATTGTGTAGAAATGTTTAGGTTGAATTTATCATTGAAGAAGAAAGAAGATATTGACTTACATCCAGCTTGGAGACTCTTTCCTTAAATATTGGTTAAGAGAAACAGGACTTTGTAAGAAATGGATGGACTGTTCTCACTGATGAAGGAGAAAGAAGACAGTGACTTCTATCAATTTGGGACTTATGTTTTTATTGGCTGGAGAATCGGGACTTGGTTTTGATCTAAAGATGTTTTAAAGTTATTATAAATGAATTTGAACATGCGCATAGAATGTTAAAAGATATGTAACAGGGGGTTGACCCAGTAAATCCGATGTATGTGATGACTGATGTTTTTAGTATTAGTTCAAAATTTTAATAAAATTTCTTTAAAAAAAAGAAAGAAAATGAAAAGCTGGCACAAACTTCAGGATTTTGTACCCATGGGGAAAAACAAGCTCCAAGCTCGGTTTGGACTTTGGTTTCAGGTCCAACTCAGCTTAGGGGCTTTCCCACCAGAGGCCTTCCTTGGACACTCCTCACTGCTTGCATGGATTCTTCCGATGAGTTGTCCCTCCCCAGTTTCCCTTCTGTGTTTTGAGAGAACCTCAAAGTTTTCTGTTTTAATGGCACCGAAAAGGGAATAACTGTGTTATTTTTGAATGTGAAGGAACACCTATTTCCCTATTTGGGTATTTATATCCTTCCGCTACAGCATGGTGCCCCTAGAGGAAAAGCAGCAGAAAAGCAGGGGAAAGCTCAATATTTGTTGAAAAATGTATGGACTGGATCCTAAGATGTAAGGTGCTGTCTCCAGGACACCACCCAGTAAGTTTATGGCTAAATCTTTCGCACATTTAGACTTCTGCCTTTACCTGCCCCAAATGGCAGGAATTCTTCTCTGGCTACAAAGTTTCCATCCTCGTCCAAAAAATGATTCGGGTTGAACCCATCAGGCATCTCCCAGTGCTCAGGATCTTGAAGGACCGAGCGCAGGTCTGCAATGATATGGGTCCCCTGCAGGGCAGAAAAGATTTGCTGAGAATGTTCCCAGAAGAGCACACCTCACGACTCTTCCTCACTCTCCCCGCACTCCTCACTCAGATCACGCGCCCTTTTCTCAGAGGAAGCAACTCCCTGCCGAGAGGGCATCTGGCAAGCCGTCCCAGCTCAGCTCCTCCATTTGGCAGAACATGGCGGTGGTCCCAGAGGTGGTGAGCCAAGGAGAGAGAATCCTTGAGGTGGGAGGGGCTCGCTGGCAGCCCCAGCTGAATTCCCCCTCCCTTTTGCCTTTTCTCACAGGCAACAGCAGGTTGGCAGCCATGTCGGTGGGGGATGCATCCTCCCCAGGTCCTGGTTTGCTAACTAGGCTCTGCAAGCAACCTTCTTCTGTGAATGGGACACAGCGCTTGCCCCTCAGCTATCAGACTGCCTGCCAGGAGAGCAAAAGATGCCGTTTCTCTCCTTTCCCAATCAGCAGAAAGGCAGCAAAGGATGACATTCAGCTACCTTGGTGTGCAAACGAACCAGGTGTGCGTGCCGAGAGGACACCACACGTCTGCATCTTCAGGGCCTTTTGGCTTCAAAGGCATTGGCTAACGTAAGCGTGGGAATGTTGTCAGAGGCTGCAGTGGCACCTCCAACCACCAGAGGCTGCTGCTCCCAAGCCCTGGCTGTCCTCGGAATTTGAAGCCTGGGAAACGGGCAAAACCAGGGGAAAGGTGCAGAGCTGGCCACTCCTCTGTGCTGTGGGGCAGCCCACCCTTTGGGTGGGAGCCTCTGAGATGCCTAGAAAAGAACTAATTAAATAGCCAAACCAAGGGATGATTCCTGGTGCTGGGAGACAGGGTGGCAGCCCTCAGGGCATCCCATACCTTGGGAATGGGAACACCGTTCATGCTCACAGCCTTGGTACTCTGTCTTGGGAGCCCAAAGAACAAGGGATATTTGGAGCGCAGGATCTCATGAATGACCGCATTGGTGTAGGGCAGTTTCCTTTTATCTTCATAGCAGAGGGAGCAGGAAGAACCAAAAACATCTTGGATCTCCTTGTGGACTTTCTCTGCAGGGGAGGAACGAAAGAGAAGCTGTATTCTTGACATAATTGTTTCCTGCTCCTGCAGGAGTGTTCCCCTCTGTGGGTTTAGCACCCTGTTGCGAGGAGCAGGGGCTGAGGCTGCAGCAGGACTCCCCCTCCTGCCGGAGCCTCACTCCCTGCTCACCAACCCATGCAATGCCTGCAGCCCCAGCCCCAGAGGGGCTCTTGCACCGCTCGACCCCAGCCAGTGCGGAGACGACTGCTCCAACTGTGGACGAGGGGAGCTGCAGGTCAGAGTCCTGCTCTGACCTCACAAGGCATTTCTGGAATGGGAGCTGGGACTCCCACCTGCCCCACGGCCTTCCAGGCGGAGTCTGGACTGGTGAGCTTCTGATGCAAATAAATACACTCACGATGAATATTATGGCTCCTTTCGGTTTTCTTATTTGCATCACATTTATGTCCAGCTTTTGCAGGAAGTATTGTAGGATTCCTGTATTTATATTAGGCACAAGTTTTCAAAACATCAATTGTTTACAAAGTAGTATTCTGAAGGGGTTCAAGTTCCAATTAAAGAAGGAGGGTTTTGCATCAGTGTATTTGTTGACTTGCACTCATTTTGGCCTTCTCCCTTTCGATCTGATCTCCCACCTTCAGTCTGGGAATCTCCTTCTCCAGGCTGTCTTCCTAAATGGGTAGCATTGGGTTCTCAGGGTACCAGAAGAGGCAGGGTTCCTCTCACAGTTAGCGTTTTGCAGGATATCTTTCCACTTTGATCCATTTTCCTATGGTCCCAATTTTGCTATGCAAAACAAATTTAAATGAATGACTCCTTTTCATGGTCAGATCATGACAAGGTAAAGTTTAGTTCTCCCAGACTTTATTAATTCAGAAACAATTGGGTCCATCCAGAATAGCCTTTTGTGGCTGTTGATGGATCTTGATGGTTTGTGTCTAGCCTTTGTGTATCTCATTCAGAAGCTGAGCACTCTTATCAAATCCCTTTTAATCCCTCGAATTATAACAAGTATATAATTGTCTATTTATGCTGTAAGTGAGGCGAATGGGGCGGCACAGAAATTGTTTAAATGAATGAAATAAATCCCTGGATGTCACTGGAATGTATGGACTTGTTCTTGTATGTGATCCCCAGTGAGCTGGCAGATCAGGCCGGTCGAGCATTTGGGACATACCTGTGTGTTCCCTCCGCTCCAGGGCTCGCCATTCCCATCCCTCAATGCTCAAATCACCTGTTTTTCTGTCTTTCCCCTCTCCCATTTCTCTTCCTCCTATGGAAATATTGAGTCTTTAGCAGAAAATGTCCCCCACCCCGTTCCTGATTTCCTGAGCCACTTCCTTTCCTCATGCAAAGCTTTCTCATGGGCCACTTTCCCGGCAAAACATTCCCACCACGGAGACAAATACTCCTCAACCTGAGCCTCCCCATCCTAATTTCATTCCACTTTGCCATCCTGTGGCTACTCGTTCCCTAGAGATTCAACAGCAAGTCCACCTCCGTTGTCTCCTGCTAGCAGTACATGAGCAGCTTTCTCTGTGGACTCAGGGGTTTTGGAGCACTGTGCAAGCTCTGTTATGTTTTGATTCTACAATGCTGGGGATGTTGAGGATACGTCCCAGCAACTGTGCAAGGAAATGTTTGTGGAAAGGAATTTTCATGCATCAGAGGTATGTCTGGAGAAGATTCAGTAGCTCCACCTCTTCTACAATTCCAGTCATGAATTCATTCAGCTTGTTGCAAGTTGCGTTTCTGCGCAGGTGCTTCTAGCAGGACAAC
The DNA here is from genome assembly GCA_023646645.1 of Varanus salvator macromaculatus. Lineage (NCBI taxonomy): Eukaryota > Metazoa > Chordata > Lepidosauria > Squamata > Varanidae > Varanus > Varanus salvator. The sequence goes on along the minus strand of JAIXND010000759.1, from coordinate 48,413 downwards.
TGAGCGAAAGTTACATGTGATGCTTAGATATCTTCATATCTTGGAATGGAGTGCGTGGAATGCGCTCCACAGAGAGGTCTGCCTGGCGCCGTCGTTATTTGTTTTTCGGTGGCAGGCCAAGACCTTTTTATTTAGATGTCATTTTAATAGTTAGTTTTATTTGTTGATTTTATATTTTTGGCCAGGACATCTTCAGTCAGTCAGTCATTCGATTTATATCCTGCCTTTTTCCTGCAAAGGGCTCAAGGCAGCTTAAATCATTCTCCTCCTCCATCTTATCCCCACAACAACAACCCTATGAGGGAGGTTGGGCTGAGAGTCTGTGACTGGCCCAAAGTCACCCAGTTGGCTCCATGGCCGAGCGGGGACCAGAACCCAGATCATCTGAGTCCCAGTCCCATGCTCTTAACCACTCCGCCACACTGGCTCTCACTGGCATCTCTGATTATATTGTTTTTATATGTTTAAGATGCATTTATTTATTGTTGTAAGCCGCCCCAAGCCTTCGGCAAAGGGGCTGGCATAATGAATGAATGAATTAATATCATTTGGTAGCTACGGAATCATCATGGTGAACTCTCATGCATGCTTACAGAGGGGAAATAATCCCACAGCTCCAATGCTGGCTGGCAAATGTTGGGAAGTGTGGACCAATTTTCCCCCTAAACATGCATAAGATTGCACCCCAAGGGAATTACTTTATAGGATCGAGAGCATCGTTCACTCCCACCAGTCAGATCTCTCTCACCTTGGATGTCGGGATGATTTGCCAGGAGCAGCAACGCCCATTTCAGGGCAGTGGCCGTTGTTTCTGTTCCTGCACCGAAGAAGTCAAGGATGCACTGAGCCAGGTTCTCTTCGTCGAAGGTGGAGCTGGGGTCGTTCCTCCTCTGCTGCTGGAAGCAGGAAAGGCAGCGTTCCGCATGCAAGAAAGGACAGGCTGCCCCTCAGCACTTGTCTTCCCCCTCCCCACCCTGCAGCCTGTGCTGCTAATCCTGGCTGGAAGCCGCATTTCATGCTCCTCTCAGCTTCAACAGGACGTGTTTCAGTGTGGAATGGGCACAGGTCCGCTGCCTTTCTACAGACAGAAGCAAAGCTTCCCATGCAGGATTCCTTGCCAAGGGATGTCAAGAAATCGGTCGCAGACTGAAATGAGCCTGAATGTTAAATTCTGACCCATGGATTCTGCAGCGGACTGGCTTTTCCTGAGTCTTGCATGGGCTTGTGACAAACGTTACTGGACTCTATTCCTCCAAGGATCCTGCTTGCGTTTGGCCAGCCTCCCAAAGCAAGGTGAGCAGAGGTGATGCCCACCTGGTTGCACAGCCAGCCAGCAGGGGCTCTGATGGGTTCCCATCCCCAGACACATTGCTCACACTTCCCGAGTCGCATGGCTGCTGCGGGTCAGAGGAGCACTTTTAAATTGCACGTAGTTTTGTGGGCATGTAGCCCTAGATAGATACCTATCACAGAACATCACTGACCCAAAGCGCACATCAACTCTGTAGGCTAAACGGTGGAAATGCACTTTTGGGGGGATTTCCTTGACTTGGAAGGATTTTAAAACCTTCTTCTAGGAAATGTCTCACTAACGGCTGTATTTAGCCAGAAAAGGGGATGGGACGATGGCCTGTATGAGCAGAGCCCTACTTTTTCCATGTGCAGAAGATAGAAATCGATGAAATCCTGCGGGTCATGAAGGCACGGACGCTCCCTGTGGTTTTCTACCTCCTCCTTCGCGCATGAAAGTGCCTTCCCTACGGCAGAGAACACCCTTTTGTGAGGCCCGGGAAGGAGGTCCATAATCCTAGGGAACGTGTCATACAGCTATAGGGAAAAGAATTCAAAGAAAAAAATAGCTGAAACCATCGTGAATCAATCAGTATCGTTTGAGTATTTTAACTGCATATGCTTGTCAATTTTCTACAGTAGATCAGCCAAGGAATCCAAATATTTTTATTTATTTATTTATTTATTTATTTATTATTTATTTATTAACAGATTTATAGGCCGCCCCTTGCCACAAGCCTCGGGGCGGCTCACAACCTCAAAAACCTTCTAGGCTAGACGCTATACAAAAATTAAAAAGCCTACACAATATTAAAACCAAAATATTAAAAACTGGCCCATCTCAAGGTCCGAATTAAAACATACAAATACAATATAAGTGAACTAAAATTTAAAGTAAATTAACATTTAAAATATTGCTTAAATAAAAAGGTCTTCGCCTGGCGCCGAAAAGCAAATAAAGACGGCGCCAGGCGAGCCTCTCTGGGGAGCGCATTCCATAGATGGGGCGCCACCACAGAGAAGGCCCTCCGCCGGGTGCTCACCCTCCTTATATCTCTCACGGAGGGTTCCCGGAGGAGAGCATCAGCTGCAGATCGTAAGGGGCGGGAGGGCGTATATGGTCGCAGGCGCTCCTTTAGGTAGCCAGGACCCAAGCCGTTAAGGGTCCAAATAGAAGAACACAAAGTTGTATAAGTGTTGCAGGAATGATAAATGACTTAAAAGAAAAAAGGGAAAGGAGAATACAACTCAGGCAAGTATTGGGTACAAGGCCAGGTGGATGTTAGTTGCATTCTGAAGTGTTTGTTTAAACAATGATGATCTCTGACACAAATATTTTTCTTTTGGGAGTTCTTTATACTACCTAGAGTAGCGCTGTGAAGACACTGAATTAAGAGGGCATAGTGTAGTGATTGACTACTTGGAGGAGAGATAAGTCTCAGAGTGAGACCTGTCCTTGTGAAAGAAAAGGGGACTCACAGTCTGAAAGACTGTGCCTCCAAATTTTGCAAGACCATCAACAGCTTCGACCAGCTTCTGGAATTTTTCATCGTCAAGGGAGAACCGGTGTCCAAAGGTCAGAGCGCAGATCACATTGGAGACGGCGTTGGTGATGGGCCAAGAAGGGTCCAGTGGCTGCCCTGCAGATGAGGGGAATTTGAGAGTCAGCCAGCCTCCCCTGGGATCCCTCATTGGGACAGGGAAGCCTATCCAGACATCTGGCAGCATATTGATAGTTTAAAATCAAGTAAAATGCACGCGATTGCAGGCTGCAGTGCACATAGGATGCCAGATGTTTCCTAGACTGTCAAGGCTGCATACCCTTCGCACGCACCAAGGTCTCCACCAGCTGCCGGGCCTCCTCTTCGAGGTGGCGCTCCATGCCTTTCCTGCCCAGTCCCAGCTTGCGCATCGTCACCACGCCAAACCGTCTCTGCTGCTTCCAGGTGTGACCATTTGAAAAGATGATCCCTGAGGCCACCAGGAAACAGATTCAAGTAAAGAAATGGTGAGGTTCTGGAGCTGCAAGAGGGCAGGTTCATGGCAGAGCAAGCCCACGGGGGTGGGGGGGGCTCCCTACGCTTCATGAGCTTTCCACCTAAGATCGTTTCCCCTCTGCCCCCATTGTCCCTACTGAGCGGTTCCTTTGGTTTCTTCTTTCTAAAGTGCCCACTTTTCCAAAGTAAGCTTTGAACATGCTTAAGGTGCATATTTTTTAATGGTACACATTTTCAAAACGCCCGTTTTGCTAACCAATACCCATCGATGGTTTTGTGAATATTTGCAAGAGCTCCTGTTCATACTGAGATTGGCCAGTGGAGTGTTGCTGAGTGGCATTGGCCCTGTGGGAATCCTTCCCCCCAGCTGCATAACTGGTTATCCTTTCGGTGGCTTCAAAGAAAAGCCTTACTAACTGTTTTTAGCTGAACAAGACAAGCGATGCGTAGTTTTAATTGCTGTTCTTGGGTATTTTGTTGGAGGATTAGTTGCTTTATGTTTCCCTTCCTTTCATAATCATACCTCTGAACTGGGAGGTTGGGTGACCTAATGTGCAGGCGACAGTCCGCTATTTTTGAGGGATGGCAGAGGGCAACCCTGCACTAGATGGGGTGACCAAAGCAAGTCTGGCTGAACGAGCAGGGCTGACTCCAGGAAGCAAGCCACCGCCGCGAACGGCTGAGCAGGGCAGGCAGGCTCAGGACATTTTGGAGGGCTTCCACTCAGCGCGTCATCCGGTGGCTTGAGGGCACGCCACAACAGACCCATGGTGCTTGATGTCCCTTCCAAAACAAGCAGGCATATAATTGGACCAGGAGTCCTGGGAACCGTTCCCATGCTGCACAAGGCGTTGGGCGTTTTGTGCAATGCGAGTGCTGGCTCAACAAGAAATCAGCATGCAGGCTCTGACTCGGTGAAATGGACGCAGGAGATTCTGAGCAGTGATACTCTTTGTTTGCAAGGAAACATAGGGGGGAAGTTTCATGGTTGAAAATGCAGGAAACCTCTGGCTGAAGCCTCATTCCCACAAGCAATTGGCATAGGATTGCTTCTTCTGGCTTTAATTATGGGATGGATGCATTCTGGGAATTGGGCACAGTACTTCCTCAGATGTAAACAAAGAGAGTCTGACCCCAGCTCCATCCGGCTCTGCTCGTGCAAACCCCAACATGTGGTTGTCCAATCTTTCCTTGAACACCCTCAGTGATGGGGCCTCAACCACCTCCCCCGGAAGCCCACTCCACATCCTAGGGGTCCTAACCGTCAGGAAGTACGCAGGGAAGTTATGGGGCCTGATCCGAGTAGAGGGGGAGTGGGGTGGAAGGTGCTGGTGAGGCAGCAAGGCGAGGTGGAAGGCGATGGGCACTCACAGCCCAGGAACTGACCACACAGCAGACCCATCAAGGGCTGGGACCCATCAGCCCAGTCCGTTTGCGGCACTGCCAGTTCCATTGTCTGCCGTAAACATTGCCTGCCTGCCTGCCTGCCTTCCCAGCTGCACCCACCCAACTTCTCCTTCCCACCTCTGCAGTCAGGGTTCTTCCTTGCATGCCTCTCGACCCACCAAGACTTGCCAATGGCATGTTCTGGAATAAATTTGTATCGCACCTGCAGAATTGGGTGCTGGTCCAGGTAGAGAGAGAGTGCCTAGAAATCCTGATGCTGGAAGAAAGCGCTGAGTGCAGAGGGTCACTCCCAGTAATATCTCCAGGGGGCTGAAACTTTCCCAGAGAGGCCCTTTGTCTTGCAACATTTTCTCTGCAGAAAAGAGCAGCCCACGTCATGACTTCACACAACTTACCCCTTTCTCGTCCTGCAGCTCTAAGAAAAGGAGTAGATTCTCGCTCAGAGAGTTCTTCTGCGTGCTTAATCAAACCATCTTTCACGGCTTGGAATCCAGACAGGACTACCAGGGGATGTTCTCCCACCCATAAAGTGCAAATGTTTCCATATTGTTTTGCCAGCTGCCAATTGGGTCAAAGGAGAGAACAGAAATGGTTCACTCAAATGAAGCCGATTATTTCAAGTTCATCTGTAAGGGGTCACCCTGCCTAACGCCTGACCTCCTTTCTCCCGCAAATCCCATGCAGATACACACAAAGGCTGGGCTGGAGAAGACAGAAGTCCCATGCATCTGAGGGTCACCAGCCCGAGGAAGACCAGCTGTAGGGCACTGGTCTGCCATGTGGATCAGTTCCTGAGTTGCAGCTTGACCTAAAGCGGGTCCCAAATGCAGCGCTCCCACCCTGCAAAATATTCAGGGGAAAGACAGGGAGAGGAGAGGAGAGGAGAGGAGAGGAGAGGAGAGGAGAGGAGAGGAGAGGAGAGGAGGGAACCCAAAGGTATGTTTCTTGGCTAAAGGTATTCTGGGGGAGAAAAGGCCAGTGGCTTGGAGAAAAAGTTAGCCAACACGTAATAGTCTGTAAGGGATTCTGAGTGGCAAGGAGCTGGTCATCAAGCAGGGAGGGACTCTCGTCCTCCCACTTGGTCTGGTGCGCCTACACAAAAGTTACTCTTCCGTTGCTGGGAAGAACCTGCAAGAGGTACTCATGAGGTAATGCATTGGGAGAAGGTTGACATTCAATGCTAAAACGCTCTCGGGGAAATTGCACCAAATATTGGATTCTGTTGGAAGAAAAAGGAGAGAGGCACCCAGAGCAGCCTTTTCGGGCTCTTCCCCTTCCAGCCAGCGACACTTTAGGCAGGGGGGAAGTGGAATGAGAACTGAATCTCGGGGGCCACGTGTCATCCCATAAAGATGACTTAACCAGTCAGGTTCTTTGACTGGTGGCACATCTGGAACCTGGAGGGAACATCAGAGGTGCTCTCACAGAATGGCTGCCATGGGGCTTGGCCGTTCACAAAATGCCTACTGTGGTGGGGTGGCCAGCCACAAAGCAGTCCTTTCTCCGAAAGCCAACTGGTCAGCCTAAAAGGAAAGTGACTTGCCCAAGAAAGTTAATACAAGGGGCAGGGGGAGCTCCACTCCACTGAACCCACAGAAAAAAACCCAGTTCAGGCTGGTGGGGAAGAGCAAAGGCCCAAGTGCATTGTCATGAAAGACGCAACGAGATCGAAGCAGGAAGGAAGGCTGGCGCCTGGCATGCATAGCGGTGAAAGGAACGTCCGGTGCTCCACGACACATGCAATTGCAACATGAGGAATGAGAAATGTGAAGCAAGGCAAAGCAGACGCAGAGGAGCAAGAAATGGAACGGCTAAACAGCAGTGTTTGGCATGAGGGAGCGAAAGTAGCCTGGAACGGGGCCTTCCCAGTCACATAAATTGCTTGACTTTGCAAGCAGCAAACTCAGAAGAAATTGAGTGGCGCTAAAACGGAGGCAAGATGTAGAGCCGGCAGTAAGGAGCAGCAATGCAAAATCTGACCATATACTATCCATCAGAATTTGTGGAAAACCTATCAACAGCCCTTCGGTCATCCCTACACACCAGCACATGCTGAAGCAGAAGACTTTGAAATCCTTTTGCAGGTGTGCAAACTGAGACTGATAGCACACCACAAGACACGCTGCTAATCCCAGGGAATGGAGTGCAAGTGCAGGAAACATAGAACAATAACGGCAGCAGCGACTGCTCTTTCGTGCGCCTTCCATCGGTGTGTCTGGCTCCTACTTAGCAGGGCAGTTCAGTACATCAATCTGGTTTTGTTACTCAGAGAACTGAGGGGAAGTGTGTATATTTTTGTTGCTTCTCTCCCTGCACTTCCATCTCAGTTCGTTAGCCTTGATTTTCGGAGCCCTTCCAAAGAAAGCTCCGTCCTCCGATTTCCCAGCTTTCAAGCTGTGTTGGCAGAGACTGCGGCCCCCAGAGGGCAGACTCCCATTTTGCGCATGAACATTCTTTGCATTGCCAGTTTTTGGGGAAGCCAATACCTTTTCATCTGGAGTGTGTTAGGCACACGGTTGTTCTCCAGGCTGTACAGGTGGACCCGGCTACCTCCAAGCATGTCTCACTGTAATCGGTGAAAGGCTGAGAAACCTGCTGATTGTTTTGCACTGTTACTGAATCTGTAGAAATTTCCCTAGTATTGCCTACCAGGGGCAGGGAACCTTCAAAGAATTCCTAAATATACATGCCGATTCCCCCGGTTGCCTGACCTGCCTCCTCAGCTCGACTAAGCCGGCCCTCTCCAAAGTCGAGCTCTGCAAGCGTTCCCAGGAGCAGCTGCGTGCGGAGCATGTTGCAGGCGCAGGTCTTTCAGGCAGAGGGCAGGTCGCGCTGGAGGGGGCACAGCAGGGCGTGCCTGGTGCTGCACGTTGAAAGGGCCCGCCTGGCCCCCGCTGCAGGGGCACATGGGATTCGGAGCAGTGCCTGCTTCTCCTCAGCCAGGGATGGGCTCACTCCCAGCAGATGCCCCCACACTTCCTGCTCGAACTCCACAGTTGGCATCCTGCTTCCCATGAAGCTGCCCCTCCAGCCGGGCAAGCAACCCACCACTCCCGACTGCACCGGACCAGTGGGGTGGCCAAGGAGTGTTGCGGCAATTGTGGCTTCTGCCAGGATCAGGCAGGCCATTCACCCTCCCCTTTCTCTTCCCTTTCTCTCCCCACGACCCCAAGTCTCCATGGTGCAGCCCCTAGGCCTTTTTATCGTGTCTTAATAGGCGCTTCCCCACCTGGGAAATCTTTGGGTCTAACAGAAGCATGCAAATAAACCATCAGCAGATTATTACCATGCTATTCACAGGCTTTTCTGCTGCTGCTACTTCGCTTAAGTATTCAGAAAGGGGTACCTGCATGAGAAAGCCTTTGTGACGCCTGATCCCAGTGCGCCAAGTGCCTCCAACGAGGGGCAGTGGAAGAGGCCCCGGCGGGTAGTGTCTGCTGCTCCAGAGCAGTCCCAAAAAGCGCAGAACCAACAGACCCCCCCAGCAGAGCCGCAAGAAGTGCCCACACGCTCGTCATCCTCTTTCCGCTTCGCTTCCCTCTTGCTGATTCCTTCCGACGCATCCAGATAGGCAGGACTCTCTCTTTTGCTTTCCCCAGTGATGCTGCTCCTTTCTCTCTCTCTCTCTCTCTCATATAACATCTCTTTATTATTATTTATTTATTCATTAGATAAATTTGGATGCCGCCCCTTGCCAACTAGCCTCTTTAGGCCTACTTTATATTTCGCAATTATTAAGAACAAGCTTCACATTTTGCAAGTAGCTTTCGAGTTTGAGCTTCCAGGCATGTCATACAGCAACACGTGTAATTGTGAGGTGGGGCCTGGAAGATGGAGGGTTTAATAGGACAAACCAGCACATTCCAGTTTGTGGCTGGCACAGGATCACTTTTTGCCAAATGCATTCAGAAAAATCAGTGCACCCCAAGTCCATGAAATGCCTGGATCAGGCAACCGGTGGCCAAATGTGTTTTATTTTCTTGTGTTATTGCATTGCTAGTTTAAATGAACTAGTTTAAAACCTGCAGGTGGGAAGTTCCCTTAACCCACTTGTGCGTAGGCAACTTGATTGGGAGTCATTTTGTATGAATAGTAAAATAAGTGCCTTTTTGGCAGGGATTTTGATTTGAGGACAGTCGCTAACATCTTCCCATGATTCTTAGAAAAGCAGATCAGCCCAGGTGTTCAGCTCAGGCTTGGTCTTCTCTTGGGAAGGCAAACCTGTTGAAGCCGTTTCTAGAGCAAGTCAAGACTCATGCAAGGAAAGCCGTTTTCTCCAGCCATTCAAATGCTCAGAAGGAAAACGAGATTCACTTGACGCTTCAGAGAAAACTCCCTTTGTCGGATTCTCCACCTGTCTATGAGGTTTCACAGGCAAAGAACGGGTTTAACTTTGCAATGCTACCAATGGAATGCAATGTTATCCCCACTTGAGTTTAATCCCGAAACACTAATATTAGTGTTTGTGTTATTTGTTAAAGTTGTTGCCAGATCTGACCATTTGTGGAAGAAGAGAACCTCCACTCTGTGGGTAGGGCTGTCCAGGAGAGAAGGTGCAGTGACGCCTGCCCACCAGCAAGGGGAGGTGAAGGAGCTGGAACTGGCAGGCTGTCCCCCAGAAACCAGCATGCATCACACACACACACACACACACACACACACACACAGAGGAAATCCCCCAGCTTGTAAACATCCCTTGCTCATGGCTGGCCCAGCTGCTCTTCTGCCCTGCAGTCCCTGCGAGGCTTTCCCAGTGCTTGTTTTAGCGTGCAATGGGCACGAGTCCAATGCCATTGTATGTGTCGACGGCTGAGCCCTTTCAAGATTTATGTTTTGTCTCTGACAAACCAGTTTTAGATGCATCTGTCGATGACGTGCACGTATCGCTGGAGCCCGGGTGGACCCCATTTTAATCTGCCACATGCTGGAAGTTGTGTTGACATGGTGCACAACTAGATGTATGAATGGTCCTTTAATTACTAGAAGTAGCATTATCATCCACTACCAAAAGAAGGAATCTTGAAAGACAAGTTCCATCACACTTCATGTTCATGGTATCACTTTTATTTTGCTAAAGAATTCTTACACAGAAGGTGCAATCCTATTAACACTCACCTGAGAGCAAAATCTATTAAACATGGAGACTTTCCTCTGCCTAGATGCCTATGAAATTGAACTCCTGATGGCGCTAAGTGACTAATTTATTGATTTAGGTGGTTAAATGAAGCCATTGTTTGCCCCGGGGGCGGTGGGTGAAACAGGATGTACTGTAGCCCTGGAACCATTCCAGGACCAGGTCCGGGTAGAGCTTTTTCAAGGACGGTTCTTTGAGCCACGGGACAAGGATGTCTGGGGGAACACAGCAGGGCATGCCTTGTGCTACACGCCACTGCAGGGGCACATGGGACCTGCAGGACAGCCTGATTAAGCTCAGCAGCAATGGGCATGCTTCCAAAGGATGACCCAGCGGTGCTCCTCACACTCCACGGGTGGCATCCTGCTTCCCATGAAGCTGCACCTACAGCCAGGCAACCGAAAACTAGCAGCAGGGAAAGTTCTAAAACACAAATTGCAAACATTAAAATAGACTAAAAAGGCTGGGGTAAGAAAATGCCCTTCATCCGGTGCCCACAGCATCACACTTCAGGCAGCAGGCAAGCTTCTCCTGGGGGAGCAATTCGTGCATAGGGGCACCACTGAAAAGGCCCCTCTCTTCAGCAGCACCTCCTCTGGCCTCATTTGATGAGCACACAAAGGAGGGCCTCTGCAGAAAATCTTAGGTCCGGGCATCTCTGTGTTTGTGGAAAAGGCATTCATGGGGCCTTGGCCCTGAGCCACTTCAGCTTCAAGCTGCAATTCCCGCACTTTTGATCTGGCCCAGAAATGAGCCGGCAGTCAATGCAGATCAAGGGGTACTGACACAGAAGTACCACATTAGCAAAGAGCCTCACGGACAGCTGCCGTCTCTTTGTTGGTTTTATTTGGAAATTTATTTATTTTATTTATTTGGAAATTTATAGGCCGCCCCTTGCCCCTTGTTTCATTGTGTTTTGACTCCTCTTGCTGGGTGAAGCAATTTAGAAATATCAGTGCAACTTCAGTTCAATGCACAGTAGGAAAACTAAAAGGAAATCAATCCTGACTGCTCTTTAGAAGACCAGTTATTGAAGAGGAAACTCAAATACTCTGACCAGCTAATGAGAAGGAAGGAAGAAGACAGTGATGCTGAGAATGATTGACGACAGCTCGGGACAAGGCAATGGGTGCTCACCCCGTCGCATGGATTTGAACTGCCGATCTTTCGATCGACGGCCCAGCAGCTCAGCGGTTTAACATGCTGTGCCACCACACTGGATTTGCATCCTTTGAAACTGGGTCCCATGATCTCCTGGATGAGCTCCCTGTTTGTGCAAAAATGCCCCTGCCAGCTCAGTCTGGGCACATGCAGAAGAAACTCCATGCTCAGCATTAGCACATGAACAGCATATTCCAAGCTGGCTGTTCCTAAGCAACAGGGAAGGAGGGAAACATCTCTGGCAACACACAATCCTTTTTACTTGACTGCCACAAATGCACCCATATGTTTACACTGAGCTGCAACGGGGAACAGCACGGATTTTGTAGGGCCTGGGATGGCTTGTCATCCCCATGATAGGTTCTTGATTGAGTTTCTCTATGCCTTCTGGCAGCTGGAACCGGAACGCTTGTAGCAGGCTTGTCAGGAAGGTGAAGAGCTCCATCTGTGCCAGCTGCTCCCCCACACACACCCGGACCCCTGTGGAGAAAGAGAAGGGAAGTCTGAGGTGAGCCAGAACCTCCAGGGAGAATATCCCAGCCAGAAATTGGGGGGATATCTGAGAAAGGAGCACAGATTGCAAGATTCTCTCCTGCCCCATCCTAAACTTCCACGTGGGGCTGTTGTGAGGTTAAAGAGGGAGGTGGAAGACCTTGCAAGCAGCCCTGAGCTCTGAGGAAGAGAAAATTTCATGATATAAATCAATTCATTAATGCCAACAAGCATGCAGAGTGTTCCCACCAGGTTGTTGAGTTAAAGCAGGGGGGCAGAACGGCATGCCCACAGCCTGCTTCCAGCCCCACCCTCTGCTGTCCACCAGCCCTCCGAGGCTCCCCAAACAGCCATGCCCCCAACGGTACAAGCTCAAGCATGTCAGTCCTGAAGCCCTTCACCTCAGGCAGGGGACTCACTGCACAGAACCGCAGCCTGAATCAGTGCAACCTACACGTGCTCACAGAAAATGAAACACTGGTGACTTCCGGTACATGTCGGGATGACACAGCGGTGATTAACGGGGCTCCATTATCACGCTGGCAGTTGTCCGGGAATGGGCCGTGGGAGGCCCATCTAAGCCCTGTCGGGGCGAAGATAGAGTGCCTGGGGAACTTCCTGGATGGTGTGAGGCAGCAACCCCACATCTACTGGGAGAAAATCCGGCATTTCTCAGCCGGTCAATACAGGGGAGAGGTTTGCTCCCCCAACTTCTCGACATACCGCTATAGATTAGGAACCTAGCTAGAAAATTGTCAGATTTACTGGGAAACATTTCTCTCTCTCTCTCTCTCTCTCTCTCTCTCTCTTTTTGCAATACTACTCGTGGAAAAGCTGTATTTGTTGCTAATTGACACAAAGGAAAAAGAAAAAGCCCTTTGGATGGAGGGAGGAAATCCCCCCCCCCACCGCACGGAGTTTCAAGTGACGACTGAAATGAGGAGAGAAAGACAGAGCTTTTTGTAAGTAAGAAAAAGATTTTTCCTTCTTTAATCTCTCCAAGGGCGAAGAATCAAACTAAGCAATTGCTGTGGAATTGAATGATAGAAGGGTCTTTCTCGTATGTTGGACTTTTGCCAAGACAGGCAAATTATTTCCTCTGCCTGCAGAAGTGGCCATTTTTCTTACTGTTTCTGGGGCCTCTGCCAAAGTATTTGAATATTTGCCAAGTCTTTGTTCTCAAGTGACTTAGATTTAAAAGAAAGTTGAAAACTCCCTTTTGCTGCCACTCTGGATCTGGATTTATAGTAAATATACTTATTTCTATATCTTTTTTCCTTTAGCTGCTTCTTTTCTATTTTTGTTGCTGTTTTGTAACTTTTGGCAAAAAATTGTTGTTAGTATGGAAGAATTACAGAAGATATTTTTGGCACTACAGACGTCTTTAACAGCTTTACAATCATCCCAACAGGCAATACTAATACAGCAGGAGACTATTAATTGAACAATTTGATCTTTTCTTAATTGAACAAAAAGGACGTTTTGACAATTTAGACAATTCCATAAATGAGGCTTTGGGCAAACAAATCAAAATTGAACAGAATATACAAAATATGCAACAAGCAGATGGAAAATCTGAAATGGTAAATAAAGAAATACAATTAGGAAAGCCAATAAGCAAACTATCATGCGATTTGCTTGAAAAAAAGCAACAAGTAGATGCAAAATTTGAAACAGAGGATAAAGCCATACAACTAGTAAAGCCAAAAAGCAAGTCTTCATGGGATCTATTTGTCATGTTGGAGAAGGAGAAGGAAAAAGAGAAGGCAGTTAAGTATTTGAGAGAGTCTAGGTTTATGTGGCTATTAATAGAAGGAGCTTTGTTTATTGGACTACAGGCATTTCATTTGAAGACGTATACTGACTTATTACAGGCACTACAACGATCTAAAACAAAGGAAGAAGAAAGATTCGGCAGAGGTGTAAAGAAAAAATAAGAATTTTTTATTTCTAGAAAGGAATGATTTAAACAGGTTGGCATGTTTATATGTGATATGGAAAGGCTAAGCTACTATTGCTGGTGAAGGAGGTAATTGTATCTGACTAAATGATGTTTAAGCTAGATGAAACATTAGTAATTTAACTTAAAGAGAGCTTGTTTAAAAGATACTATAGGTAATAGTTGTTGTCAAACAGATTAGTTCAGATATTTTAAAGAGGCTGAGTAGATGTTGGATATGTGAACACAAATTAGGTATTTTCTGTGACATAGAGTCAAAATAAGAGAACTTATTATCTTAAAAAGGAATGACCCAATTGGGTTGGCAGGCTTAGATGTGATATGGAAAGGCTAAACTACTGTTGTTGGTGAAATAAGGGATGGGACGATCCTAAAGAATTGGGCTCTCATAAATGTTTAATTGTATTTGACTAAATGATGTTTAAACTAGAGGAAACATTAGTAACTTAGCCTAAAGAAAGTTTGTTTAGAAGATATTATAGGTATTAGTTACCACCAAACAGACTAGCTAAAATGTTTTTAAAGATGTTAAATGGATGTTTTTGATTTTATTTGTAATTGTGGTAGTGAAGAATTTATTTGTCTACTATTAGAAAAATGAGAAGATTCTGAATTGTGTAGAAATGTTTAGGTTGAATTTATCATTGAAGAAGAAAGAAGATATTGACTTACATCCAGCTTGGAGACTCTTTCCTTAAATATTGGTTAAGAGAAACAGGACTTTGTAAGAAATGGATGGACTGTTCTCACTGATGAAGGAGAAAGAAGACAGTGACTTCTATCAATTTGGGACTTATGTTTTTATTGGCTGGAGAATCGGGACTTGGTTTTGATCTAAAGATGTTTTAAAGTTATTATAAATGAATTTGAACATGCGCATAGAATGTTAAAAGATATGTAACAGGGGGTTGACCCAGTAAATCCGATGTATGTGATGACTGATGTTTTTAGTATTAGTTCAAAATTTTAATAAAATTTCTTTAAAAAAAAGAAAGAAAATGAAAAGCTGGCACAAACTTCAGGATTTTGTACCCATGGGGAAAAACAAGCTCCAAGCTCGGTTTGGACTTTGGTTTCAGGTCCAACTCAGCTTAGGGGCTTTCCCACCAGAGGCCTTCCTTGGACACTCCTCACTGCTTGCATGGATTCTTCCGATGAGTTGTCCCTCCCCAGTTTCCCTTCTGTGTTTTGAGAGAACCTCAAAGTTTTCTGTTTTAATGGCACCGAAAAGGGAATAACTGTGTTATTTTTGAATGTGAAGGAACACCTATTTCCCTATTTGGGTATTTATATCCTTCCGCTACAGCATGGTGCCCCTAGAGGAAAAGCAGCAGAAAAGCAGGGGAAAGCTCAATATTTGTTGAAAAATGTATGGACTGGATCCTAAGATGTAAGGTGCTGTCTCCAGGACACCACCCAGTAAGTTTATGGCTAAATCTTTCGCACATTTAGACTTCTGCCTTTACCTGCCCCAAATGGCAGGAATTCTTCTCTGGCTACAAAGTTTCCATCCTCGTCCAAAAAATGATTCGGGTTGAACCCATCAGGCATCTCCCAGTGCTCAGGATCTTGAAGGACCGAGCGCAGGTCTGCAATGATATGGGTCCCCTGCAGGGCAGAAAAGATTTGCTGAGAATGTTCCCAGAAGAGCACACCTCACGACTCTTCCTCACTCTCCCCGCACTCCTCACTCAGATCACGCGCCCCTTTCTCAGAGGAAGCAACTCCCTGCCGAGAGGGCATCTGGCAAGCCGTCCCAGCTCAGCTCCTCCATTTGGCAGAACATGGCGGTGGTCCCAGAGGTGGTGAGCCAAGGAGAGAGAATCCTTGAGGTGGGAGGGGCTCGCTGGCAGCCCCAGCTGAATTCCCCCCCCCTTTTGCCTTTTCTCGCAGGCAACAGCAGGTTGGCAGCCATGTCGGTGGGGGATGCATCCTCCCCAGGTCCTGGTTTGCTAACTAGGCTCTGCAAGCAACCTTCTTCTGTGAATGGGACACAGCGCTTGCCCCTCAGCTATCAGACTGCCTGCCAGGAGAGCAAAAGATGCCGTTTCTCTCCTTTCCCAATCAGCAGAAAGGCAGCAAAGGATGACATTCAGCTACCTTGGTGTGCAAACGAACCAGGTGTGCATCCCGAGAGGACACCACAGGTCTGCATCTTCAGGGCCTTTTGGCTTCAAAGGCATTGGCTAATGTAAGCGTGGGAATGTTGTCAGAGGCTGCAGTGGCACCTCCAACCACCAGAGGCTGCTGCTCCCAAGCCCTGGCTGTCCTCGGAATTTGAAGCCTGGGAAACGGGCAAAACCAGGGGAA
Organism: Varanus salvator macromaculatus; assembly: GCA_023646645.1. Taxonomy (NCBI): domain Eukaryota; kingdom Metazoa; phylum Chordata; class Lepidosauria; order Squamata; family Varanidae; genus Varanus; species Varanus salvator. The sequence goes on along the minus strand of JAIXND010000759.1, from coordinate 32,662 downwards.
AGGTGCAGAGCTGGCCACTCCTCTGTGCTGTGGGGCAGCCCCCCCTTTGGGTGGGAGCCTCTGAGATGCCTAGAAAAGAACTAATTAAATAGCCAAACCAAGGGATGATTCCTGGTGCTGGGAGACAGGGTGGCAGCCCTCAGGGCATCCCATACCTTGGGAATGGGAACACCGTTCATGCTCACAGCCTTGGTACTCTGTCTTGGGAGCCCAAAGAACAAGGGATATTTGGAGCGCAGGATCTCATGAATGACCGCATTGGTGTAGGGCAGTTTCCTTTTATCTTCATAGCAGAGGGAGCAGGAAGAACCAAAAACATCTTGGATCTCCTTGTGGACTTTCTCTGCAGGGGAGGAACGAAAGAGAAGCTGTATTCTTGACATAATTGTTTCCTGCTCCTGCAGGAGTGTTCCCCTCTGTGGGTTTAGCACCCTGTTGCGAGGAGCAGGGGCTGAGGCTGCAGCAGGACTCCCCCTCCTGCCGGAGCCTCACTCCCTGCTCACCAACCCATGCAATGCCTGCAGCCCCAGCCCCAGAGGGGCTCTTGCACCGCTCGACCCCAGCCAGTGCGGAGACGACTGCTCCAACTGTGGACGAGGGGAGCTGCAGGTCAGAGTCCTGCTCTGACCTCACAAGGCATTTCTGGAATGGGAGCTGGGACTCCCACCTGCCCCACGGCCTTCCAGGCGGAGTCTGGACTGGTGAGCTTCTGATGCAAATAAATACACTCACGATGAATATTATGGCTCCTTTCGGTTTTCTTATTTGCATCACATTTATGTCCAGCTTTTGCAGGAAGTATTGTAGGATTCCTGTATTTATATTAGGCACAAGTTTTCAAAACATCAATTGTTTACAAAGTAGTATTCTGAAGGGGTTCAAGTTCCAATTAAAGAAGGAGGGTTTTGCATCAGTGTATTTGTTGACTTGCACTCATTTTGGCCTTCTCCCTTTCGATCTGATCTCCCACCTTCAGTCTGGGAATCTCCTTCTCCAGGCTGTCTTCCTAAATGGGTAGCATTGGGTTCTCAGGGTACCAGAAGAGGCAGGGTTCCTCTCACAGTTAGCGTTTTGCAGGATATCTTTCCACTTTGATCCATTTTCCTATGGTCCCAATTTTGCTATGCAAAACAAATTTAAATGAATGACTCCTTTTCATGGTCAGATCATGACAAGGTAAAGTTTAGTTCTCCCAGACTTTATTAATTCAGAAACAATTGGGTCCATCCAGAATAGCCTTTTGTGGCTGTTGATGGATCTTGATGGTTTGTGTCTAGCCTTTGTGTATCTCATTCAGAAGCTGAGCACTCTTATCAAATCCCTTTTAATCCCTCGAATTATAACAAGTATATAATTGTCTATTTATGCTGTAAGTCGCCCCGAGTCTTTTTGCGAATGGGGCGGCACAGAAATTGTTTAAATGAATAAATGAAATAAATCCCTGGATGTCACTGGAATGTATGGACTTGTTCTTGTATGTGATCCCCAGTGAGCTGGCAGATCAGGCCGGTCGAGCATTTGGGACATACCTGTGTGTTCCCTCCGCTCCAGGGCTCGCCATTCCCATCCCTCAATGCTCAAATCACCTGTTTTTCTGTCTTTCCCCTCTCCCATTTCTCTTCCTCCTATGGAAATATTGAGTCTTTAGCAGAAAATGTCCCCCACCCCGTTCCTGATTTCCTGAGCCACTTCCTTTCCTCATGCAAAGCTTTCTCATGGGCCACTTTCCCGGCAAAACATTCCCACCACGGAGACAAATACTCCTCAACCTGAGCCTCCCCATCCTAATTTCATTCCACTTTGCCATCCTGTGGCTACTCGTTCCCTAGAGATTCAACAGCAAGTCCACCTCCGTTGTCTCCTGCTAGCAGTACATGAGCAGCTTTCTCTGTGGACTCAGGGGTTTTGGAGCACTGTGCAAGCTCTGTTATGTTTTGATTCTACAATGCTGGGGATGTTGAGGATACGTCCCAGCAACTGTGCAAGGAAATGTTTGTGGAAAGGAATTTTCATGCATCAGAGGTATGTCTGGAGAAGATTCAGTAGCTCCACCTCTTCTACAATTCCAGTCATGAATTCATTCAGCTTGTTGCAAGTTGCGTTTCTGCGCAGGTGCTTCTAGCAGGACAACTGAGCGAAAGTTACATGTGATGCTTAGATATCTTCATATCTTGGAATGGAGTGCGTGGAATGCGCTCCACAGAGAGGTCTGCCTGGCGCCGTCGTTATTTCTTTTTCGGCGCCAGGCCAAGACCTTTTTATTTAGATGTCATTTTAATAGTTAGTTTTATTTGTTGATTTTATATTTTTGGCCAGGACATCTTCAGTCAGTCAGTCATTCGATTTATATCCTGCCTTTTTCCTGCAAAGGGCTCAAGGCAGCTTAAATCATTCTCCTCCTCCATCTTATCCCCACAACAACAACCCTATGAGGGAGGTTGGGCTGAGAGTCTGTGACTGGCCCAAAGTCACCCAGTTGGCTCCATGGCCGAGCGGGGACCAGAACCCAGATCATCTGAGTCCCAGTCCCATGCTCTTAACCACTCCGCCACACTGGCTCTCACTGGCATCTCTGATTATATTGTTTTTATATGTTTAAGATGTATTTATTTATTGTTGTAAGCCGCCCCAAGCCTTCGGCAAAGGGGCTGGCATAATGAATGAATGAATTAATATCATTTGGTAGCTACGGAATCATCATGGTGAACTCTCATGCATGCTTACAGAGGGGAAATAATCCCACAGCTCCAATGCTGGCTGGCAAATGTTGGGAAGTGTGGACCAATTTTCCCCCTAAACATGCATAAGATTGCACCCCAAGGGAATTACTTTATAGGATCGAGAGCATCGTTCACTCCCACCAGTCAGATCTCTCTCACCTTGGATGTCGGGATGATTTGCCAGGAGCAGCAACGCCCATTTCAGGGCAGTGGCCGTTGTTTCTGTTCCGGCGGTGAAGAAGTCATGGATGCACTGAGCCAGGTTCTCTTCGTCGAAGGTGGAGCTGGGGTCGTTCCTCCTCTGCTGCTGGAAGCAGGAAAGGCAGCGTTCCGCATGCAAGAAAGGGCAGGCTGCCCCTCAGCACTTGCCTTCCCCCTCCCCACCCTGCAGCCCGTGCTGCTAATCCTGGCTGGAAGCCACATTTCATGCTCCTCTCAGCTTCAACAGGACGTGTTTCAGTGTTGAATGGGCACAGGTCCGCTGCCTTTCTACAGACAGAAGCAAAGCTTCCCATGCAGGATTCCTTGCCAAGGGATGTCAAGAAATCAGTCGCAGACTGAAATGAGCTTGAATGTTAAATTCTGACCCATGGATTCTGCAGCGGACTGGCTTTTCCTGAGTCTTGCATGGGCTTGTGACAAACGTTACTGGACTCTATTCCTCCAAGGATCCTGCTTGCGTTTGGCCAGCCTCCCAAAGCAAGGTGAGCAGAGGTGATGCCCACCTGGTTGCACAGCCAGCCAGCAGGGGCTCTGATGGGTTCCCATCCCCAGACACATTGCTCACACTTCCCGAGTCGCATGGCTGCTGCGGGTCAGAGGAGCACTTTTAAATTGCACGTAGTTTTGTGGGCATGTAGCCCTAGATAGATACCTATCACAGAACATCACTGACCCAAAGCGCACATCAACTCTGTAGGCTAAACGGTGGAAATGCACTTTTGGGGGGATTTCCTTGACTTGGAAGGATTTTAAAACCGTCTTCTAGGAAATGTCTAACTAACGGCTGTATTTAGCCATAAAAGGGGATGGGACGATGGCCTGTATGAGCAGAGCCCTACTTTTTCCATGTGCAGAAGATAGAAATCAATGAAATCCTGCGGGTCATGAAGGCACGGACGCTCCCTGTGGTTTTCTACCTCCTCCTTCGCGCATGAAAGTGCCTACCCTACGGCAGAGAACACCCTTTTGTGAGGCCCGGGAAGGAGATCCATAATCCTAGGGAACGTGTCATACAGCTATAGGGAAAAGAATTCAAAGAAAAAAATAGCTGAAACCATCGTGAATCAATCAGTATCGTTTGAGTATTTTAACTGCATATGCTTGTCAATTTTCTACAGTAGATCAGCCAAGGAATCCAAATATTTTTTTTTATTTATTTATTTATTATTTATTTATTTATTAACAGATTTATAGGCCGCCCCTTGCCACAAGCCTCGGGGCGGCTCACAACCTCAAAAACCTTCTAGGCTAGACGCTATACAAAAATTAAAAAGCCTACACAATATTAAAACCAAAATATTAAAAACTGGCCCATCTCAAGGTCCGAATTAAAACATACAAATACAATATAAGTGAACTAAAATTTAAAGTAAATTAACATTTAAAATATTGCTTAAATAAAAAGGTCTTCGCCTGGCGCCGAAAAGCAAATAAAGACGGCGCCAGGCGAGCCTCTCTGGGGAGCGCATTCCATAGATGGGGCGCCACCACAGAGAAGGCCCTCCGCCGGGTGCTCACCCTCCTTATATCTCTCACGGAGGGTTCCCGGAGGAGAGCATCAGCTGCAGATCGTAAGGGGCGGGAGGGCGTATATGGTCGCAGGCGCTCCTTTAGGTAGCCAGGACCCAAGCCGTTAAGGGTCCAAATAGAAGAACACAAAGTTGTATAAGTGTTGCAGGAATGATAAATGACTTAAAAGAAAAAAGGGAAAAGAGAATACAACTCAGGCAAGTATTGGGTACAAGGCCAGGTGGATGTTAGTTGCATTCTGAAGTGTTTGCTTAAACAATGATGATCTCTGACACAAATATTTTTCTTTTGGGAGTTCTTTATACTACCTAGAGTAGCGCTGTGAAGACACTGAATTAAGAGGGCATAGTGTAGTGATTGACTACTTGGAGGAGAGATAAGTCTCAGAGTGAGACCTGTCCTTGTGAAAGAAAAGGGGACTCACAGTCTGAAAGACTGTGCCTCCAAATTTTGCAAGACCATCAACAGCTTCGACCAGCTTCTGGATTTTTCATCGTCAAGGGAGAACCGGTGTCCAAAGGTCAGAGCGCAGATCACATTGGAGACGGCGTTGGTGATGGGCCAAGAAGGGTCCAGCGGCTGCCCTGCAGATGAGGGGAATTTGAGAGTCTGCCAGCCTCCCCTGGGATTCCTGGCTGAGACAGGGAAGTCTATCCAGACATCTGGCAGCATATTGATAGTTTAAAATCAAGTAAAATGCACGCGATTGCAGGCTGCAGTGCACATAGGATGCCAGATGTTTCCTAGACTGTCAAGGCTGCATACCCTTCGCACGCACCAAGGTCTCCACCAGCTGCCGGGCCTCCTCTTCGATGTGGCGCTCCATGCCTTTCCTGCCCAGTCCCAGCTTGCGCATCGTCACCACGCCAAACCGTCTCTGCTGCTTCCAGGTGTGACCATTTGAAAAGATGATCCCTGAGGCCACCAGGAAACAGATTCAAGTAAAGAAATGGTGAGGTTCTGGAGCTGCAAGAGGGCAGGTTCATGGCAGAGCGAGCCCACGGGGGTGGGGGGGGCTCCCTACGCTTCATGAGCTTTCCACCTAAGATCGTTTCCCCTCTGCCCCCATTGTCCCTACTGAGCAGTTCCTTTGGTTTCTTCTTTCTAAAGTGCCCACTTTTCCAAAGTAAGCTTTGAACATGCTTAAGGTGCATATTTTTTAATGGTACACATTTTCAAAACGCCCGTTTTGCTAACCAATACCCATCGATGGTTTTGTGAATATTTGCAAGAGCTCCTGTTCATACTGAGATTGGCCAGTGGAGTGTTGCTGAGTGGCATTGGCCCTGTGGGAATCCTTCCCCCCAGCTGCATAACTGGTTATCCTTTCGGTGGCTTCAAAGAAAAGCCTTACTAACTGTTTTTAGCTGAACAAGACAAGCGATGCGTAGTTTTAATTGCTGTTCTTGGGTATTTTGTTGGAGGATTAGTTGCTTTATGTTTCCCTTCCTTTCATAATCATACCTCTGAACTGGGAGGTTGGGTGACCTAATGTGCAGGCGACAGTCCGCTATTTTTGAGGGATGGCAGAGGGCAACCCTGCACTAGATGGGGTGACCAAAGCAAGTCTGGCTGAACGAGCAGGGCTGACTCCAGGAAGCAAGCCACCGCCGCGAACGGCTGAGCAGGGCAGGCAGGCTCAGGACATTTTGGAGGGCTTCCACTCAGCGCGTCATCCGGTGGCTTGAGGGCACGCCACAACAGACCCATGGTGCTTGATGTCCCTTCCAAAACAAGCAGGCATATAATTGGACCAGGAGTCCTGGGAACCGTTCCCATGCTGCACAAGGCGTTGGGCGTTTTGTGCAATGCGAGTGCTGGCTCAACAAGAAATCAGCATGCAGGCTCTGACTCGGTGAAATGGACGCAGGAGATTCTGAGCAGTGATACTCTTTGTTTGCAAGGAAACATAGGGGGGAAGTTTCATGGTTGAAAATGCAGGAAACCTCTGGCTGAAGCCTCATTCCCACAAGCAATTGGCATAGGATTGCTTCTTCTGGCTTTAATTATGGGATGGATGCATTCTGGGAATTGGGCACAGTACTTCCTCAGATGTAAACAAAGAGAGTCTGACCCCAGCTCCATCCGGCTCTGCTCGTGCAAACCCCAACATGTGGTTGTCCAATCTTTCCTTGAACACCCTCAGTGATGGGGCCTCAACCACCTCCCCCGGAAGCCCACTCCACATCCTAGGGGTCCTAACCGTCAGGAAGTACGCAGGGAAGTTATGGGGCCTGATCCGAGTAGAGGGGGAGTGGGGTGGAAGGTGCTGGTGAGGCAGCAAGGCGAGGTGGAAGGCGATGGGCACTCACAGCCCAGGAACTGACCACACAGCAGACCCATCAAGGGCTGGGACCCATCAGCCCAGTCCGTTTGCGGCACTGCCAGTTCCATTGTCTGCCGTAAACATTGCCTGCCTGCCTGCCTGCCTTCCCAGCTGCACCCACCCAACTTCTCCTTCCCACCTCTGCAGTCAGGGTTCTTCCTTGCATGCCTCTCGACCCACCAAGACTTGCCAATGGCATGTTCTGGAATAAATTTGTATCGCACCTGCAGAATTGGGTGCTGGTCCAGGTAGAGAGAGAGTGCCTAGAAATCCTGATGCTGGAAGAAAGCGCTGAGTGCAGAGGGTCACTCCCAGTAATATCTCCAGGGGGCTGAAACTTTCCCAGAGAGGCCCTTTGTCTTGCAACATTTTCTCTGCAGAAAAGAGCAGCCCACGTCATGACTTCACACAACTTACCCCTTTCTCGTCCTGCAGCTCTAAGAAAAGGAGTAGATTCTCGCTCAGAGAGTTCTTCTGCGTGCTTAATCAAACCATCTTTCACGGCTTGGAATCCAGACAGGACTACCAGGGGATGTTCTCCCACCCATAAAGTGCAAATGTTTCCATATTGTTTTGCCAGCTGCCAATTGGGTCAAAGGAGAGAACAGAAATGGTTCACTCAAATGAAGCCGATTATTTCAAGTTCATCTGTAAGGGGTCACCCTGCCTAACGCCTGACCTCCTTTCTCCCGCAAATCCCATGCAGATACACACAAAGGCTGGGCTGGAGAAGACAGAAGTCCCATGCATCTGAGGGTCACCAGCCCGAGGAAGACCAGCTGTAGGGCACTGGTCTGCCATGTGGATCAGTTCCTGAGTTGCAGCTTGACCTAAAGCGGGTCCCAAATGCAGCGCTCCCACCCTGCAAAATATTCAGGGGAAAGACAGGGAGAGGAGAGGAGAGGAGAGGAGAGGAGAGGAGAGGAGAGGAGAGGAGAGGAGAGGAGAGGAGGGAACCCAAAGGTATGTTTCTTGGCTAAAGGTATTCTGGGGGAGAAAAGGCCAGTGGCTTGGAGAAAAAGTTAGCCAACACGTAATAGTCTGTAAGGGATTCTGAGTGGCAAGGAGCTGGTCATCAAGCAGGGAGGGACTCTCGTCCTCCCACTTGGTCTGGTGCGCCTACACAAAAGTTACTCTTCCGTTGCTGGGAAGAACCTGCAAGAGGTACTCATGAGGTAATGCATTGGGAGAAGGTTGACATTCAATGCTAAAACGCTCTCGGGGAAATTGCACCAAATATTGGATTCTGTTGGAAGAAAAAGGAGAGAGGCACCCAGAGCAGCCTTTTCGGGCTCTTCCCCTTCCAGCCAGCGACACTTTAGGCAGGGGGGAAGTGGAATGAGAACTGAATCTCGGGGGCCACGTGTCATCCCATAAAGATGACTTAACCAGTCAGGTTCTTTGACTGGTGGCACATCTGGAACCTGGAGGGAACATCAGAGGTGCTCTCACAGAATGGCTGCCATGGGGCTTGGCCGTTCACAAAATGCCTACTGTGGTGGGGTGGCCAGCCACAAAGCAGTCCTTTCTCCGAAAGCCAACTGGTCAGCCTAAAAGGAAAGTGACTTGCCCAAGAAAGTTAATACAAGGGGCAGGGGGAGCTCCACTCCACTGAACCCACAGAAAAAAACCCAGTTCAGGCTGGTGGGGAAGAGCAAAGGCCCAAGTGCATTGTCATGAAAGACGCAACGAGATCGAAGCAGGAAGGAAGGCTGGCGCCTGGCATGCATAGCGGTGAAAGGAACGTCCGGTGCTCCACGACACATGCAATTGCAACATGAGGAATGAGAAATGTGAAGCAAGGCAAAGCAGACGCAGAGGAGCAAGAAATGGAACGGCTAAACAGCAGTGTTTGGCATGAGGGAGCGAAAGTAGCCTGGAACGGGGCCTTCCCAGTCACATAAATTGCTTGACTTTGCAAGCAGCAAACTCAGAAGAAATTGAGTGGCGCTAAAACGGAGGCAAGATGTAGAGCCGGCAGTAAGGAGCAGCAATGCAAAATCTGACCATATACTATCCATCAGAATTTGTGGAAAACCTATCAACAGCCCTTCGGTCATCCCTACACACCAGCACATGCTGAAGCAGAAGACTTTGAAATCCTTTTGCAGGTGTGCAAACTGAGACTGATAGCACACCACAAGACACGCTGCTAATCCCAGGGAATGGAGTGCAAGTGCAGGAAACATAGAACAATAACGGCAGCAGCGACTGCTCTTTCGTGCGCCTTCCATCGGTGTGTCTGGCTCCTACTTAGCAGGGCAGTTCAGTACATCAATCTGGTTTTGTTACTCAGAGAACTGAGGGGAAGTGTGTATATTTTTGTTGCTTCTCTCCCTGCACTTCCATCTCAGTTCGTTAGCCTTGATTTTCGGAGCCCTTCCAAAGAAAGCTCCGTCCTCCGATTTCCCAGCTTTCAAGCTGTGTTGGCAGAGACTGCGGCCCCCAGAGGGCAGACTCCCATTTTGCGCATGAACATTCTTTGCATTGCCAGTTTTTGGGGAAGCCAATACCTTTTCATCTGGAGTGTGTTAGGCACACGGTTGTTCTCCAGGCTGTACAGGTGGACCCGGCTACCTCCAAGCATGTCTCACTGTAATCGGTGAAAGGCTGAGAAACCTGCTGATTGTTTTGCACTGTTACTGAATCTGTAGAAATTTCCCTAGTATTGCCTACCAGGGGCAGGGAACCTTCAAAGAATTCCTAAATATACATGCCGATTCCCCCGGTTGCCTGACCTGCCTCCTCAGCTCGACTAAGCCGGCCCTCTCCAAAGTCGAGCTCTGCAAGCGTTCCCAGGAGCAGCTGCGTGCGGAGCATGTTGCAGGCGCAGGTCTTTCAGGCAGAGGGCAGGTCGCGCTGGAGGGGGCACAGCAGGGCGTGCCTGGTGCTGCACGTTGAAAGGGCCCGCCTGGCCCCCGCTGCAGGGGCACATGGGATTCGGAGCAGTGCCTGCTTCTCCTCAGCCAGGGCTGGGCTCACTCCCAGCAGATGCCCCCACACTTCCTGCTCGAACTCCACAGTTGGCATCCTGCTTCCCATGAAGCTGCCCCTCCAGCCGGGCAAGCAACCCACCACTCCCGACTGCACCGGACCAGTGGGGTGGCCAAGGAGTGTTGCGGCAATTGTGGCTTCTGCCAGGATCAGGCAGGCCATTCACCCTCCCCTTTCTCTTCCCTTTCTCTCCCCACGACCCCAAGTCTCCATGGTGCAGCCCCTGGGCCTTTTTATCGTGTCTTAATAGGCGCTTCCCCACCTGGGAAATCTTTGGGTCTAACAGAAGCATGCAAATAAACCATCAGCAGATTATTACCATGCTATTCACAGGCTTTTCTGCTGCTGCTACTTCGCTTAAGTATTCAGAAAGGGGTACCTGCATGAGAAAGCCTTTGTGACGCCTGATCCCAGTGCGCCAAGTGCCTCCAACGAGGGGCAGTGGAAGAGGCCCCGGCGGGTAGTGTCTGCTGCTCCAGAGCAGTCCCAAAAAGCGCAGAACCAACAGACCCCCCCAGCAGAGCCGCAAGAAGTGCCCACACGCTCGTCATCCTCTTTCCGCTTCGCTTCCCTCTTGCTGATTCCTTCCGACGCATCCAGATAGGCAGGACTCTCTCTTTTGCTTTCCCCAGTGATGCTGCTCCTTTCTCTCTCTCTCTCTCTCTCATATAACATCTCTTTATTATTATTTATTTATTCATTAGATAAATTTGGATGCCGCCCCTTGCCAACTAGCCTCTTTAGGCCTACTTTATATTTCGCAATTATTAAGAACAAGCTTCACATTTTGCAAGTAGCTTTCGAGTTTGAGCTTCCAGGCATGTCATACAGCAACACGTGTAATTGTGAGGTGGGGCCTGGAAGATGGAGGGTTTAATAGGACAAACCAGCACATTCCAGTTTGTGGCTGGCACAGGATCACTTTTTGCCAAATGCATTCAGAAAAATCAGTGCACCCCAAGTCCATGAAATGCCTGGATCAGGCAACCGGTGGCCAAATGTGTTTTATTTTCTTGTGTTATTGCATTGCTAGTTTAAATGAACTAGTTTAAAACCTGCAGGTGGGAAGTTCCCTTAACCCACTTGTGCGTAGGCAACTTGATTGGGAGTCATTTTGTATGAATAGTAAAATAAGTGCCTTTTTGGCAGGGATTTTGATTTGAGGACAGTCGCTAACATCTTCCCATGATTCTTAGAAAAGCAGATCAGCCCAGGTGTTCAGCTCAGGCTTGGTCTTCTCTTGGGAAGGCAAACCTGTTGAAGCCGTTTCTAGAGCAAGTCAAGACTCATGCAAGGAAAGCCGTTTTCTCCAGCCATTCAAATGCTCAGAAGGAAAACGAGATTCACTTGACGCTTCAGAGAAAACTCCCTTTGTCGGATTCTCCACCTGTCTATGAGGTTTCACAGGCAAAGAACGGGTTTAACTTTGCAATCCTACCAATGGAATGCAATGTTATCCCCACTTGAGTTTAATCCCGAAACACTAATATTAGTGTTTGTGTTATTTGTTAAAGTTGTTGCCAGATCTGACCATTTGTGGAAGAAGAGAACCTCCACTCTGTGGGTAGGGCTGTCCAGGAGAGAAGGTGCAGTGACGCCTGCCCACCAGCAAGGGGAGGTGAAGGAGCTGGAACTGGCAGGCTGTCCCCCAGAAACCAGCATGCATCACACACACACACACACACACACACACACACACACAGAGGAAATCCCCCAGCTTGTAAACATCCCTTGCTCATGGCTGGCCCAGCTGCTCTTCTGCCCTGCAGTCCCTGCGAGGCTTTCCCAGTGCTTGTTTTAGCGTGCAATGGGCACGAGTCCAATGCCATTGTATGTGTCGACGGCTGAGCCCTTTCAAGATTTATGTTTTGTCTCTGACAAACCAGTTTTAGATGCATCTGTCGATGACGTGCACGTATCGCTGGAGCCCGGGTGGACCCCATTTTAATCTGCCACATGCTGGAAGTTGTGTTGACATGGTGCACAACTAGATGTATGAATGGTCCTTTAATTACTAGAAGTAGCATTATCATCCACTACCAAAAGAAGGAATCTTGAAAGACAAGTTCCATCACACTTCATGTTCATGGTATCACTTTTATTTTGCTAAAGAATTCTTACACAGAAGGTGCAATCCTATTAACACTCACCTGAGAGCAAAATCTATTAAACATGGAGACTTTCCTCTGCCTAGATGCCTATGAAATTGAACTCCTGATGGCGCTAAGTGACTAATTTATTGATTTAGGTGGTTAAATGAAGCCATTGTTTGCCCCGGGGGCGGTGGGTGAAACAGGATGTACTGTAGCCCTGGAACCATTCCAGGACCAGGTCCGGGTAGAGCTTTTTCAAGGACGGTTCTTTGAGCCACGGGACAAGGATGTCTGGGGGAACACAGCAGGGCATGCCTTGTGCTACACGCCACTGCAGGGGCACATGGGACCTGCAGGACAGCCTGATTAAGCTCAGCAGCAATGGGCATGCTTCCAAAGGATGACCCAGCGGTGCTCCTCACACTCCACGGGTGGCATCCTGCTTCCCATGAAGCTGCACCTACAGCCAGGCAACCAAAGGTGAAGAACGTTGGCCATCGGGGATTTACTCTGTTTTTCCAGGCATTGCATCGTTATTCCACCCAAAGGGTTAAGCTGAAATCAAAACGCTAAGCACAATAGAACATAATATAAAACCTCGAAAAGCTGAAAACAAAAAAAAGACTAAAGTAAAACTAGCAGCAGGGAAAGTTCTAAAACACAAATTGCAAACATTAAAATAGACTAAAAAGGCTGGGGTAAGAAAATGCCCTTCATCCGGTGCCCACAGCATCACACTTCAGGCAGCAGGCAAGCTTCTCCTGGGGGAGCAATTCGTGCATAGGGGCACCACTGAAAAGGCCCCTCTCTTCAGCAGCACCTCCTCTGGCCTCATTTGATGAGCACACAAAGGAGGGCCTCTGCAGAAAATCTTAGGTCCGGGCATCTCTGTGTTTGTGGAAAAGGCATTCATGGGGCCTTGGCCCTGAGCCACTTCAGCTTCAAGCTGCAATTCCCGCACTTTTGATCTGGCCCAGAAATGAGCCGGCAGTCAATGCAGATCAAGGGGTACTGACACAGAAGTACCACATTAGCAAAGAGCCTCACGGACAGCTGCCGTCTCTTTGTTGGTTTTATTTGGAAATTTATTTATTTTATTTATTTGGAAATTTATAGGCCGCCCCTTGCCCCTTGTTTCATTGTGTTTTGACTCCTCTTGCTGGGTGAAGCAATTTAGAAATATCAGTGCAACTTCAGTTCAATGCACAGTAGGAAAACTAAAAGGAAATCAATCCTGACTGCTCTTTAGAAGACCAGTTATTGAAGAGGAAACTCAAATACTCTGACCAGCTAATGAGAAGGAAGGAAGAAGACAGTGATGCTGAGAATGATTGACGACAGCTCGGGACAAGGCAATGGGTGCTCACCCCGTCGCATGGATTTGAACTGCCGATCTTTCGATCGACGGCCCAGCAGCTCAGCGGTTTAACATGCTGTGCCACCACACTGGATTTGCATCCTTTGAAACTGGGTCCCATGATCTCCTGGATGAGCTCCCTGTTTGTGCAAAAATGCCCCTGCCAGCTCAGTCTGGGCACATGCAGAAGAAACTCCATGCTCAGCATTAGCACATGAACAGCATATTCCAAGCTGGCTGTTCCTAAGCAACAGGGAAGGAGGGAAACATCTCTGGCAACACACAATCCTTTTTACTTGACTGCCACAAATGCACCCATATGTTTACACTGAGCTGCAACGGGGAACAGCACGGATTTTGTAGGGCCTGGGATGGCTTGTCATCCCCATGATAGGTTCTTGATTGAGTTTCTCTATGCCTTCTGGCAGCTGGAACCGGAACGCTTGTAGCAGGCTTGTCAGGAAGGTGAAGAGCTCCATCTGTGCCAGCTGCTCCCCCACACACACCCGGACCCCTGTGGAGAAAGAGAAGGGAAGTCTGAGGTGAGCCAGAACCTCCAGGGAGAATATCCCAGCCAGAAATTGGGGGGATATCTGAGAAAGGAGCACAGATTGCAAGATTCTCTCCTGCCCCATCCTAAACTTCCACGTGGGGCTGTTGTGAGGTTAAAGAGGGAGGTGGAAGACCTTGCAAGCAGCCCTGAGCTCTGAGGAAGAGAAAATTTCATGATATAAATCAATTCATTAATGCCAACAAGCATGCAGAGTGTTCCCACCAGGTTGTTGAGTTAAAGCAGGGGGGCAGAACGGCATGCCCACAGCCTGCTTCCAGCCCCACCCTCTGCTGTCCACCAGCCCTCCGAGGCTCCCCAAACAGCCATGCCCCCAACGGTACAAGCTCAAGCATGTCAGTCCTGAAGCCCTTCACCTCAGGCAGGGGACTCACTGCACAGAACCGCAGCCTGAATCAGTGCAACCTACACGTGCTCACAGAAAATGAAACACTGGTGACTTCCGGTACATGTCGGGATGACACAGCGGTGATTAACGGGGCTCCATTATCACGCTGGCAGTTGTCCGGGAATGGGCCGTGGGAGGCCCATCTAAGCCCTGTCGGGGCGAAGATAGAGTGCCTGGGGAACTTCCTGGATGGTGTGAGGCAGCAACCCCACATCTACTGGGAGAAAATCCGGCATTTCTCAGCCGGTCAATACAGGGGAGAGGTTTGCTCCCCCAACTTCTCGACATACCGCTATAGATTAGGAACCTAGCTAGAAAATTGTCAGATTTACTGGGAAACATTTCTCTCTCTCTCTCTCTCTCTCTCTCTCTCTCTCTCTCTCTCTCTCTCTCTCTTTTGCAATACTACTCGTGGAAAAGCTGTATTTGTTTCTAATTGACACAAAGGAAAAAGAAAAAGCCCTTTGGATGGAGGGAGGAAATCCCCCCCCCCACCGCACGGAGTTTCAAGTGACGACTGAAATGAGGAGAGAAAGACAGAGCTTTTTGTAAGTAAGAAAAAGATTTTTCCTTCTTTAATCTCTCCAAGGGCGAAGAATCAAACTAAGCAATTGCTGTGGAATTGAATGATAGAAGGGTCTTTCTCGTATGTTGGACTTTTGCCAAGACAGGCAAATTATTTCCTCTGCCTGCAGAAGTGGCCATTTTTCTTACTGTTTCTGGGGCCTCTGCCAAAGTATTTGAATATTTGCCAAGTCTTTGTTCTCAAGTGACTTAGATTTAAAAGAAAGTTGAAAACTCCCTTTTGCTGCCACTCTGGATCTGGATTTATAGTAAATATACTTATTTCTATATCTTTTTTCCTTTAGCTGCTTCTTTTCTATTTTTGTTGCTGTTTTGTAACTTTTGGCAAAAAATTGTTGTTAGTATGGAAGAATTACAGAAGATATTTTTGGCACTACAGACGTCTTTAACAGCTTTACAATCATCCCAACAGGCAATACTAATACAGCAGGAGACTATTAATTGAACAATTTGATCTTTTCTTAATTGAACAAAAAGGACGTTTTGACAATTTAGACAATTCCATAAATGAGGCTTTGGGCAAACAAATCAAAATTGAACAGAATATACAAAATATGCAACAAGCAGATGGAAAATCTGAAATGGTAAATAAAGAAATACAATTAGGAAAGCCAATAAGCAAACTATCATGCGATTTGCTTGAAAAAAAGCAACAAGTAGATGCAAAATTTGAAACAGAGGATAAAGCCATACAACTAGTAAAGCCAAAAAGCAAGTCTTCATGGGATCTATTTGTCATGTTGGAGAAGGAGAAGGAAAAAGAGAAGGCAGTTAAGTATTTGAGAGAGTCTAGGTTTATGTGGCTATTAATAGAAGGAGCTTTGTTTATTGGACTACAGGCATTTCATTTGAAGACGTATACTGACTTATTACAGGCACTACAACGATCTAAAACAAAGGAAGAAGAAAGATTCGGCAGAGGTGTAAAGAAAAAATAAGAATTTTTTATTTCTAGAAAGGAATGATTTAAACAGGTTGGCATGTTTATATGTGATATGGAAAGGCTAAGCTACTATTGCTGGTGAAGGAGGTAATTGTATCTGACTAAATGATGTTTAAGCTAGATGAAACATTAGTAATTTAACTTAAAGAGAGCTTGTTTAAAAGATACTATAGGTAATAGTTGTTGTCAAACAGATTAGTTCAGATATTTTAAAGAGGCTGAGTAGATGTTGGATATGTGAACACAAATTAGGTATTTTCTGTGACATAGAGTCAAAATAAGAGAACTTATTATCTTAAAAAGGAATGACCCAATTGGGTTGGCAGGCTTAGATGTGATATGGAAAGGCTAAACTACTGTTGTTGGTGAAATAAGGGATGGGACGATCCTAAAGAATTGGGCTCTCATAAATGTTTAATTGTATTTGACTAAATGATGTTTAAACTAGAGGAAACATTAGTAACTTAGCCTAAAGAAAGTTTGTTTAGAAGATATTATAGGTATTAGTTACCACCAAACAGACTAGCTAAAATGTTTTTAAAGATGTTAAATGGATGTTTTTGATTTTATTTGTAATTGTGGTAGTGAAGAATTTATTTGTCTACTATTAGAAAAATGAGAAGATTCTGAATTGTGTAGAAATGTTTAGGTTGAATTTATCATTGAAGAAGAAAGAAGATATTGACTTACATCCAGCTTGGAGACTCTTTCCTTAAATATTGGTTAAGAGAAACAGGACTTTGTAAGAAATGGATGGACTGTTCTCACTGATGAAGGAGAAAGAAGACAGTGACTTCTATCAATTTGGGACTTATGTTTTTATTGGCTGGAGAATCGGGACTTGGTTTTGATCTAAAGATGTTTTAAAGTTATTATAAATGAATTTGAACATGCGCATAGAATGTTAAAAGATATGTAACAGGGGGTTGACCCAGTAAATCCGATGTATGTGATGACTGATGTTTTTAGTATTAGTTCAAAATTTTAATAAAATTTCTTTAAAAAAAAGAAAGAAAATGAAAAGCTGGCACAAACTTCAGGATTTTGTACCCATGGGGAAAAACAAGCTCCAAGCTCGGTTTGGACTTTGGTTTCAGGTCCAACTCAGCTTAGGGGCTTTCCCACCAGAGGCCTTCCTTGGACACTCCTCACTGCTTGCATGGATTCTTCCGATGAGTTGTCCCTCCCCAGTTTCCCTTCTGTGTTTTGAGAGAACCTCAAAGTTTTCTGTTTTAATGGCACCGAAAAGGGAATAACTGTGTTATTTTTGAATGTGAAGGAACACCTATTTCCCTATTTGGGTATTTATATCCTTCCGCTACAGCATGGTGCCCCTAGAGGAAAAGCAGCAGAAAAGCAGGGGAAAGCTCAATATTTGTTGAAAAATGTATGGACTGGATCCTAAGATGTAAGGTGCTGTCTCCAGGACACCACCCAGTAAGTTTATGGCTAAATCTTTCGCACATTTAGACTTCTGCCTTTACCTGCCCCAAATGGCAGGAATTCTTCTCTGGCTACAAAGTTTCCATCCTCGTCCAAAAAATGATTCGGGTTGAACCCATCAGGCATCTCCCAGTGCTCAGGATCTTGAAGGACCGAGCGCAGGTCTGCAATGATATGGGTCCCCTGCAGGGCAGAAAAGATTTGCTGAGAATGTTCCCAGAAGAGCACACCTCACGACTCTTCCTCACTCTCCCCGCACTCCTCACTCAGATCACGCGCCCTTTTCTCAGAGGAAGCAACTCCCTGCCGAGAGGGCATCTGGCAAGCCGTCCCAGCTCAGCTCCTCCATTTGGCAGAACATGGTGGTGGTCCCAGCGCTTGCCCCTCAGCTATCAGACTGCCTGCCAGGAGAGCAAAAGATGCCGTTTCTCTCCTTTCCCAATCAGCAGAAAGGCAGCAAAGGATGACATTCAGCTACCTTGGTGTGCAAACGAACCAGGTGTGCGTGCCGAGAGGACACCACACGTGTGCATCTTCAGGGCCTTTTGGCTTCAAAGGCATTGGCTAATGTAAGCGTGGGAATGTTGTCAGAGGCTGCAGTGGCACCTCCAACCACCAGAGGCTGCTGCTCCCAAGCCCTGGCTGTCCTCGGAATTTGAAGCCTGGGAAACGGGCAAAACCAGGGGCAAAGGTGCAGAGCTGGCCACTCCTCTGTGCTGTGGGGCAGCCCCCCCTTTGGGTGGGAGCCTCTGAGATGCCTAGAAAAGAACTAATTAAATAGCCAAACCAAGGGATGATTCCTGGTGCTGGGAGACAGGGTGGCAGCCCTCAGGGCATTCCATACCTTGGGAATGGGAACACCGTTCATGCTCACAGCCTTGGTACTCTGTCTTGGGAGCCCAAAGAACAAGGGATATTTGGAGCGCAGGATCTCATGAATGACTGCATTGGTGTAGGGCAGTTTCCTTTTATCTTCATAGCAGAGGGAGCAGGAAGAACCAAAAACATCTTGGATCTCCTTGTGGACTTTCTCTGCAGGGGAGGAACGAAAGAGAAGCTGTATTCTTGACATAATTGTTTCCTGCTCCTGCAGGAGTGTTCCCCTCTGTGGGTTTAGCACCCTGTTGCGAGGAGCAGGGGCTGAGGCTGCAGCAGGACTCCCCCTCCTGCCGGAGCCTCACTCCCTGCTCACCAACCCATGCAATGCCTGCAGCCCCAGCCCCAGAGGGGCTCTTGCACCGCTCGACCCCAGCCAGTGCGGAGACGACTGCTCCAACTGTGGACGAGGGGAGCTGCAGGTCAGAGTCCTGCTCTGACCTCACAAGGCATTTCTGGAATGGGAGCTGGGACTCCCACCTGCCCCACGGCCTTCCAGGCGGAGTCTGGACTGGTGAGCTTCTGATGCAAATAAATACACTCACGATGAATATTATGGCTCCTTTCGGTTTTCTTATTTGCATCACATTTATGTCCAGCTTTTGCAGGAAGTATTGTAGGATTCCTGTATTTATATTAGGCACAAGTTTTCAAAACATCAATTGTTTACAAAGTAGTATTCTGAAGGGGTTCAAGTTCCAATTAAAGAAGGAGGGTTTGCACCAGTGCATTTGTTGACTTGCACTCATTTTGGCCTTCTCCCTTTCGATCTGATCTCCCACCTTCAGTCTGGGAATCTCCTTCTCCAGGCTGTCTTCCTAAATGGGTAGCATTGGGTTCTCAGGGTACCAGAAGAGGCAGGGTTCCTCTCACAGTTAGCGTTTTGCAGGATATCTTTCCACTTTGATCCATTTTCCTATGGTCACAATTTTGCTATGCAAAACAAATTTAAATGAATGACTCCTTGTCATGGTCAGATCATGACAAGGTAAAGTTTAGTTCTCCCAGACTTTATTAATTCAGAAACAATTGGGTCCATCCAGAATAGCCTTTTGTGGCTGTTGATGGATCTTGATGGTTTGTGTCTAGCCTTTGTGTATCTCATTCAGAAGCTGAGCACTCTTATTAAATCCCTTTAAATCCCTCTAATTATAACAATTATATAATTGTCTATTTATGCTGTAAGTCGCCCCGAGTCTTTTTGCGAATGGGGCGGCACAGAAATTGTTTAAATGAATAAATAAAATAAATCCCTGGATGTCACTGGAATGTATGGACTTGTTCTTGTATGTGATCCCCAGTGAGCTGGCAGATCAGGCCGGTCGAGCATTTGGGACATACCTGTGTGTTCCCTCCGCTCCAGGGCTCGCCATTCCCATCCCTCAATGCTCAAATCACCTGTTTTTCTGTCTTTCCCCTCTCCCATTTCTCTTCCTCCTATGGAAATATTGAGTCTTTAACAGAAAATGTCCCCCACCCCGTTCCTGATTTCCTGAGCCACTTCCTTTCCTCATGCAAAGCTTTCTCATGGGCCACTTTCCCGGCAAAACATTCCCACCACGGAGACAAATACTCCTCAACCTGAGCCTCCCCATCCTAATTTCATTCTGCTTTGCCATCCTGTGGCTACTCGTTCCCTAGAGATTCAACAGCAAGTCCACCTCCGTTGTCTCCTGCTAGCAGTACATGAGCAGCTTTCTCTGTGGACTCAGGGGTTTTGGAGCACTGTGCAAGCTCTGTTATGTTTTGATTCTACAATGCTGGGGATATTGAGGATACGTCCCAGCAACTGTGCAAGGAAATGTTTGTGGAAAGGAATTTTCATGCATCAGAGGTATGTCTGGAGAAGATTCAGTAGCTCCACCTCTTCTACAATTCCAGTCATGAATTCATTCAGTTTGTTGCAAGTTGCGTTTCTGCGCAGGTGCTTCTAGCAGGACAATTAGAGCTAAAGCAAGATGTGATGCTTAAAGATATCTTCATGTCTTGGAATGGAGTGCGTAGAATGCGCTCCACAGAGAGGTCTGCCTGGCACCGTCGTTATTTGTTTTTCGGTGGCAGGCCAAGACCTTTTTATTTAGATGTCATTTTAATAGTTAGTTTTATTTGTTGATTTTATATTTTTGGCCAGGACATCTTCAGTCAGTCAGTCATTCGATTTATATCCTGCCTTTTTCCTACAAAGGGCTCAAGGCAGCTTAAATCATTCTCCTCCTCCATCTTATCCCCACAACAACAACCCTATGAGGGAGGTTGGGCTGAGAGTCTGTGACTGGCCCAAAGTCACCCAGTTGGCTCCATGGCCGACCGGGGACCAGAACCCAGATCATCTGAGTCCCAGTCCCATGCTCTTAACCACTACACCACACTGGCTCTCACTGGCATCTCTGATTATATTGTTTTTATATGTTTTTGTTGTTGTTGTTGTTGTTGTTAGTCGCGAAGTCGAGTCCGACCCATCGCGACCCCATGGACAACATTCCTCCAGGCCCTCCTGTCCTCCACCATCCCCCGGAGTCCACTCAAGCTCACACCAACCACCTCAGTGACTCCATCCAGCCACCTCATCCTCTGCCGTCCCCTTCTTCTTTTGCCATCTATTGTTCCCAGCATTAGACTCTTCTCCAGGGAGTCCTTCCTTCTCATTAGGTGGCCAAAGTATTTGAGTTTCATCTTCACTATCTGGCCTTCTAAAGAGCAGTCAGGGTTGATCTCCTCTAGGACTGACTGGTTTGATCGCCTTGCGGTCCAAGGGACTCGCAGGAGTCTTCTCCAGCACCACAACTCAAAGGCCTCAATCCTTTTGCGCTCAGCCTTCCTTATTGTCCAGCTTTCACAGCCATACATTGCAACTGGGAAAACCATAGCCTTGACTATACGCACTTTTGTTGGCAGGGTGATGTCTCTGCTTTTTAGTATGCTATCTAGATTTGCCATAGCTTTCCTCCCCAGAAGCAAGCGTCTTTTAATTTCTTGGCTGCAGTCCCCGTCTGCGGTGATCTTGGAGCCCAGGAAAATAAAATCTCTCACTACCTCCATTTCTTCCCCATCTATTTGCCAGGAAGTGAGAGGACCAGATGCCATGATCTTAGTTTTCTTAATGTTGAGTTTCAAGCCAACTTTTGCGCTCTCCCCCTTTACCCGCATCAAGAGGCTCTTTAGTTCCTCTTCACTTTCTGCCATGAGAGTGGTATCATCTGCATATCTGAGGTTGTTGATATTTCTCCCAGCAATCTTGATTCCAACTGGTGATTCATCTAGCCCTGCCTTTCTCATGATGTGCTCTGCATATAAGTTAAATAGGCAGGGTGACAGTATACAGCCTTGCCGAACTCCTTTCTCAATTTTGAACCAATCAGTGGTTCCGTATCCAGTTCTCACTGTTGCTTCTTGACCTGCATATAGGTTTCTCAAGTGACAAATAAGATGGTCTGGTACTCCCATCTCTTTAAGAACTTGCCACAATTTGTTGTGATCCACACAATCAAAGGCTTTAGCGTAGTCAATGAAGCAGAAGTAGATCTTTTTCTGGAACTCCCTGGCTTTCTCCATGATCCAGCGTATGTTGGCAATTTGATCTCTAGTTCCTCTCCCTCTTCGAAATCCTGCCTGTACTTCTGGTAGTTCTCGGTCCACATACTGCCGGAGCCTAGCTTGTAGGATTTTGAGCATCACTTTGCTAGCATGTGAAATGAGTGCAATGGTGCGGTAGTTTGAACATTCTTTGGCATTGCCCTTCTTGGGGATCGGAATGTAAACTGACCTTTTCCAATCCTGTGGCCACTCTTGGGTTTTCCAAATTTGCTGGCATATTGAGTGTAGCACTTTAACTGCATTGTCTTTCAGGATTTTGAATAGCTCAGCTGGAATGCTGTCACCTCCACTAGCTTTGTTGTTGCTCAGACTTCCTAAGGCCCATTTCACTTCACATTCCAGGATGTCTGGCTCGAGGTCAGTGACCACCCCACCGTGGTTATCAGGGATGTTAAGCTCTTTCTTGTATAGTTCTTCTGTGTAATCTTGCCACCAATTCTTAATCTCTTCTGCCTCTGTTAGGTCCCTGCCATTTTGGTCCTTTATCATGCCCATCTTTGCATGAAATGTTCCCTTCATATCTCTAATTTTCTTGAAGAGATCTCTGGTCCTCCCTATTCTATTGTTTTCTTCTATTTCTTTGCACTGTTCATTTAGGAAGGCATTCTTATCTCTTCTAGCTGTTCTCTGGAATTCTGCATTCAATTGTTTGTATCTTTCTCTTTCTCCCTTGCCTTTCGCTTCCCTTCTTTCCTCAGCTATTTGTAAAGCTTCCTCAGACAGCCATTTTGCTTTCTTGCATTTCTTTTTCTTTGGGATGGTTTTAGTTGCTGCCTTTGTACAATGTTGCGAACCTCCGTCCATAGTTCTTCAGGCACTCTGTCTATCAGATCTAATTCCTTAAATCTATTTGTCACTTCTATTGTATATTCATCAGGGATATGATTTAGGTCATACCTGAGTGGCCTAGTGCTTTTCCCTACTTTCTTCAACTTAAGCCTAAATTTTGCCACCAGAAGCTCATGATCTGAGCCACAGTCAGCTCCTGGTCTAGTTTTTACTGACTGGATAGAGCTTCTCCATCTTTGGCTGCAGAGCACATAGTCAATCTGATTTCTGTGTTGACCGTCTGGTGATGTCCATGTGTAGAGACGTCTCTTGGGTTGTTGGAAAAGAGTGTTTGTTATGACCATCGTATTCTCTTGACAAAATTCTACCAGCCTGTGTCCTGCTTCATTTTGTACTCCAAGGCCAAACTTGCCTGTTATTCCGGTTATCTTTTGGTTTCCTACTTTAGCATTCCAATCCCCCATGATGATAAGGACATCATTTTTTGGAGTTAATTCTAGAAGGTGTTGTAGGCCTTCATAGAATTGGTCAACTTCAGCCTCTTCAGCACCAGTGGTTGGGGCATAGACTTGGACTATTGTGATGTTGAATGGTTTGCCTTGGATTCGAACTAAGATCATTCTGTCATTTTGGAGATTGTATCCCAGTACTGCTTTCCCTACTCTTTTATTGACTATGAAGGCTACTCCATTTCTTCTGAGGGATTCTTGCCCGCAGTAGTATACCTGATGGTCATCTGAACTAAATTCACCCATTCCTGTCCATTTTAGTTCACTGATTCCTAAGATGTCGATGTTCAGTCTTGTCATCTCTTGTTTGACCACGTCCAGCTTGCCTTGATTCATGGATCTTACATTCCAGGTTCCTATGGAGTAAAGATCTTTGCAACATCGGACTTTCCTTTCACCTCCAGATACATTGGCAACTGAGTGTCCTTTCAGCTTTGACCCAGTCACTTCATTCTTTCTGGCGCTACTAGTACTAGCCCTCTGCTCTTCCCCAGTAGCATATTGGACACCTTCCGACCTGAGGGGCTCATCTTCCGGTGTCATATCGTTTTGCCTTTTGGTTTTCATGTCCATGGGGTTTTCATGGCAAAGATACTGGAGTGGGTTGCCATTTCCTTCTCCAGTGGATCACGTTTTGTCAGAGCTCTCTGCTATGACCTGTCCGTCTTGGGTGACCCTGCACGGCATAGCTCATAGCTTCATTGAGCTACGCAAGCCCCTTCGCCACGACAAGGCAGTGATCAATGAAGGAGTTTTATATGTTTAAGATGTATTTATTTATTGTTGTAAGCCGCCCCAAGGCTTCGGCAAAGGGGCTGGCATAATGAATGAATGAATTAATATCATTTGGTAGCTACGGAATCATCATGGTGAACTCTCATGCATGCTTACAGAGGGGAAATAATCTCACCGCTCCAATGCTGGCTGGCAAATGTTGGGAAGTGTGGACCAATTTTCCCCCTAAACATGCATAAGATTGCACCCCAAGGGAATTTCATGATAGGATGAAGAGCATCGTTCACTCCCACCAGTCAGATCTCTCTCACCTTGGATGTCGGGATGATTTGCCAGGAGCAGCAACGCCCATTTCAGGGCAGTGGCCGTTGTTTCTGTTCCTGCACCGAAGAAGTCAAGGATGCACTGAGCCAGGTTCTCTTCGTCGAAGGTGGAGCTGGGGTCGTTCCTCCTCTGCTGCTGGAAGCAGGAAAGGCAGCGTTCCGCATGCAAGAAAGGACAGGCTGCCCCTCAGCGCTTGCCTTCCCCCTCCCCACCCTGCAGCCTGTGCTGCTAATCCTGGCTGGAAGCCACATTTCATGCTCCTCTCAGCTTCAACAGGACGTGTTTCAGTGTGGAATGGGCACAGGTCCGCTGCCTTTCTACAGACAGAAGCAAAGCTTCCCATGCAGGATTCCTTGCCTAAGCATGTCAAGTAATCGGCCGCAGAATCAAATGAGCCTGAATGTTAAATTCTGACCCATGGATTCTGCAGCGGACTGGCTTTTCCTGAGTCTTGCACGGGCTTGTGACAAACATTACTGGACTCTATTCCTCCAAGGATCCTGCTTGCGTTTGGCCAGCCTCCCAAAGCAAGGTGAGCAGAGGTGATGCAGAACATCACTGACCCAAAGCGCACATCAACTCTGTAGGCTAAACGGTGGAAATGCACTTTTGGGGGGATTTCCTTGACTTGGAAGGATTTTAAAACCTTCTTCTAGGAAATGTCTCACTAACGGCTGTATTTAGCCATAAAAGGGGATGGGACGATGGCCTGTATGAGCAGAGCCCTACTGTTTCCATGTGCAGAAGATAGAAATCGATGAAATCCTGCGGGTCATGAAGGCACGGACGCTCCCTGTGGTTTTCTACCTCCTCCTTCGCGCATGAAAGTGCCTTCCCTATGGCAGAGAACACCCTTTTGTGAGGCCCGGGAAGGAGGTCCATAATCCTAGGGAACGTGTCATACAGCTATAGGGAAAAGAATTCAAAGAAAAAAATAGCTGAAACCATCGTGAATCAATCAGTATCGTTTGAGTACTTTAACTGCATATGCTTGTCAATTTTCTACAGTAGATCAGCCAAGGAATCCAAATAGAAGAACACAAAGTTGTATAAGTGTTGCAGGAATGATAAATAACTTAAAAGAAAAAAGGGAAGAGAGAATACAACTCAGGCAAGTATTGGGTACAAGGCCATGTGGATGTTAGTTGCATTCTGAAGTATTTGCTTAAACAATGATGATCTCTGATACAAATATTTTTCTTTTGGGAGTTCTTTATACTACCTAGAGTAGCGCTGTGAAGACACTGAATTAAGAGGGCATAGTGTATTGATTGACTACTTGGAGGAGAGATAAGTCTCAGAGTCAAACCTGTCCTTGTGAAAGAAAAGGGGACTCACAGTCTGAAAGACTGTGCCTCCAAATTTTGCAAGACCATCAACAGCTTCGACCAGCTTCTGGAATTTTTCATCGTCAAGGGAGAACCGGTGTCCAAAGGTCACAGCGCAGATCACATTGGAGACGGCATTGGTGATGGGCCAAGAAGGGTCCAGTGGCTGCCCTGCAAATGAGGGGAATTTCAGAGTCCGCCAGCCTCCCCTGGGATCCCTCATTGGGACAGGGAAGCCTATCCAGACATCTGGCAGCATATTGATAGTTTACAATCAAGTAAAATGCACGCGATTGCAGGCTGCAGTGCACATAGGATGCCAGATGTTTCCTAGACTGTCAAGGCTGCATACCCTTCGCACGCGCCAAGGTCTCCACCAGCTGCCGGGCCTCCTCTTCGATTTGGCGCTCCATGCCTTTCCTGCCCAGTCCCAGCTTGCGCATCGTCACCACGCCAAACCGTCTCTGCTGCTTCCAGGTGTGACCATTAGAAAAGATGATCCCTGTGGCCACCAGGAAACAGATTCAAGTAAAGAAATGGTGAGGTTCTGGAGCTGCAAGAGGGCAGGTTCATGGCAGAGCAAGCCCACGGGGGTGGGGGGGGCTCCCTACGCTTCATGAGCTTTCCACCTAAGATCGATTCCCCTCTGCCCCCATTTTCCCTTCTGAGCAGTTCCTTTGGTTTCTCCTTTCAAAATTGTAAGCATGCTCTGAACATGGTAAAGTTGGCCTTGATTCATGGCAGCAACCAGAAGGCCCTTCCCTGAGTTCCCGTCAGGTGTGCCTGCGAAGGTGATGGGGCTATGAGACGCGCTTCCCCAGGAGGGGTAGAGCCTGCACAGACACAGATGGGAGCGGATGGATTTCCTGTTCTATCTTATTTCATTCTGGTACTGTGCTTTAGCGTTTTAATTTTTGTGGAATACCCATGCAGCTTTGCTATTGGGGGTCTCAAGACAGAAAAGATAAAGGGGAAGAAGATAAAGATACAGGTACCATTAAGAGCTATTAGGGCGCACGGCTGTAGACTGGGGCTTTCTGGTGGTGGCATCGGCCCTGTGGGAATCCTTCCCCCCAGCTGCATAACTGGTTATCCTTTCGGTGGCTTCAAAGAAAAGCCTTACTAACTGTTTTTAGCTGAACAAGACAAGCGATGCGTAGTTTTAATTGCTGTTCTTGGGTATTTTGTTGGAGGATTAGTTGCTTTATGTTTCCCTTCCTTTCATAATCATACCTCTGAACTGGGAGGTTGGGTGACCTAATGTGCAGGCGACAGTCCGCTATTTTTGAGGGATGGCAGAGGGCAACCCTGCACTAGATGGGGTGACCAAAGCAAGTCTGGCTGAACGAGCAGGGCTGACTCCAGGAAGCAAGCCACCGCCGCGAACGGCTGAGCAGGGCAGGCAGGCTCAGGACATTTTGGAGGGCTTCCAGTCAGCGCGTCATCCGGTGACTTGAGGGCACGCCACAACAGACCCATGGTGCTTGATGTCCCTTCCAAAACACGCAGGCATATAATTGGACCAGGAGTCCTGGGAACTGTTCCCATGTTGCACAAGGCATTGGGCATTTTGTGCAATGCGAGTGCTGGCTCAACAAGAAATCAGCATGCAGGCTCTGACCCTGTAAAATGGACGCAGGAGATTCTGAGCAGTGATACTCTTTGTTTGCAAGGAATCATAGGGGGAAAGTTTCATGGTTGAAAATGCAGGAAACCTCTGGCTGAAGCCTCATTCCCACAAGCAATTGGCATAGGATTGCTTTTTCTTGCTTTAATTATGGGATAGATGCATTCTGGGAATTGGGCACAGTACTTCCTCAGATGTAAACAAAGAGATTCAAAGGGGGCCTCCCAGGCCCCCTATTCTGACCCCAGCTCCATCCGGCTTTGCTCGTGCAAACCCCAACATGTGGTTGTCCAATCCCTGAACACCCTCAGTGATGGGGCCTCAACCACCTCCCCTGGAAGCCCACTCCATATCCTAGGGGTCCTAATCATCAGGAAGTATGCAGAGAAGTTATGGGGACTGATTCTGAGTCAGGAGGGAGTGGGCATAGAAGATGCTGGTGAGGCAGCATAGTGAGGTGGAAGGAGATTGGTGCCGTGAGCCGGGCATCCCTTCCCAACGAAAGCAAGCACTTCAAACATTGTTTCAATAGCCTTTATTGCATTCAGCTACAACAGATGCACAAGTTCCAAAAACACTCAAGGTAGAACGTTGATCTCTCGCTGTGATGCTAGTCACCCAATACTTTGCTTATGAACCCTTTGGGGCCGGTCTCTGGAGGGCGGTGCGCTCTGCACACGCTCCCACCACTGCTCCTCCCGTAAAGTTGCTAATTGCCCAAGCTGGCGAGTGCATCTGCAAGACCAAGCATCCCAAACTCCCGAGGAACCCACCCCAGCCTGTCCTCTATCTGCTTCTTTCCCACAACCAGAATTGGGAGAGGACTCATTGGTTGTATTGAAGTGCTTTGATCCTGCGCAGTCTCAGGCTGGCTCTCCTGAAGTAGTCGGCCCCCGGGGCCCTCACTAGTCTCAACATCTCCAATGTCAGAGTGAGAACTCTGAGCCACTACTGGAACAACGATCAACTCCCCCTCCTCTGAGCCCAACCCGTCATTCTCACCAGAGCCCACAATCACTCGCACGTGCCTGGGAATCTCATCTGAGCACATGCACAAGACAATTGGCACTCACAGCCAGGGATCTGACCACGTAGGCGACCCATCATGGGCTGCGACCCATCAGCCAACTCCGTTTGAGGCACCGCAGGGTTCCTTGTCAGCTGCGAACATTTGCCTGCCTGCCTGCCTTCCCAGTTGCACCAACACGCCTTCCCCTGCCCACCTCTGCTCTCAGGGCCCTTCCTTGCATGCCTCTCAAGCCAGCAAGATTTGCCCCTGACATGCATATTGGAATAAATTTGCGTCATATATGATGAATTTAGGTGATGGTCCAGGTAGGGAGAGAGTGCCAAGAAATCTTGATGCCTGAAGCAGGTGCTAAACCCAGAGGTAATATCTCCAGGGGGCTGAAACTTTCCTAGAGAGACCCTTTGTCTTCTGACATTTTCTCTGCAGAAAAGAGCAGCCCATGTCATGACTTCACACAACTTACCCCTTTCTCGTGCTAGAGCTTTAGATGAAGCAGTAAATGCTCGCTCGGCGAATTCTTCTGCATGATTAATCAAAGCATTCTTCACAGCTTGGAATCCAGACAGGACTACCATGGGCTCATGTCCCAGCCAGAAAGTACAGATGTTTCCATATCGCTTTGCCAGCTGCCAATTGGGTCAAAGGAGAGAACAGAAATGGTGCACTCAAATGAAGCCGATTATTTCAAGTTCATCTGTAAGGGGTCACCCTTCCTAACGCCTGACCTCCTTTCTCCCGCAAATCCCATGCAGATACACACAAAGGCTGGGCTGGAGAAGACGGAAGTCCCATGCATCTGAGGGTCACCAGCCCGAGGAAGACCAGCTTAGGACACTGGTCTGCCATGTGGATCAGTTCCTGAGTTGCAGCTTGACCTAAAGGGGGTCCCAAATGCGGCGCTCCCACCCTGCGAAACATGCAATTGCAACAACAGGAACCCCCCTGTATGTTTGGGCTAAAGGAAGTTTCTGTGGGGAAAAAGGGCCAGTGGCTTGGGGGAAAACCACGGGGTTCCGTGGTTTCAGTGACCCAACGCAGCACATGCTGCAAGTGATCCCGAATGGCAAGCAGCTGCTCAGCAGGCAGGGAGGGGCTCTCCTCCCCCCACTTGGTCTGCTGCACCTCAAGACAAGTGGCTTTTCCTGTGTTGGGAAGAACCTGCGAGGGAAGATTCACTGGAAAGGACAAGGGGTCCCCACGAGAGAAAGCGTAAGGAGCAACGCTGCAATATCTGATCATATAATATTTATTTATTTATTAAAACATTTCTATGCTGCCCCCATTGCAACAAAGCCTCGGGGCAGCTCACAACATATGGGTAAAATACAATGTAATATATATTACATTTAAAACTGGACGAACTCGGATATAAACTAAAATACTATAAATACAATAATAATAAATTAGCAATTAAAATAACTTTTGAATAAAAAGGTCTTCTCATGGTGCTAAAAAGCAAATAATGACAGCACCAGGCGGACCTCTCTGGGGAGCGCGTTCCATAAGTGGGGCGCCACCGCAGAGAAGGCCCTCCTCCAGGTACTCACCCTCCTTATCTCACTCACGGAGGGTTCCCAGAGAAGGGCATCTGCTGCCGATTGTAAGGGGCGGGAGGACATATATGGCTGCAGAAGTTCCTTTAGATAACCAGGTCCCAAGCCGTTAAGGGCTTTATAGGTGATAACCAACACCTTGAATTGGGCCCCGACTTCAATAGGGAGCCAGTGAAGCTGACGGAGAACTGGGGTTATGTGAGAACAATGCCCAGTCCCCGTCAGCAACCTGGCAGCTCTATTTTGCACCAATTGAAGTATCCGGACCGTCTTCAAGGGTAGCCCCACGTACAGCGCGTTACAGAAATCTAGTCTGGAAGTTACCAACGTGTGGGTCACTGTCGCCAGGCAGTCGTACTCCAGAAAGGGAAGCAGCTGATGGATCAGCCAAAGCTAATGGAAAGCGTTCCTCGCCACCATCATCACCTGAGCTTCTAATGACAGCTCAGGGTCGAGGAGCACTCTCAAGCTGCGGACCCTGTCCCTCAGAGGGAGTGCAACCCCATTTAGGACAAGGCCCAGGTCCCCCACCCCAAGGCTTGATCCACCCACCAGCAGGACCTCCATCTTGTCAGGATTGAGCCTCAGTTTATTGGCCCTCATCCAGCCCATTACCTCGGCCAGGCACCGGTTCAGCACAGCCACTGCCTCACCTGGATCGGTGGAGAACGAGAGGTAGAGCTGGGTATCATCAGCGTACTGATGATTCTGCAGCCCACACCTCCAGATGACCTCTCCCAGCAGTTTCATGTAGATGTTGAATAGCAAGGGGGACAAAATGGACCCCTGCGGAACTCCATGGCATAGCTGCCATGGCGCAGAGCCATAGTCCCCCAGCACCACCTTCTGGCATCGACCATTGAGATAGGAGAGGAACCACTGCAAAGCAGTGCCTCCAACTCCCAATCCCACTAGCCTATCCAGAAGGATACCATGGTCGATGGTAATGAAAGCCACTGAGAGGTCCAGGAGAACCAACAGGGACGCACTCCCCCTGTCTCTCTCCCTGCACAGGTCATCATACAGGGCGACCAAGGCAGATTCAGTACCGTACTCGGTTTTGAAGCCAGACTGAAATGGGTCCAGATAATCAGTCTCATACAAGAGAGCTTGAAGTTGTCCCGCCACCACCCGCTCTAGCACCTTGCCCAAAAACAGGATGTTGGCCACCGGTCTATAATTGGCGGCCACCTCTGGATCCATGGATGCCTTCTTTAGGACTGGCCGGACTACCGCCTCCTTTAAGGGGGCAGGTACCCGGCCGTCTCTTAAAGAGGCTTAACCACCTCCAGGATCCAGGGCCCAATCCTGGATGGAGCTGTCTTAAGTAGCCAAGAAGGGCATGGGTCTTGTAAGCAAGTGGTAGGGCGTACTTGTCCAAGCACCTTGTCCACATCATCAGGCCACAGTAACTGAAATTCATCCATCAATGGAGGACCGACGGCGGATAATATTTGCAGAAAACCTATCAATAGCTCTTCATTCATGTCTACACACCAGCAACATTGTGAAGCAGAAGAAAACCTGCCTGCATGTTTGCAGGAGGAGATGGCTAGCACACCGCAACAGGACAGAGTGCTACTCCTGGGTGACTGGAGTGCAAAGGTAGGAAACAAAGCTGAGTCAAATGGTACTAGAGAGTTTCTCCTAGGTTTAAGAAATGAAGCAGGAGAACGACTCACAGAATTCTGCAATGTCAACAATCTATTGATCGCAAAGAGATACTTCAAGAAACTGACAAAATACAAAAATAACTTACATAAGGGAAATCCACAAGTTTATGAATCAGTAAATCCACAGAAAGTACATAAAGAACTAATTTGCATTACTCGACTTAACTGACAGTGAGGCAGAAGAATATGCATGGAAACTAGAATCATTCTTAGGAAAGAATACCAAAAAATACTTTTTAACTGTAGTGAAAAGACAAGAAAGCCCAGATGGATGACAAAAGAAACATTCACAATTGCTAAGACCAGATGAGAAGCAAAGGCCAAAGGTGACAGAAATAGGGTGAGAATCCTGAAGGGAACTTTTCAGTGACTGTCATGCAGGGACACAAACAACTGTTGGAATGGCCAGTGAACAACAAGGGAGGGAAAGCAAGAGACCTGGGCCAGAAGACCCAAGAACACCAAAGGCAAATGTGTACTAGGATTAAGAATGCTGAAAAACAAACACGGGAACATCCTACCTGACCAGGAGAAAATAAAGAGAAGGTGGAAGCAGCATCCAGAAGAACTATGCAGAGGAGATTAAAGGAAGACAAACTCATTCAAAAACAAATCCCATCAGGAAGAACCTGCAATATTAGAAAACAAAGTGAAAGCTGCACTGAAGGCAACTGGAAGGAGTATATGGGGCACCCGTCAAAATATTCCACGTAAACAAAACACACAACTACAGAAGAAGAACAGAACTTTACTGTCAATGATGCAGAAACTGAAATTGTGAAGGGATTTTTTATACCTTGACTGAGTCATCAAGTCAAAGAGAGACTGCAGCCAAGAAATTTGAAGAAGACAGACTTGGAAGGACAGCAATGAAAGAACCAGAAAAGATAATCAAATGAAAGGATGTTTCACCAGAAAAATGGCCAAGATCAGCCTCATGACTTGATGGCACACAAGTTTTAATCAGCACTTTACCACCTGAGGAAACTTGGGGTCAAACAATACTGCAAATATTTGGGTCAAACAACATGCATACTGCATGTAAGTCTTAGTTGTCATCATCCTCATCATGCTATCATCAACAGGCTTTTCTGATGCTGCTACTTTGCTTAAGTATTCAGAAGGAAGTACCTGCATGAAAAAGCCTTCATGACGCCTGAACCCAGTTCTCCAGGTGCCTCCAAGGAGGGGCAGTGGAAGAGGCCCCGGCGGGTAGTGTCTGCTGCTCCAGAGCAGTCCCAAAAAGCGCAGAATCAAAAGAGCCCCCAGCAGAGCCATAAGAAGTGCCCACACACTCGTCATCCTCTTCCTGTCTTCCTTTTGCTGATTCTTTGCAATGCGTCCAGGTAGGCAAAACTCTCACTTTCCCCCGGTTATATTGCTCCTTCTCTCTATGTCTCTTTCTCAACATCTGTTTATATTTCACAATTATTCAGAACGAATTTCTCATTT
>JAIXND010000758.1:9855000-10055256 GCA_023646645.1 Varanus salvator macromaculatus | reverse complement strand
CCACCTTCAGTCTGGGAATCTCCTTCTCCAGGCTGTCTTCCTAAATGGGTAGCATTGGGTTCTCAGGGTACCAGAAGAGGCAGGGTTCCTCTCACAGTTAGCGTTTTGCAGGATATCTTTCCACTTTGATCCATTTTCCTATGGTCCCAATTTTGCTATGCAAAACAAATTTAAATGAATGACTCCTTTTCATGGTCAGATCATGACAAGGTAAAGTTTAGTTCTCCCAGACTTTATTAATTCAGAAACAATTGGGTCCATCCAGAATAGCCTTTTGTGGCTGTTGATGGATCTTGATGGTTTGTGTCTAGCCTTTGTGTATCTCATTCAGAAGCTGAGCACTCTTATCAAATCCCTTTTAATCCCTCGAATTATAACAAGTATATAATTGTCTATTTATGCTGTAAGTCGCCCGAGTCTTTTTGCGAATGGGGCGGCACAGAAATTGTTTAAATGAATAAATGAAATAAATCCCTGGATGTCACTGGAATGTATGGACTTGTTCTTGTATGTGATCCCCAGTGAGCTGGCAGATCAGGCCGGTCGAGCATTTGGGACATACCTGTGTGTCCCTCCGCTCCAGGGCTCGCCATTCCCATCCCTCAATGCTCAAATCACCTGTTTTTCTGTCTTTCCCCTCTCCCATTTCTCTTCCTCCTATGGAAATATTGAGTCTTTAGCAGAAAATGTCCCCCACCCCGTTCCTGATTTCCTGAGCCACTTCCTTCCTCATGCAAAGCTTTCTCATGGGCCACTTTCCCGGCAAAACATTCCCACCACGGAGACAAATACTCCTCAACTGAGCCTCCCATCTAATGCATTCCTTTCCATCCATCTTTGCCTGTGGCTACTCGTTCCCTAGAGATTCAACAGCAAGTCCACCTCCGCTGTCTCCTGCTAGCAGTACATGAGCAGCTTTCTCTGTGGACTCAGGGGTTTTGGAGCACTGTGCAAGCTCTGTTATGTTTTGATTCTACAATGCTGGGGATGTTGAGGATACGTCCCAGCAACTGTGCAAGGAAATGTTTGTGGAAAGGAATTTTCATGCATCAGAGGTATGTCTGGAGAAGATTCAGTAGCTCCACCTCTTCTACAATTCCAGTCATGAATTCATTCAGCTTGTTGCAAGTTGCGTTTCTGCGCAGGTGCTTCTAGCAGGACAACTGAGCGAAAGTTACATGTGATGCTTAGATATCTTCATATCTTGGAATGGAGTGCGTGGAATGCGCTCCACAGAGAGGTCTGCCTGGCGCCGTCGTTATTTGTTTTTCGGTGGCAGGCCAAGACCTTTTTTATTTAGATGTCATTTAATAGTTAGTTTTATTTGTTGATTTTATATTTTTGGCCAGGACATCTTCAGTCAGTCAGTCATTCGATTTATATCCTGCCTTTTTCCTGCAAAGGGCTCAAGGCAGCTTAAATCATTCTCCTCCTCCATCTTATCCCCACAACAACAACCCTATGAGGGAGGTTGGGCTGAGAGTCTGTGACTGGCCCAAAGTCACCCAGTTGGCTCCATGGCCGAGCGGGGACCAGAACCCAGATCATCTGAGTCCCAGTCCCATGCTCTTAACCACTCCGCCACACTGGCTCTCACTGGCATCTCTGATTATATTGTTTTTATATGTTTAAGATGCATTTATTTATTGTTTGTAAGCCGCCCCAAGCCTTCGGCAAAGGGGCTGGCATAATGAATGAATGAATTAATATCATTTGGTAGCTACGGAATCATCATGGTGAACTCTCATGCATGCTTACAGAGGGGAAATAATCCCACAGCTCCAATGCTGGCTGGCAAATGTTGGGAAGTGTGGACCAATTTTCCCCCTAAACATGCATAAGATTGCACCCAAGGGAATTACTTTATAGGATCGAGAGCATCGTTCACTCCCACCAGTCAGATCTCTCTCACCTTGGATGTCGGGATGATTTGCCAGGAGCAGCAACGCCCATTTCAGGGCAGTGGCCGTTGTTTCTGTTCCTGCACCGAAGAAGTCAAGGATGCACTGAGCCAGGTTCTCTTCGTCGAAGGTGGAGCTGGGGTCGTTCCTCCTCTGCTGCTGGAAGCAGGAAAGGCAGCGTTCCGCATGCAAGAAAGGACAGGCTGCCCCTCAGCACTTGTCTTCCCCCTCCCCACCCTGCAGCCTGTGCTGCTAATCCTGGCTGGAAGCCGCATTTCATGCTCCTCTCAGCTTCAACAGGACGTGTTTCAGTGTGGAATGGGCACAGGTCCGCTGCCTTTCTACAGACAGAAGCAAAGCTTCCCATGCAGGATTCCTTGCCAAGGGATGTCAAGAAATCGGTCGCAGACTGAAATGAGCCTGAATGTTAAATTCTGACCCATGGATTCTGCAGCGGACTGGCTTTTCCTGAGTCTTGCATGGGCTTGTGACAAACGTTACTGGACTCTATTCCTCCAAGGATCCTGCTTGCGTTTGGCCAGCCTCCCAAAGCAAGGTGAGCAGAGGTGATGCCCACCTGGTTGCACAGCCAGCCAGCAGGGGCTCTGATGGGTTCCCATCCCCAGACACATTGCTCACACTTCCCGAGTCGCATGGCTGCTGCGGGTCAGAGGAGCACTTTTAAATTGCACGTAGTTTTGTGGGCATGTAGCCCTAGATAGATACCTATCACAGAACATCACTGACCCAAAGCGCACATCAACTCTGTAGGCTAAACGGTGGAAATGCACTTTTGGGGGGATTTCCTTGACTTGGAAGGATTTTAAAACCTTCTTCTAGGAAATGTCTCACTAACGGCTGTATTTAGCCAGAAAAGGGGATGGGACGATGGCCTGTATGAGCAGAGCCCTACTTTTTCCATGTGCAGAAGATAGAAATCGATGAAATCCTGCGGGTCATGAAGGCACGGACGCTCCCTGTGGTTTTCTACCTCCTCCTTCGCGCATGAAAGTGCCTTCCCTACGGCAGAGAACACCCTTTTGTGAGGCCCGGGAAGGAGGTCCATAATCCTAGGGAACGTGTCATACAGCTATAGGGAAAAGAATTCAAAGAAAAAAATAGCTGAAACCATCGTGAATCAATCAGTATCGTTTGAGTATTTTAACTGCATATGCTTGTCAATTTTCTACAGTAGATCAGCCAAGGAATCCAAATATTTTTATTTATTTATTTATTTATTTATTATTTATTTATTAACAGATTTATAGGCCGCCCCTTGCCACAAGCCTCGGGGCGGCTCACAACCTCAAAAACCTTCTAGGCTAGACGCTATACAAAAATTAAAAAGCCTACACAATATTAAAACCAAAATATTAAAAACTGGCCCATCTCAAGGTCCGAATTAAAACATACAAATACAATATAAGTGAACTAAAATTTAAAGTAAATTAACATTTAAAATATTGCTTAAATAAAAAGGTCTTCGCCTGGCGCCGAAAAGCAAATAAAGACGGCGCCAGGCGAGCCTCTCTGGGGAGCGCATTCCATAGATGGGGCGCCACCACAGAGAAGGCCCTCCGCCGGGTGCTCACCCTCCTTATATCTCTCACGGAGGGTTCCCGGAGGAGAGCATCAGCTGCAGATCGTAAGGGGCGGGAGGGCGTATATGGTCGCAGGCGCTCCTTTAGGTAGCCAGGACCCAAGCCGTTAAGGGTCCAAATAGAAGAACACAAAGTTGTATAAGTGTTGCAGGAATGATAAATGACTTAAAAGAAAAAAGGGAAAGGAGAATACAACTCAGGCAAGTATTGGGTACAAGGCCAGGTGGATGTTAGTTGCATTCTGAAGTGTTTGTTTAAACAATGATGATCTCTGACACAAATATTTTTCTTTTGGGAGTTCTTTATACTACCTAGAGTAGCGCTGTGAAGACACTGAATTAAGAGGGCATAGTGTAGTGATTGACTACTTGGAGGAGAGATAAGTCTCAGAGTGAGACCTGTCCTTGTGAAAGAAAAGGGGACTCACAGTCTGAAAGACTGTGCCTCCAAATTTTGCAAGACCATCAACAGCTTCGACCAGCTTCTGGAATTTTTCATCGTCAAGGGAGAACCGGTGTCCAAAGGTCAGAGCGCAGATCACATTGGAGACGGCGTTGGTGATGGGCCAAGAAGGGTCCAGTGGCTGCCCTGCAGATGAGGGGAATTTGAGAGTCAGCCAGCCTCCCCTGGGATCCCTCATTGG
The DNA here is from genome assembly GCA_023646645.1 of Varanus salvator macromaculatus. Classification (NCBI taxonomy): domain Eukaryota; kingdom Metazoa; phylum Chordata; class Lepidosauria; order Squamata; family Varanidae; genus Varanus; species Varanus salvator. Next base: position 10,051,111 of record JAIXND010000758.1, on the reverse strand, counting down.
GACAGGGAAGCCTATCCAGACATCTGGCAGCATATTGATAGTTTAAAATCAAGTAAAATGCACGCGATTGCAGGCTGCAGTGCACATAGGATGCCAGATGTTTCCTAGACTGTCAAGGCTGCATACCCTTCGCACGCACCAAGGTCTCCACCAGCTGCCGGGCCTCCTCTTCGAGGTGGCGCTCCATGCCTTTCCTGCCCAGTCCCAGCTTGCGCATCGTCACCACGCCAAACCGTCTCTGCTGCTTCCAGGTGTGACCATTTGAAAAGATGATCCCTGAGGCCACCAGGAAACAGATTCAAGTAAAGAAATGGTGAGGAGGTTCTGGAGCTGCAAGAGGGCAGGTTCATGGCAGAGCAAGCCCACGGGGGTGGGGGGGCTCCCTACGCTTCATGAGCTTTCCACCTAAGATCGTTTCCCCTCTGCCCCCATTGTCCCTACTGAGCGGTTCCTTTGGTTTCTTCTTTCTAAAGTGCCCACTTTTCCAAAGTAAGCTTTGAACATGCTTAAGGTGCATATTTTTTAATGGTACACATTTTCAAAACGCCCGTTTTGCTAACCAATACCCATCGATGGTTTTGTGAATATTTGCAAGAGCTCCTGTTCATACTGAGATTGGCCAGTGGAGTGTTGCTGAGTGGCATTGGCCCTGTGGGAATCCTTCCCCCCAGCTGCATAACTGGTTATCCTTTCGGTGGCTTCAAAGAAAAGCCTTACTAACTGTTTTTAGCTGAACAAGACAAGCGATGCGTAGTTTTAATTGCTGTTCTTGGGTATTTTGTTGGAGGATTAGTTGCTTTATGTTTCCCTTCCTTTCATAATCATACCTCTGAACTGGGAGGTTGGGTGACCTAATGTGCAGGCGACAGTCCGCTATTTTTGAGGGATGGCAGAGGGCAACCCTGCACTAGATGGGGTGACCAAAGCAAGTCTGGCTGAACGAGCAGGGCTGACTCCAGGAAGCAAGCCACCGCCGCGAACGGCTGAGCAGGGCAGGCAGGCTCAGGACATTTTGGAGGGCTTCCACTCAGCGCGTCATCCGGTGGCTTGAGGGCACGCCACAACAGACCCATGGTGCTTGATGTCCCTTCCAAAACAAGCAGGCATATAATTGGACCAGGAGTCCTGGGAACCGTTCCCATGCTGCACAAGGCGTTGGGCGTTTTGTGCAATGCGAGTGCTGGCTCAACAAGAAATCAGCATGCAGGCTCTGACTCGGTGAAATGGACGCAGGAGATTCTGAGCAGTGATACTCTTTGTTTGCAAGGAAACATAGGGGGGAAGTTTCATGGTTGAAAATGCAGGAAACCTCTGGCTGAAGCCTCATTCCCACAAGCAATTGGCATAGGATTGCTTCTTCTGGCTTTAATTATGGGATGGATGCATTCTGGGAATTGGGCACAGTACTTCCTCAGATGTAAACAAAGAGAGTCTGACCCCAGCTCCATCCGGCTCTGCTCGTGCAAACCCCAACATGTGGTTGTCCAATCTTTCCTTGAACACCCTCAGTGATGGGGCCTCAACCACCTCCCCCGGAAGCCCACTCCACATCCTAGGGGTCCTAACCGTCAGGAAGTACGCAGGGAAGTTATGGGGCCTGATCCGAGTAGAGGGGGAGTGGGGTGGAAGGTGCTGGTGAGGCAGCAAGGCGAGGTGGAAGGCGATGGGCACTCACAGCCCAGGAACTGACCACACAGCAGACCCATCAAGGGCTGGGACCCATCAGCCCAGTCCGTTTGCGGCACTGCCAGTTCCATTGTCTGCCGTAAACATTGCCTGCCTGCCTGCCTGCCTTCCCAGCTGCACCCACCCAACTTCTCCTTCCCACCTCTGCAGTCAGGGTTCTTCCTTGCATGCCTCTCGACCCACCAAGACTTGCCAATGGCATGTTCTGGAATAAATTTGTATCGCACCTGCAGAATTGGGTGCTGGTCCAGGTAGAGAGAGAGTGCCTAGAAATCCTGATGCTGGAAGAAAGCGCTGAGTGCAGAGGGTCACTCCCAGTAATATCTCCAGGGGGCTGAAACTTTCCCAGAGAGGCCCTTTGTCTTGCAACATTTTCTCTGCAGAAAAGAGCAGCCCACGTCATGACTTCACACAACTTACCCTTTCTCGTCCTGCAGCTCTAAGAAAGGAGTAGATTCTCGCTCAGAGAGTTCTTCTGCGTGCTTAATCAAACCATCTTTCACGGCTTGGAATCCAGACAGGACTACCAGGGATGTTCTCCCACCCATAAAGTGCAAATGTTTCCATATTGTTTTGCCAGCTGCCAATTGGGTCAAAGGAGAGAACAGAAATGGTTCACTCAAATGAAGCCGATTATTTCAAGTTCATCTGTAAGGGGTCACCCTGCCTAACGCTGACCTCCTTTCTCCGCAAATCCCATGCAGATACACACAAAGGCTGGGCTGGAGAAGACAGAAGTCCCATGCATCTGAGGGTCACCAGCCCGAGGAAGACCAGCTGTAGGGCACTGGTCTGCCATGTGGATCAGTTCCTGAGTTGCAGCTTGACCTAAAGCGGGTCCCAAATGCAGCGCTCCCACCCTGCAAAATATTCAGGGGAAAGACAGGGAGAGGAGAGGAGAGGAGAGGAGAGGAGAGGAGAGGAGAGGAGAGGAGAGGAGAGGAGGGAACCCAAAGGTATGTTTCTTGGCTAAAGGTATTCTGGGGGAGAAAAGGCCAGTGGCTTGGAGAAAAAGTTAGCCAACACGTAATAGTCTGTAAGGGATTCTGAGTGGCAAGGAGCTGGTCATCAAGCAGGGAGGGACTCTCGTCCTCCCACTTGGTCTGGTGCGCCTACACAAAAGTTACTCTTCCGTTGCTGGGAAGAACCTGCAAGAGGTACTCATGAGGTAATGCATTGGGAGAAGGTTGACATTCAATGCTAAAACGCTCTCGGGAAATTGCACCAAATATTGGATTCTGTTGGAAGAAAAAGGAGAGAGGCACCCAGAGCAGCCTTTTCGGGCTCTTCCCTTCCAGCCAGCGACACTTTAGGCAGGGGGGGAAGTGGAATGAGAACTGAATCTCGGGGCCACGTGTCATCCCATAAAGATGACTTAACCAGTCAGGTTCTTTGACTGGTGGCACATCTGGAACCTGGAGGGAACATCAGAGGTGCTCTCACAGAATGGCTGCCATGGGGCTTGGCCGTTCACAAAATGCCTACTGTGGTGGGGTGGCCAGCCACAAAGCAGTCCTTTCTCCGAAAGCCAACTGGTCAGCCTAAAAGGAAAGTGACTTGCCCAAGAAAGTTAATACAAGGGGCAGGGGAGCTCCACTCCACTGAACCCACAGAAAAAAACCCAGTTCAGGCTGGTGGGGAAGAGCAAAGGCCCAAGTGCATTGTCATGAAAGACGCAACGAGATCGAAGCAGGAAGGAAGGCTGGCGCCTGGCATGCATAGCGGTGAAAGGAACGTCCGGTGCTCCACGACACATGCAATTGCAACATGAGGAATGAGAAATGTGAAGCAAGGCAAAGCAGACGCAGAGGAGCAAGAAATGGAACGGCTAAACAGCAGTGTTTGGCATGAGGGAGCGAAAGTAGCCTGGAACGGGGCCTTCCCAGTCACATAAATTGCTTGACTTTGCAAGCAGCAAACTCAGAAGAAATTGAGTGGCGCTAAAACGGAGGCAAGATGTAGAGCCGGCAGTAAGGAGCAGCAATGCAAAATCTGACCATATACTATCCATCAGAATTTGTGGAAAACCTATCAACAGCCTTCGGTCATCCCTACACACCAGCACATGCTGAAGCAGAAGACTTTGAAATCCTTTTGCAGGTGTGCAAACTGAGACTGATAGCACACCACAAGACACGCTGCTAATCCCAGGGAATGGAGTGCAAGTGCAGGAAACATAGAACAATAACGGCAGCAGCGACTGCTCTTTCGTGCGCCTTCCATCGGTGTGTCTGGCTCCTACTTAGCAGGGCAGTTCAGTACATCAATCTGGTTTTGTTACTCAGAGAACTGAGGGGAAGTGTGTATATTTTGTTGCTTCTCTCCCTGCACTTCCATCTCAGTTCGTTAGCCTTGATTTTCGGAGCCCTTCCAAAGAAAGCTCCGTCCTCCGATTTCCCAGCTTTCAAGCTGTGTTGGCAGAGACTGCGGCCCCAGAGGGCAGACTCCCATTTTGCGCATGAACATTCTTTGCATTGCCAGTTTTTGGGGAAGCCAATACCTTTTCATCTGGAGTGTGTTAGGCACACGGTTGTTCTCCAGGCTGTACAGGTGGACCCGGCTACCTCCAAGCATGTCTCACTGTAATCGGTGAAAGGCTGAGAAACCTGCTGATTGTTTTGCACTGTTACTGAATCTGTAGAAATTTCCCTAGTATTGCCTACCAGGGGCAGGGAACCTTCAAAGAATTCCTAAATATACATGCCGATTCCCCCGGTTGCCTGACCTGCCTCCTCAGCTCGACTAAGCCGGCCCTCTCCAAAGTCGAGCTCTGCAAGCGTTCCCAGAGCAGCAGCTGCGTGCGGAGCATGTTGCAGGCGCAGGTCTTTCAGGCAGAGGGCAGGTCGCGCTGGAGGGGGCACAGCAGGGCGTGCCTGGTGCTGCACGTTGAAAGGGCCCGCCTGGCCCCCGCTGCAGGGGCACATGGGATTCGGAGCAGTGCCTGCTTCTCCTCAGCCAGGGATGGGCTCACTCCCAGCAGATGCCCCCACACTTCCTGCTCGAACTCCACAGTTGGCATCCTGCTTCCCATGAAGCTGCCCCTCCAGCCGGGCAAGCAACCCACCACTCCCGACTGCACCGGACCAGTGGGTGGCCAAGGAGTGTTGCGGCAATTGTGGCTTCTGCCAGGATCAGGCAGGCCATTCACCCTCCCCTTTCTCTTCCCTTTCTCTCCCCACGACCCCAAGTCTCCATGGTGCAGCCCCTGGGCCTTTTTATCGTGTCTTAATAGGCGCTTCCCCACCTGGGAAATCTTTGGGTCTAACAGAAGCATGCAAATAAACCATCAGCAGATTATTACCATGCTATTCACAGGCTTTTCTGCTGCTGCTACTTCGCTTAAGTATTCAGAAAGGGGTACCTGCATGAGAAAGCCTTGTGACGCCTGATCCCAGTGCGCCAAGTGCCTCCAACGAGGGGCAGTGGAAGAGGCCCCGGCGGGTAGTGTCTGCTGCTCCAGAGCAGTCCCAAAAAGCGCAGAACCAACAGACCCCCCAGCAGAGCCGCAAGAAGTGCCCACACGCTCGTCATCCTCTTTCCGCTTCGCTTCCCTCTTGCTGATTCCTTCCGACGCATCCAGATAGGCAGGACTCTCTCTTTTGCTTCCCCAGTGATGCTGCTCCTTCTCTCTCTCTCTCTCTCTCATATAACATCTCTTTATTATTATTTATTTATTCATTAGATAAATTTGGATGCCGCCCCTTGCCAACTAGCCTCTTTAGGCCTACTTTATATTTCGCAATTATTAAGAACAAGCTTCACATTTTGCAAGTAGCTTTCGAGTTTGAGCTTCCAGGCATGTCATACAGCAACACGTGTAATTGTGAGGTGGGGCCTGGAAGATGGAGGGTTTAATAGGACAAACCAGCACATTCCAGTTTGTGGCTGGCACAGGATCACTTTTTGCCAAATGCATTCAGAAAAATCAGTGCACCCCAAGTCCATGAAATGCCTGGATCAGGCAACCGGTGGCCAAATGTGTTTTATTTTCTTGTGTTATTGCATTGCTAGTTTAAATGAACTAGTTTAAAACCTGCAGGTGGGAAGTTCCCTTAACCCACTTGTGCGTAGGCAACTTGATTGGGAGTCATTTTGTATGAATAGTAAAATAAGTGCCTTTTTGGCAGGGATTTTGATTTGAGGACAGTCGCTAACATCTTCCCATGATTCTTAGAAAAGCAGATCAGCCCAGGTGTTCAGCTCAGGCTTGGTCTTCTCTTGGGAAGGCAAACCTGTTGAAGCCGTTTCTAGAGCAAGTCAAGACTCATGCAAGGAAAGCCGTTTTCTCCAGCCATTCAAATGCTCAGAAGGAAAACGAGATTCACTTGACGCTTCAGAGAAAACTCCCTTTGTCGGATTCTCCACCTGTCTATGAGGTTTCACAGGCAAAGAACGGGTTTAACTTTGCAATGCTACCAATGGAATGCAATGTTATCCCCACTTGAGTTTAATCCCGAAACACTAATATTAGTGTTTGTGTTATTTGTTAAAGTTGTTGCCAGATCTGACCATTTGTGGAAGAAGAGAACCTCCACTCTGTGGGTAGGGCTGTCCAGGAGAGAAGGTGCAGTGACGCCTGCCCACCAGCAAGGGGAGGTGAAGGAGCTGGAACTGGCAGGCTGTCCCCCAGAAACCAGCATGCATCACACACACACACACACACACACACACACACAGAGGAAATCCCCCAGCTTGTAAACATCCCTTGCTCATGGCTGGCCCAGCTGCTCTTCTGCCCTGCAGTCCCTGCGAGGCTTTCCCAGTGCTTGTTTTAGCGTGCAATGGGCACGAGTCCAATGCCATTGTATGTGTCGACGGCTGAGCCCTTTCAAGATTTATGTTTTGTCTCTGACAAACCAGTTTTAGATGCATCTGTCGATGACGTGCACGTATCGCTGGAGCCCGGGTGGACCCCATTTTAATCTGCCACATGCTGGAAGTTGTGTTGACATGGTGCACAACTAGATGTATGAATGGTCCTTTAATTACTAGAAGTAGCATTATCATCCACTACCAAAAGAAGGAATCTTGAAAGACAAGTTCCATCACACTTCATGTTCATGGTATCACTTTTATTTTGCTAAAGAATTCTTACACAGAAGGTGCAATCCTATTAACACTCACCTGAGAGCAAAATCTATTAAACATGGAGACTTTCCTCTGCCTAGATGCCTATGAAATTGAACTCCTGATGGCGCTAAGTGACTAATTTATTGATTTAGGTGGTTAAATGAAGCCATTGTTTGCCCCGGGGGCGGTGGGTGAAACAGGATGTACTGTAGCCCTGGAACCATTCCAGGACCAGGTCCGGGTAGAGCTTTTTCAAGGACGGTTCTTTGAGCCACGGGACAAGGATGTCTGGGGGAACACAGCAGGGCATGCCTTGTGCTACACGCCACTGCAGGGGCACATGGGACCTGCAGGACAGCCTGATTAAGCTCAGCAGCAATGGGCATGCTTCCAAAGGATGACCCAGCGGTGCTCCTCACACTCCACGGGTGGCATCCTGCTTCCCATGAAGCTGCACCTACAGCCAGGCAACCGAAAACTAGCAGCAGGGAAAGTTCTAAAACACAAATTGCAAACATTAAAATAGACTAAAAAGGCTGGGGTAAGAAAATGCCCTTCATCCGGTGCCCACAGCATCACACTTCAGGCAGCAGGCAAGCTTCTCCTGGGGGAGCAATTCGTGCATAGGGGCACCACTGAAAAGGCCCCTCTCTTCAGCAGCACCTCCTCTGGCCTCATTTGATGAGCACACAAAGGAGGGCCTCTGCAGAAAATCTTAGGTCCGGGCATCTCTGTGTTTGTGGAAAAGGCATTCATGGGGCCTTGGCCCTGAGCCACTTCAGCTTCAAGCTGCAATTCCCGCACTTTTGATCTGGCCCAGAAATGAGCCGGCAGTCAATGCAGATCAAGGGGTACTGACACAGAAGTACCACATTAGCAAAGAGCCTCACGGACAGCTGCCGTCTCTTTGTTGGTTTTATTGAAATTTATTTATTTTATTTATTTGGAAATTTATAGGCCGCCTTGCCCCTTGTTTCATTGTGTTTTGACTCCTCTTGCTGGGTGAAGCAATTTAGAAATATCAGTGCAACTTCAGTTCAATGCACAGTAGGAAAACTAAAAGGAAATCAATCCTGACTGCTCTTTAGAAGACCAGTTATTGAAGAGGAAACTCAAATACTCTGACCAGCTAATGAGAAGGAAGGAAGAAGACAGTGATGCTGAGAATGATTGACGACAGCTCGGGACAAGGCAATGGGTGCTCACCCCGTCGCATGGATTTGAACTGCCGATCTTTCGATCGACGGCCCAGCAGCTCAGCGGTTTAACATGCTGTGCCACCACACTGGATTTGCATCCTTTGAAACTGGGTCCCATGATCTCCTGGATGAGCTCCCTGTTTGTGCAAAAATGCCCCTGCCAGCTCAGTCTGGGCACATGCAGAAGAAACTCCATGCTCAGCATTAGCACATGAACAGCATATTCCAAGCTGGCTGTTCCTAAGCAACAGGGAAGGAGGGAAACATCTCTGGCAACACACAATCCTTTTTACTTGACTGCCACAAATGCACCCATATGTTTACACTGAGCTGCAACGGGGAACAGCACGGATTTTGTAGGGCCTGGGATGGCTTGTCATCCCCATGATAGGTTCTTGATTGAGTTTCTCTATGCCTTCTGGCAGCTGGAACCGGAACGCTTGTAGCAGGCTTGTCAGGAAGGTGAAGAGCTCCATCTGTGCCAGCTGCTCCCCCACACACACCCGGACCCCTGTGGAGAAAGAGAAGGGAAGTCTGAGGTGAGCCAGAACCTCCAGGGAGAATATCCCAGCCAGAAATTGGGGGGATATCTGAGAAAGGAGCACAGATTGCAAGATTCTCTCCTGCCCCATCCTAAACTTCCACGTGGGGCTGTTGTGAGGTTAAAGAGGGAGGTGGAAGACCTTGCAAGCAGCCCTGAGCTCTGAGGAAGAGAAAATTTCATGATATAAATCAATTCATTAATGCCAACAAGCATGCAGAGTGTTCCCACCAGGTTGTTGAGTTAAAGCAGGGGGGCAGAACGGCATGCCCACAGCCTGCTTCCAGCCCCACCCTCTGCTGTCCACCAGCCCTCCGAGGCTCCCCAAACAGCCATGCCCCCAACGGTACAAGCTCAAGCATGTCAGTCCTGAAGCCCTTCACCTCAGGCAGGGGACTCACTGCACAGAACCGCAGCCTGAATCAGTGCAACCTACACGTGCTCACAGAAAATGAAACACTGGTGACTTCCGGTACATGTCGGGATGACACAGCGGTGATTAACGGGGCTCCATTATCACGCTGGCAGTTGTCCGGGAATGGGCCGTGGGAGGCCCATCTAAGCCCTGTCGGGGCGAAGATAGAGTGCCTGGGGAACTTCCTGGATGGTGTGAGGCAGCAACCCCACATCTACTGGGAGAAAATCCGGCATTTCTCAGCCGGTCAATACAGGGGAGAGGTTTGCTCCCCCAACTTCTCGACATACCGCTATAGATTAGGAACCTAGCTAGAAAATTGTCAGATTTACTGGGAAACATTCTCTCTCTCTCTCTCTCTCTCTCTCTTTTTGCAATACTACTCGTGGAAAAGCTGTATTTGTTGCTAATTGACACAAAGGAAAAAGAAAAAGCCCTTTGGATGGAGGGAGGAAATCCCCCCCCCCACCGCACGGAGTTTCAAGTGACGACTGAAATGAGGAGAGAAAGACAGAGCTTTTTGTAAGTAAGAAAAAGATTTTTCCTTCTTTAATCTCTCCAAGGGCGAAGAATCAAACTAAGCAATTGCTGTGGAATTGAATGATAGAAGGGTCTTTCTCGTATGTTGGACTTTTGCCAAGACAGGCAAATTATTTCCTCTGCCTGCAGAAGTGGCCATTTTTCTTACTGTTTCTGGGGCCTCTGCCAAAGTATTTGAATATTTGCCAAGTCTTTGTTCTCAAGTGACTTAGATTTAAAAGAAAGTTGAAAACTCCCTTTTGCTGCCACTCTGGATCTGGATTTATAGTAAATATACTTATTTCTATATCTTTTTTCCTTTAGCTGCTTCTTTTCTATTTTTGTTGCTGTTTTGTAACTTTTGGCAAAAAATTGTTGTTAGTATGGAAGAATTACAGAAGATATTTTTGGCACTACAGACGTCTTTAACAGCTTTACAATCATCCCAACAGGCAATACTAATACAGCAGGAGACTATTAATTGAACAATTTGATCTTTTCTTAATTGAACAAAAAGGACGTTTTGACAATTTAGACAATTCCATAAATGAGGCTTTGGGCAAACAAATCAAAATTGAACAGAATATACAAAATATGCAACAAGCAGATGGAAAATCTGAAATGGTAAATAAAGAAATACAATTAGGAAAGCCAATAAGCAAACTATCATGCGATTTGCTTGAAAAAAAGCAACAAGTAGATGCAAAATTTGAAACAGAGGATAAAGCCATACAACTAGTAAAGCCAAAAAGCAAGTCTTCATGGGATCTATTTGTCATGTTGGAGAAGGAGAAGGAAAAAGAGAAGGCAGTTAAGTATTTGAGAGAGTCTAGGTTTATGTGGCTATTAATAGAAGGAGCTTTGTTTATTGGACTACAGGCATTTCATTTGAAGACGTATACTGACTTATTACAGGCACTACAACGATCTAAAACAAAGGAAGAAGAAAGATTCGGCAGAGGTGTAAAGAAAAAATAAGAATTTTTTATTTCTAGAAAGGAATGATTTAAACAGGTTGGCATGTTTATATGTGATATGGAAAGGCTAAGCTACTATTGCTGGTGAAGGAGGTAATTGTATCTGACTAAATGATGTTTAAGCTAGATGAAACATTAGTAATTTAACTTAAAGAGAGCTTGTTTAAAAGATACTATAGGTAATAGTTGTTGTCAAACAGATTAGTTCAGATATTTTAAAGAGGCTGAGTAGATGTTGGATATGTGAACACAAATTAGGTATTTTCTGTGACATAGAGTCAAAATAAGAGAACTTATTATCTTAAAAAGGAATGACCCAATTGGGTTGGCAGGCTTAGATGTGATATGGAAAGGCTAAACTACTGTTGTTGGTGAAATAAGGGATGGGACGATCCTAAAGAATTGGGCTCTCATAAATGTTTAATTGTATTTGACTAAATGATGTTTAAACTAGAGGAAACATTAGTAACTTAGCCTAAAGAAAGTTTGTTTAGAAGATATTATAGGTATTAGTTACCACCAAACAGACTAGCTAAAATGTTTTTAAAGATGTTAAATGGATGTTTTTGATTTTATTTGTAATTGTGGTAGTGAAGAATTTATTTGTCTACTATTAGAAAAATGAGAAGATTCTGAATTGTGTAGAAATGTTTAGGTTGAATTTATCATTGAAGAAGAAAGAAGATATTGACTTACATCCAGCTTGGAGACTCTTTCCTTAAATATTGGTTAAGAGAAACAGGACTTTGTAAGAAATGGATGGACTGTTCTCACTGATGAAGGAGAAAGAAGACAGTGACTTCTATCAATTTGGGACTTATGTTTTTATTGGCTGGAGAATCGGGACTTGGTTTTGATCTAAAGATGTTTTAAAGTTATTATAAATGAATTTGAACATGCGCATAGAATGTTAAAAGATATGTAACAGGGGGTTGACCCAGTAAATCCGATGTATGTGATGACTGATGTTTTTAGTATTAGTTCAAAATTTTAATAAAATTTCTTTAAAAAAAAGAAAGAAAATGAAAAGCTGGCACAAACTTCAGGATTTTGTACCCATGGGGAAAAACAAGCTCCAAGCTCGGTTTGGACTTTGGTTTCAGGTCCAACTCAGCTTAGGGGCTTTCCCACCAGAGGCCTTCCTTGGACACTCCTCACTGCTTGCATGGATTCTTCCGATGAGTTGTCCCTCCCCAGTTTCCCTTCTGTGTTTTGAGAGAACCTCAAAGTTTTCTGTTTTAATGGCACCGAAAAGGGAATAACTGTGTTATTTTTGAATGTGAAGGAACACCTATTTCCCTATTTGGGTATTTATATCCTTCCGCTACAGCATGGTGCCCCTAGAGGAAAAGCAGCAGAAAAGCAGGGGAAAGCTCAATATTTGTTGAAAAATGTATGGACTGGATCCTAAGATGTAAGGTGCTGTCTCCAGGACACCACCCAGTAAGTTTATGGCTAAATCTTTCGCACATTTAGACTTCTGCCTTTACCTGCCCCAAATGGCAGGAATTCTTCTCTGGCTACAAAGTTTCCATCCTCGTCCAAAAAATGATTCGGGTTGAACCCATCAGGCATCTCCCAGTGCTCAGGATCTTGAAGGACCGAGCGCAGGTCTGCAATGATATGGGTCCCCTGCAGGGCAGAAAAGATTTGCTGAGAATGTTCCCAGAAGAGCACACCTCACGACTCTTCCTCACTCTCCCCGCACTCCTCACTCAGATCACGCGCCCCTTTCTCAGAGGAAGCAACTCCCTGCCGAGAGGGCATCTGGCAAGCCGTCCCAGCTCAGCTCCTCCATTTGGCAGAACATGGCGGTGGTCCCAGAGGTGGTGAGCCAAGGAGAGAGAATCCTTGAGGTGGGAGGGGCTCGCTGGCAGCCCCAGCTGAATTCCCCCCCCCTTTTGCCTTTTCTCGCAGGCAACAGCAGGTTGGCAGCCATGTCGGTGGGGGATGCATCCTCCCCAGGTCCTGGTTTGCTAACTAGGCTCTGCAAGCAACCTTCTTCTGTGAATGGGACACAGCGCTTGCCCCTCAGCTATCAGACTGCCTGCCAGGAGAGCAAAAGATGCCGTTTCTCTCCTTTCCCAATCAGCAGAAAGGCAGCAAAGGATGACATTCAGCTACCTTGGTGTGCAAACGAACCAGGTGTGCATCCCGAGAGGACACCACAGGTCTGCATCTTCAGGGCCTTTTGGCTTCAAAGGCATTGGCTAATGTAAGCGTGGGAATGTTGTCAGAGGCTGCAGTGGCACCTCCAACCACCAGAGGCTGCTGCTCCCAAGCCCTGGCTGTCCTCGGAATTTGAAGCCTGGGAAACGGGCAAAACCAGGGGAAAGGTGCAGAGCTGGCCACTCCTCTGTGCTGTGGGGCAGCCCCCCTTTGGGTGGGAGCCTCTGAGATGCCTAGAAAAGAACTAATTAAATAGCCAAACCAAGGGATGATTCCTGGTGCTGGGAGACAGGGTGGCAGCCCTCAGGGCATCCCATACCTTGGGAATGGGAACACCGTTCATGCTCACAGCCTTGGTACTCTGTCTTGGGAGCCCAAAGAACAAGGGATATTTGGAGCGCAGGATCTCATGAATGACCGCATTGGTGTAGGGCAGTTTCCTTTTATCTTCATAGCAGAGGGAGCAGGAAGAACCAAAAACATCTTGGATCTCCTTGTGGACTTTCTCTGCAGGGGAGGAACGAAAGAGAAGCTGTATTCTTGACATAATTGTTTCCTGCTCCTGCAGGAGTGTTCCCCTCTGTGGGTTTAGCACCCTGTTGCGAGGAGCAGGGGCTGAGGCTGCAGCAGGACTCCCCCTCCTGCCGGAGCCTCACTCCCTGCTCACCAACCCATGCAATGCCTGCAGCCCCAGCCCCAGAGGGGCTCTTGCACCGCTCGACCCCAGCCAGTGCGGAGACGACTGCTCCAACTGTGGACGAGGGGAGCTGCAGGTCAGAGTCCTGCTCTGACCTCACAAGGCATTTCTGGAATGGGAGCTGGGACTCCCACCTGCCCCACGGCCTTCCAGGCGGAGTCTGGACTGGTGAGCTTCTGATGCAAATAAATACACTCACGATGAATATTATGGCTCCTTTCGGTTTTCTTATTTGCATCACATTTATGTCCAGCTTTTGCAGGAAGTATTGTAGGATTCCTGTATTTATATTAGGCACAAGTTTTCAAAACATCAATTGTTTACAAAGTAGTATTCTGAAGGGGTTCAAGTTCCAATTAAAGAAGGAGGGTTTTGCATCAGTGTATTTGTTGACTTGCACTCATTTTGGCCTTCTCCCTTTCGATCTGATCTCCCACCTTCAGTCTGGGAATCTCCTTCTCCAGGCTGTCTTCCTAAATGGGTAGCATTGGGTTCTCAGGGTACCAGAAGAGGCAGGGTTCCTCTCACAGTTAGCGTTTTGCAGGATATCTTTCCACTTTGATCCATTTTCCTATGGTCCCAATTTTGCTATGCAAAACAAATTTAAATGAATGACTCCTTTTCATGGTCAGATCATGACAAGGTAAAGTTTAGTTCTCCCAGACTTTATTAATTCAGAAACAATTGGGTCCATCCAGAATAGCCTTTTGTGGCTGTTGATGGATCTTGATGGTTTGTGTCTAGCCTTTGTGTATCTCATTCAGAAGCTGAGCACTCTTATCAAATCCCTTTTAATCCCTCGAATTATAACAAGTATATAATTGTCTATTTATGCTGTAAGTCGCCCCGAGTCTTTTTGCGAATGGGGCGGCACAGAAATTGTTTAAATGAATAAATGAAATAAATCCCTGGATGTCACTGGAATGTATGGACTTGTTCTTGTATGTGATCCCCAGTGAGCTGGCAGATCAGGCCGGTCGAGCATTTGGGACATACCTGTGTGTTCCCTCCGCTCCAGGGCTCGCCATTCCCATCCCTCAATGCTCAAATCACCTGTTTTTCTGTCTTTCCCCTCTCCCATTTCTCTTCCTCCTATGGAAATATTGAGTCTTTAGCAGAAAATGTCCCCCACCCCGTTCCTGATTTCCTGAGCCACTTCCTTTCCTCATGCAAAGCTTTCTCATGGGCCACTTTCCCGGCAAAACATTCCCACCACGGAGACAAATACTCCTCAACCTGAGCCTCCCCATCCTAATTTCATTCCACTTTGCCATCCTGTGGCTACTCGTTCCCTAGAGATTCAACAGCAAGTCCACCTCCGTTGTCTCCTGCTAGCAGTACATGAGCAGCTTTCTCTGTGGACTCAGGGGTTTTGGAGCACTGTGCAAGCTCTGTTATGTTTTGATTCTACAATGCTGGGGATGTTGAGGATACGTCCCAGCAACTGTGCAAGGAAATGTTTGTGGAAAGGAATTTTCATGCATCAGAGGTATGTCTGGAGAAGATTCAGTAGCTCCACCTCTTCTACAATTCCAGTCATGAATTCATTCAGCTTGTTGCAAGTTGCGTTTCTGCGCAGGTGCTTCTAGCAGGACAACTGAGCGAAAGTTACATGTGATGCTTAGATATCTTCATATCTTGGAATGGAGTGCATGGAATGCGCTCCACAGAGAGGTCTGCCTGGCGCCGTCGTTATTTCTTTTTCGGTGGCAGGCCAAGACCTTTTTATTTAGATGTCATTTTAATAGTTAGTTTTATTTGTTGATTTTATATTTTTGGCCAGGACATCTTCAGTCAGTCAGTCATTCGATTTATATCCTGCCTTTTTCCTGCAAAGGGCTCAAGGCAGCTTAAATCATTCTCCTCCTCCATCTTATCCCCACAACAACAACCCTATGAGGGAGGTTGGGCTGAGAGTCTGTGACTGGCCCAAAGTCACCCAGTTGGCTCCATGGCCGAGCGGGGACCAGAACCCAGATCATCTGAGTCCCAGTCCCATGCTCTTAACCACTCCGCCACACTGGCTCTCACTGGCATCTCTGATTATATTGTTTTTATATGTTTAAGATGCATTTATTTATTGTTGTAAGCCGCCCCAAGGCTTCGGCAAAGGGGCTGGCATAATGAATGAATGAATTAATATCATTTGGTAGCTACGGAATCATCATGGTGAACTCTCATGCATGCTTACAGAGGGGAAATAATCCCACAGCTCCAATGCTGGCTGGCAAATGTTGGGAAGTGTGGACCAATTTTCCCCCTAAACATGCATAAGATTGCACCCCAAGGGAATTACTTTATAGGATCGAGAGCATCGTTCACTCCCACCAGTCAGATCTCTCTCACCTTGGATGTTGGGATGATTTGCCAGGAGCAGCAACGCCCATTTCAGGGCAGTGGCCGTTGTTTCTGTTCCGGCGGTGAAGAAGTCATGGATGCACTGAGCCAGGTTCTCTTCGTCGAAGGTGGAGCTGGGGTCGTTCCTCCTCTGCTGCTGGAAGCAGGAAAGGCAGCGTTCCGCATGCAAGAAAGGGCAGGCTGCCCCTCAGCACTTGCCTTCCCCCTCCCCACCCTGCAGCCTGTGCTGCTAATCCTGGCTGGAAGCCGCATTTCATGCTCCTCTCAGCTTCAACAGGACGTGTTTCAGTGTTGAATGGGCACAGGTCCGCTGCCTTTCTACAGACAGAAGCAAAGCTTCCCATGCAGGATTCTTTTGCCAAGGGATGTCAAGAAATCGGTCGCAGACTGAAATGAGCTTGAATGTTAAATTCTGACCCATGGAGTCTGCAGCGGACTGGCTTTTCCTGAGTCTTGCATGGGCTTGTGACAAACGTTACTGGACTCTATTCCTCCAAGGATCCTGCTTGCGTTTGGCCAGCCTCCCAAAGCAAGGTGAGCAGAGGTGATGCCCACCTGGTTGCACAGCCAGCCAGCAGGGGCTCTGATGGGTTCCCATCCCCAGACACATTGCTCACACTTCCCGAGTCGCATGGCTGCTGCGGGTCAGAGGAGCACTTTTAAATTGCACGTAGTTTTGTGGGCATGTAGCCCTAGATAGATACCTATCACAGAACATCACTGACCCAAAGCGCACATCAACTCTGTAGGCTAAACGGTGGAAATGCACTTTTGGGGGGATTTCCTTGACTTGGAAGGATTTTAAAACCGTCTTCTAGGAAATGTCTAACTAACGGCTGTATTTAGCCATAAAAGGGGATGGGACGATGGCCTATATGAGCAGAGCCCTACTTTTTCCATGTGCAGAAGATAGAAATCGATGAAATCCTGCGGGTCATGAAGGCACGGACGCTCCCTGTGGTTTTCTACCTCCTCCTTCGCGCATGAAAGTGCCTTCCCTACGGCAGAGAACACCCTTTTGTGAGGCCCGGGAAGGAGGTCCATAATCCTAGGGAACGTGTCATACAGCTATAGGGAAAAGAATTCAAAGAAAAAAATAGCTGAAACCATCGTGAATCAATCAGTATCGTTTGAGTATTTTAACTGCATATGCTTGTCAATTTTCTACAGTAGATCAGCCAAGGAATCCAAATATTTTTATTTATTTATTTATTTATTTATTATTTATTTATTAACAGATTTATAGGCCGCCCCTTGCCACAAGCCTCGGGGCGGCTCACAACCTCAAAAACCTTCTAGGCTAGACGCTATACAAAAATTAAAAAGCCTACACAATATTAAAACCAAAATATTAAAAACTGGCCCATCTCAAGGTCCGAATTAAAACATACAAATACAATATAAGTGAACTAAAATTTAAAGTAAATTAACATTTAAAATATTGCTTAAATAAAAAGGTCTTCGCCTGGCGCCGAAAAGCAAATAAAGACGGCGCCAGGCGAGCCTCTCTGGGGAGCGCATTCCATAGATGGGGCGCCACCACAGAGAAGGCCCTCCGCCGGGTGCTCACCCTCCTTATATCTCTCACGGAGGGTTCCCGGAGGAGAGCATCAGCTGCAGATCGTAAGGGGCGGGAGGGCGTATATGGTCGCAGGCGCTCCTTTAGGTAGCCAGGACCCAAGCCGTTAAGGGTCCAAATAGAAGAACACAAAGTTGTATAAGTGTTGCAGGAATGATAAATGACTTAAAAGAAAAAAGGGAAAGGAGAATACAACTCAGGCAAGTATTGGGTACAAGGCCAGGTGGATGTTAGTTGCATTCTGAAGTGTTTGTTTAAACAATGATGATCTCTGACACAAATATTTTTCTTTTGGGAGTTCTTTATACTACCTAGAGTAGCGCTGTGAAGACACTGAATTAAGAGGGCATAGTGTAGTGATTGACTACTTGGAGGAGAGATAAGTCTCAGAGTGAGACCTGTCCTTGTGAAAGAAAAGGGGACTCACAGTCTGAAAGACTGTGCCTCCAAATTTTGCAAGACCATCAACAGCTTCGACCAGCTTCTGGGATTTTTCATCGTCAAGGGAGAACCGGTGTCCAAAGGTCAGAGCGCAGATCACATTGGAGACGGCGTTGGTGATGGGCCAAGAAGGGTCCAGCGGCTGCCCTGCATATGAGGGGAATTTGAGAGTCTGCCAGCCTCCCCTGGGATTCCTGGCTGAGACAGGGAAGTCTATCCAGACATCTGGCAGCATATTGATAGTTTACAATCAAGTAAAATGCACGCGATTGCAGGCTGCAGTGCACATAGGATGCCAGATGTTTCCTAGACTGTCAAGGCTGCATACCCTTCGCACGCACCAAGGTCTCCACCAGCTGCCGGGCCTCCTCTTCGAGGTGGCGCTCCATGCCTTTCCTGCCCAGTCCCAGCTTGCGCATCGTCACCACGCCAAACCGTCTCTGCTGCTTCCAGGTGTGACCATTTGAAAAGATGATCCCTGAGGCCACCAGGAAACAGATTCAAGTAAAGAAATGGTGAGGTTCTGGAGCTGCAAGAGGGCAGGTTCATGGCAGAGCGAGCCCACGGGGGTGGGGGGGGCTCCCTACGCTTCATGAGCTTTCCACCTAAGATTGTTTCCCCTCTGCCCCCATTGTCCCTACTGAGCAGTTCCTTTGGTTTCTTCTTTCTAAAGTGCCCACTTTTCCAAAGTAAGCTTTGAACATGCTTAAGGTGCATATTTTTTAATGGTACACATTTTCAAAATGCCCGTTTTGCTAACCAATACCCATCGATGGTTTTGTGAATATTTGCAAGAGCTCCTGTTCATACTGAGATTGGCCAGTGGAGTGTTGCTGAGTGGCATTGGCCCTGTGGGAATCCTTCCCCCCAGCTGCATAACTGGTTATCCTTTCGGTGGCTTCAAAGAAAAGCCTTACTAACTGTTTTTAGCTGAACAAGACAAGCGATGCGTAGTTTTAATTGCTGTTCTTGGGTATTTTGTTGGAGGATTAGTTGCTTTATGTTTCCCTTCCTTTCATAATCATACCTCTGAACTGGGAGGTTGGGTGACCTAATGTGCAGGCGACAGTCCGCTATTTTTGAGGGATGGCAGAGGGCAACCCTGCACTAGATGGGGTGACCAAAGCAAGTCTGGCTGAACGAGCAGGGCTGACTCCAGGAAGCAAGCCACCGCCGCGAACGGCTGAGCAGGGCAGGCAGGCTCAGGACATTTTGGAGGGCTTCCACTCAGCGCGTCATCCGGTGGCTTGAGGGCACGCCACAACAGACCCATGGTGCTTGATGTCCCTTCCAAAACAAGCAGGCATATAATTGGACCAGGAGTCCTGGGAACCGTTCCCATGCTGCACAAGGCGTTGGGCGTTTTGTGCAATGCGAGTGCTGGCTCAACAAGAAATCAGCATGCAGGCTCTGACTCGGTGAAATGGACGCAGGAGATTCTGAGCAGTGATACTCTTTGTTTGCAAGGAAACATAGGGGGGAAGTTTCATGGTTGAAAATGCAGGAAACCTCTGGCTGAAGCCTCATTCCCACAAGCAATTGGCATAGGATTGCTTCTTCTGGCTTTAATTATGGGATGGATGCATTCTGGGAATTGGGCACAGTACTTCCTCAGATGTAAACAAAGAGAGTCTGACCCCAGCTCCATCCGGCTCTGCTCGTGCAAACCCCAACATGTGGTTGTCCAATCTTTCCTTGAACACCCTCAGTGATGGGGCCTCAACCACCTCCCCCGGAAGCCCACTCCACATCCTAGGGGTCCTAACCGTCAGGAAGTACGCAGGGAAGTTATGGGGCCTGATCCGAGTAGAGGGGGAGTGGGGTGGAAGGTGCTGGTGAGGCAGCAAGGCGAGGTGGAAGGCGATGGGCACTCACAGCCCAGGAACTGACCACACAGCAGACCCATCAAGGGCTGGGACCCATCAGCCCAGTCCGTTTGCGGCACTGCCAGTTCCATTGTCTGCCGTAAACATTGCCTGCCTGCCTGCCTGCCTTCCCAGCTGCACCCACCCAACTTCTCCTTCCCACCTCTGCAGTCAGGGTTCTTCCTTGCATGCCTCTCGACCCACCAAGACTTGCCAATGGCATGTTCTGGAATAAATTTGTATCGCACCTGCAGAATTGGGTGCTGGTCCAGGTAGAGAGAGAGTGCCTAGAAATCCTGATGCTGGAAGAAAGCGCTGAGTGCAGAGGGTCACTCCCAGTAATATCTCCAGGGGGCTGAAACTTTCCCAGAGAGGCCCTTTGTCTTGCAACATTTTCTCTGCAGAAAAGAGCAGCCCACGTCATGACTTCACACAACTTACCCCTTTCTCGTCCTGCAGCTCTAAGAAAAGGAGTAGATTCTCGCTCAGAGAGTTCTTCTGCGTGCTTAATCAAACCATCTTTCACGGCTTGGAATCCAGACAGGACTACCAGGGGATGTTCTCCCACCCATAAAGTGCAAATGTTTCCATATTGTTTTGCCAGCTGCCAATTGGGTCAAAGGAGAGAACAGAAATGGTTCACTCAAATGAAGCCGATTATTTCAAGTTCATCTGTAAGGGGTCACCCTGCCTAACGCCTGACCTCCTTTCTCCCGCAAATCCCATGCAGATACACACAAAGGCTGGGCTGGAGAAGACAGAAGTCCCATGCATCTGAGGGTCACCAGCCCGAGGAAGACCAGCTGTAGGGCACTGGTCTGCCATGTGGATCAGTTCCTGAGTTGCAGCTTGACCTAAAGCGGGTCCCAAATGCAGCGCTCCCACCCTGCAAAATATTCAGGGGAAAGACAGGGAGAGGAGAGGAGAGGAGAGGAGAGGAGAGGAGAGGAGAGGAGAGGAGAGGAGAGGAGGGAACCCAAAGGTATGTTTCTTGGCTAAAGGTATTCTGGGGGAGAAAAGGCCAGTGGCTTGGAGAAAAAGTTAGCCAACACGTAATAGTCTGTAAGGGATTCTGAGTGGCAAGGAGCTGGTCATCAAGCAGGGAGGGACTCTCGTCCTCCCACTTGGTCTGGTGCGCCTACACAAAAGTTACTCTTCCGTTGCTGGGAAGAACCTGCAAGAGGTACTCATGAGGTAATGCATTGGGAGAAGGTTGACATTCAATGCTAAAACGCTCTCGGGGAAATTGCACCAAATATTGGATTCTGTTGGAAGAAAAAGGAGAGAGGCACCCAGAGCAGCCTTTTCGGGCTCTTCCCCTTCCAGCCAGCGACACTTTAGGCAGGGGGGAAGTGGAATGAGAACTGAATCTCGGGGGCCACGTGTCATCCCATAAAGATGACTTAACCAGTCAGGTTCTTTGACTGGTGGCACATCTGGAACCTGGAGGGAACATCAGAGGTGCTCTCACAGAATGGCTGCCATGGGGCTTGGCCGTTCACAAAATGCCTACTGTGGTGGGGTGGCCAGCCACAAAGCAGTCCTTTCTCCGAAAGCCAACTGGTCAGCCTAAAAGGAAAGTGACTTGCCCAAGAAAGTTAATACAAGGGGCAGGGGGAGCTCCACTCCACTGAACCCACAGAAAAAAACCCAGTTCAGGCTGGTGGGGAAGAGCAAAGGCCCAAGTGCATTGTCATGAAAGACGCAACGAGATCGAAGCAGGAAGGAAGGCTGGCGCCTGGCATGCATAGCGGTGAAAGGAACGTCCGGTGCTCCACGACACATGCAATTGCAACATGAGGAATGAGAAATGTGAAGCAAGGCAAAGCAGACGCAGAGGAGCAAGAAATGGAACGGCTAAACAGCAGTGTTTGGCATGAGGGAGCGAAAGTAGCCTGGAACGGGGCCTTCCCAGTCACATAAATTGCTTGACTTTGCAAGCAGCAAACTCAGAAGAAATTGAGTGGCGCTAAAACGGAGGCAAGATGTAGAGCCGGCAGTAAGGAGCAGCAATGCAAAATCTGACCATATACTATCCATCAGAATTTGTGGAAAACCTATCAACAGCCCTTCGGTCATCCCTACACACCAGCACATGCTGAAGCAGAAGACTTTGAAATCCTTTTGCAGGTGTGCAAACTGAGACTGATAGCACACCACAAGACACGCTGCTAATCCCAGGGAATGGAGTGCAAGTGCAGGAAACATAGAACAATAACGGCAGCAGCGACTGCTCTTTCGTGCGCCTTCCATCGGTGTGTCTGGCTCCTACTTAGCAGGGCAGTTCAGTACATCAATCTGGTTTTGTTACTCAGAGAACTGAGGGGAAGTGTGTATATTTTTGTTGCTTCTCTCCCTGCACTTCCATCTCAGTTCGTTAGCCTTGATTTTCGGAGCCCTTCCAAAGAAAGCTCCGTCCTCCGATTTCCCAGCTTTCAAGCTGTGTTGGCAGAGACTGCGGCCCCAGAGGGCAGACTCCCATTTTGCGCATGAACATTCTTTGCATTGCCAGTTTTTGGGGAAGCCAATACCTTTTCATCTGGAGTGTGTTAGGCACACGGTTGTTCTCCAGGCTGTACAGGTGGACCCGGCTACCTCCAAGCATGTCTCACTGTAATCGGTGAAAGGCTGAGAAACCTGCTGATTGTTTTGCACTGTTACTGAATCTGTAGAAATTTCCCTAGTATTGCCTACCAGGGGCAGGGAACCTTCAAAGAATTCCTAAATATACATGCCGATTCCCCGGTTGCCTGACCTGCCTCCTCAGCTCGACTAAGCCGGCCCTCTCCAAAGTCGAGCTCTGCAAGCGTTCCCAGGAGCAGCTGCGTGCGGAGCATGTTGCAGGCGCAGGTCTTTCAGGCAGAGGGCAGGTCGCGCTGGAGGGGGCACAGCAGGGCGTGCCTGGTGCTGCACGTTGAAAGGGCCCGCCTGGCCCCCGCTGCAGGGGCACATGGGATTCGGAGCAGTGCCTGCTTCTCCTCAGCCAGGGCTGGGCTCACTCCCAGCAGATGCCCCCACACTTCCTGCTCGAACTCCACAGTTGGCATCCTGCTTCCCATGAAGCTGCCCCTCCAGCCGGGCAAGCAACCCACCACTCCCGACTGCACCGGACCAGTGGGGTGGCCAAGGAGTGTTGCGGCAATTGTGGCTTCTGCCAGGATCAGGCAGGCCATTCACCCTCCCCTTTCTCTTCCCTTTCTCTCCCCACGACCCCAAGTCTCCATGGTGCAGCCCCTGGGCCTTTTTATCGTGTCTTAATAGGCGCTTCCCCACCTGGGAAATCTTTGGGTCTAACAGAAGCATGCAAATAAACCATCAGCAGATTATTACCATGCTATTCACAGGCTTTTCTGCTGCTGCTACTTCGCTTAAGTATTCAGAAAGGGGTACCTGCATGAGAAAGCCTTTGTGACGCCTGATCCCAGTGCGCCAAGTGCCTCCAACGAGGGGCAGTGGAAGAGGCCCCGGCGGGTAGTGTCTGCTGCTCCAGAGCAGTCCCAAAAAGCGCAGAACCAACAGACCCCCCCAGCAGAGCCGCAAGAAGTGCCCACACGCTCGTCATCCTCTTTCCGCTTCGCTTCCCTCTTGCTGATTCCTTCCGACGCATCCAGATAGGCAGGACTCTCTCTTTTGCTTTCCCCAGTGATGCTGCTCCTTTCTCTCTCTCTCTCTCTCTCATATAACATCTCTTTATTATTATTTATTTATTCATTAGATAAATTTGGATGCCGCCCCTTGCCAACTAGCCTCTTTAGGCCTACTTTATATTTCGCAATTATTAAGAACAAGCTTCACATTTTGCAAGTAGCTTTCGAGTTTGAGCTTCCAGGCATGTCATACAGCAACACGTGTAATTGTGAGGTGGGGCCTGGAAGATGGAGGGTTTAATAGGACAAACCAGCACATTCCAGTTTGTGGCTGGCACAGGATCACTTTTTGCCAAATGCATTCAGAAAAATCAGTGCACCCCAAGTCCATGAAATGCCTGGATCAGGCAACCGGTGGCCAAATGTGTTTTATTTTCTTGTGTTATTGCATTGCTAGTTTAAATGAACTAGTTTAAAACCTGCAGGTGGGAAGTTCCCTTAACCCACTTGTGCGTAGGCAACTTGATTGGGAGTCATTTTGTATGAATAGTAAAATAAGTGCCTTTTTGGCAGGGATTTTGATTTGAGGACAGTCGCTAACATCTTCCCATGATTCTTAGAAAAGCAGATCAGCCCAGGTGTTCAGCTCAGGCTTGGTCTTCTCTTGGGAAGGCAAACCTGTTGAAGCCGTTTCTAGAGCAAGTCAAGACTCATGCAAGGAAAGCCGTTTTCTCCAGCCATTCAAATGCTCAGAAGGAAAACGAGATTCACTTGACGCTTCAGAGAAAACTCCCTTTGTCGGATTCTCCACCTGTCTATGAGGTTTCACAGGCAAAGAACGGGTTTAACTTTGCAATCCTACCAATGGAATGCAATGTTATCCCCACTTGAGTTTAATCCCGAAACACTAATATTAGTGTTTGTGTTATTTGTTAAAGTTGTTGCCAGATCTGACCATTTGTGGAAGAAGAGAACCTCCACTCTGTGGGTAGGGCTGTCCAGGAGAGAAGGTGCAGTGACGCCTGCCCACCAGCAAGGGGAGGTGAAGGAGCTGGAACTGGCAGGCTGTCCCCCAGAAACCAGCATGCATCACACACACACACACACACACACACACACACACAGAGGAAATCCCCCAGCTTGTAAACATCCCTTGCTCATGGCTGGCCCAGCTGCTCTTCTGCCCTGCAGTCCCTGCGAGGCTTTCCCAGTGCTTGTTTTAGCGTGCAATGGGCACGAGTCCAATGCCATTGTATGTGTTGACGGCTGAGCCCTTTCAAGATTTATGTTTTGTCTCTGACAAACCAGTTTTAGATGCATCTGTCGATGACGTGCACGTATCGCTGGAGCCCGGGTGGACCCCATTTTAATCTGCCACATGCTGGAAGTTGTGTTGACATGGTGCACAACTAGATGTATGAATGGTCCTTTAATTACTAGAAGTAGCATTATCATCCACTACCAAAAGAAGGAATCTTGAAAGACAAGTTCCATCACACTTCATGTTCATGGTATCACTTTTATTTTGCTAAAGAATTCTTACACAGAAGGTGCAATCCTATTAACACTTACCTGAGAGCAAAATCTATTAAACATGGAGACTTTCCTCTGCCTAGATGCCTATGAAATTGAACTCCTGATGGCGCTAAGTGACTAATTTATTGATTTAGGTGGGCTAAACCAGGCCATTGTTTGCCCCGGGGGCGGTGGGTGAAACAAGATGTACTGTAGCCCTGGAACCATTCCAGGACCAGGTCCGGGTAGAGCTTTTTCAAGGACGGTTCTTTGAGCCACGGGACAAGGATCCAGATCCTGGGTGTCTGGGGGAACACAGCAGGGCATGCCTTGTGCTACACGCCACTGCAGGGGCACATGGGACCTGGAGGACAGCCTGATTAAGCCCAGCAGCAATGGGCATGCTTCCAAAGGATGACCCAGCGGTGCTCCTCACACTCCACGGGTGGCATCCTGCTTCCCATGAAGCTGCACCTACAGCCAGGCAACCAAAGGTGAAGAACGTTGGCCATCGGGGATTTACTCTGTTTTTCCAGGCATTGCATCGTTATTCCACCCAAAGGGTTAAGCTGAAATCAAAACGCTAAGCACAATAGAACATAATATAAAACCTCGAAAAGCTGAAAACAAAAAAAAGACTAAAGTAAAACTAGCAGCAGGGAAAGTTCTAAAACACAAATTGCAAACATTAAAATAGACTAAAAAGGCTGGGGTAAGAAAATGCCCTTCATCCGGTGCCCACAGCATCACACTTCAGGCAGCAGGCAAGCTTCTCCTGGGGGAGCAATTCGTGCTTAGGGGCACCACTGAAAAGGCCCCTCTCTTCAGCAGCACCTCCTCTGGCCTCATTTGATGAGCACACAAAGGAGGGCCTCTGCAGAAAATCTTAGGTCCGGGCATCTCTGTGTTTGTGGAAAAGGCATTCATGGGGCCTTGGCCCTGAGCCACTTCAGCTTCAAGCTGCAATTCCCGCACTTTTGATCTGGCCCAGAAATGAGCCGGCAGTCAATGCAGATCAAGGGGTACTGACACAGAAGTACCACATTAGCAAAGAGCCTCACGGACAGCTGCCGTCTCTTTGTTGGTTTTATTTGGAAATTTATTTATTTTATTTATTTGGAAATTTATAGGCCGCCCCTTGCCCCTTGTTTCATTGTGTTTTGACTCCTCTTGCTGGGTGAAGCAATTTAGAAATATCAGTGCAACTTCAGTTCAATGCACAGTAGGAAAACTAAAAGGAAATCAATCCTGACTGCTCTTTAGAAGACCAGTTATTGAAGATGAAACTCAAATACTCTGACCAGCTAATGAGAAGGAAGGAAGAAGACAGTGATGCTGAGAATGATTGACGACAGCTCGGGACAAGGCAATGGGTGCTCACCCCGTCGCATGGATTTGAACTGCTGATCTTTCGATCGACGGCCCAGCAGCTCAGCGGTTTAACATGCTGTGCCACCACACTGGATTTGCATCCTTTGAAACTGGGTCCCATGATCTCCTGGATGAGCTCCCTGTTTGTGCAAAAATGCCCCTGCCAGCTCAGTCTGGGCACATGCAGAAGAAACTCCATGCTCAGCATTAGCACATGAACAGCATATTCCAAGCTGGCTGTTCCTAAGCAACAGGGAAGGAGGGAAACATCTCTGGCAACACACAATCCTTTTTACTTGACTGCCACAAATGCACCCATATGTTTACACTGAGCTGCAACGGGGAATAGCACGGATTTTGTAGGGCCTGGGATGGCTTGTCATCCCCATGATAGGTTCTTGATTGAGTTTCTCTATGCCTTCTGGCAGCTGGAACCGGAACGCTTGTAGCAGGCTTGTCAGGAAGAGGAAGAGCTCCATCTGTGCCAGCTGCTCCCCCACACACACCCGGACCCCTGTGGAGAAAGAGAAGGGAAGTCTGAGGTGAGCCAGAACCTCCAGGGAGAATATCCCAGCCAGAAATTGGGGGGATATCTGAGAAAGGAGCACAGATTGCAAGATTCTCTCCTGCCCCATCCTAAACTTCCACGTGGGGCTGTTGTGAGGTTAAAGAGGGAGGTGGAAGACCTTGCAAGCAGCCCTGAGCTCTGAGGAAGAGAAAATTTCATGATATAAATCAATTCATTAATGCCAACAAGCATGCAGAGTGTTCCCACCAGGTTGTTGAGTTAAAGCAGGGGGGCAGAACGGCATGCCCACAGCCTGCTTCCAGCCCCACCCTCTGCTGTCCACCAGCCCTCCGAGGCTCCCCAAACAGCCATGCCCCCAACGGTACAAGCTCAAGCATGTCAGTCCTGAAGCCCTTCACCTCAGGCAGGGGACTCACTGCACAGAACCGCAGCCTGAATCAGTGCAACCTACACGTGCTCACAGAAAATGAAACACTGGTGACTTCCGGTACATGTCGGGATGACACAGCGGTGATTAACGGGGCTCCATTATCACGCTGGCAGTTGTCCGGGAATGGGCCGTGGGAGGCCCATCTAAGCCCTGTCGGGGCGAAGATAGAGTGCCTGGGGAACTTCCTGGATGGTGTGAGGCAGCAACCCCACATCTACTGGGAGAAAATCCGGCATTTCTCAGCCGGTCAATACAGGGGAGAGGTTTGCTCCCCCAACTTCTCGACATACCGCTATAGATTAGGAACCTAGCTAGAAAATTGTCAGATTTACTGGGAAACATTCTCTCTCTCTCTCTCTCTCTCTCTCTCTCTCTCTCTCTCTCTCTCTCTCTCTCTTTTTGCAATACTACTCGTGGAAAAGCTGTATTTGTTTCTAATTGACACAAAGGAAAAAGAAAAAGCCCTTTGGATGGAGGGAGGAAATCCCCCCCCCCACCGCACGGAGTTTCAAGTGACGACTGAAATGAGGAGAGAAAGACAGAGCTTTTTGTAAGTAAGAAAAAGATTTTTCCTTCTTTAATCTCTCCAAGGGCGAAGAATCAAACTAAGCAATTGCTGTGGAATTGAATGATAGAAGGGTCTTTCTCGTATGTTGGACTTTTGCCAAGACAGGCAAATTATTTCCTCTGTCTGTAGAAGTGGCCATTTTTCTTACTGTTTCTGGGGCCTCTGCCAAAGTATTTGAATATTTGCCAAGTCTTTGTTCTCAAGTGACTTAGATTAAAAAGAAAGTTGAAAACCCCTTTTGCTGCCACTCTGGATCTGGATTTATAGTAAATATACTTATTTCTATATCTTTTTTCCTTTAGCTGCTTCTTTTCTATTTTTGTTGCTGTTTTGTAACTTTTGGCAAAAAATTGTTGTTAGTATGGAAGAATTACAGAAGATATTTTTGGCACTACAGACGTCTTTAACAGCTTTACAATCATCCCAACAGGCAATACTAATACAGCAGGAGACTATTAATTGAACAATTTGATCTTTTCTTAATTGAACAAAAAGGACGTTTTGACAATTTAGACAATTCCATAAATGAGGCTTTGGGCAAACAAATCAAAATTGAACAGAATATACAAAATATGCAACAAGCAGATGGAAAATCTGAAATGGTAAATAAAGAAATACAATTAGGAAAGCCAATAAGCAAACTATCATGCGATTTGCTTGAAAAAAAGCAACAAGTAGATGCAAAATTTGAAACAGAGGATAAAGCCATACAACTAGTAAAGCCAAAAAGCAAGTCTTCATGGGATCTATTTGTCATGTTGGAGAAGGAGAAGGAAAAAGAGAAGGCAGTTAAGTATTTGAGAGAGTCTAGGTTTATGTGGCTATTAATAGAAGGAGCTTTGTTTATTGGACTACAGGCATTTCATTTGAAGACGTATACTGACTTATTACAGGCACTACAACGATCTAAAACAAAGGAAGAAGAAAGATTCGGCAGAGGTGTAAAGAAAAAATAAGAATTTTTTATTTCTAGAAAGGAATGATTTAAACAGGTTGGCATGTTTATATGTGATATGGAAAGGCTAAGCTACTATTGCTGGTGAAGGAGGTAATTGTATCTGACTAAATGATGTTTAAGCTAGATGAAACATTAGTAATTTAACTTAAAGAGAGCTTGTTTAAAAGATACTATAGGTAATAGTTGTTGTCAAACAGATTAGTTCAGATATTTTAAAGAGGCTGAGTAGATGTTGGATATGTGAACACAAATTAGGTATTTTCTGTGACATAGAGTCAAAATAAGAGAACTTATTATCTTAAAAAGGAATGACCCAATTGGGTTGGCAGGCTTAGATGTGATATGGAAAGGCTAAACTACTGTTGTTGGTGAAATAAGGGATGGGACGATCCTAAAGAATTGGGCTCTCATAACGGTTTAATTGTATTTGACTAAATGATGTTTAAACTAGAGGAAACATTAGTAACTTAGCCTAAAGAAAGTTTGTTTAGAAGATATTATAGGTATTAGTTACCACCAAACAGACTAGCTAAAATGTTTTTAAAGATGTTAAATGGATGTTTTTGATTTTATTTGTAATTGTGGTAGTGAAGAATTTATTTGTCTACTATTAGAAAAATGAGAAGATTCTGAATTGTGTAGAAATGTTTAGGTTGAATTTATCATTGAAGAAGAAAGAAGATATTGACTTACATCCAGCTTGGAGACTCTTTCCTTAAATATTGGTTAAGAGAAACAGGACTTTGTAAGAAATGGATGGACTGTTCTCACTGATGAAGGAGAAAGAAGACAGTGACTTCTATCAATTTGGGACTTATGTTTTTATTGGCTGGAGAATCGGGACTTGGTTTTGATCTAAAGATGTTTTAAAGTTATTATAAATGAATTTGAACATGCGCATAGAATGTTAAAAGATATGTAACAGGGGGTTGACCCAGTAAATCCGATGTATGTGATGACTGATGTTTTTAGTATTAGTTCAAAATTTTAATAAAATTTCTTTAAAAAAAAGAAAGAAAATGAAAAGCTGGCACAAACTTCAGGATTTTGTACCCATGGGGAAAAACAAGCTCCAAGCTCGGTTTGGACTTTGGTTTCAGGTCCAACTCAGCTTAGGGGCTTTCCCACCAGAGGCCTTCCTTGGACACTCCTCACTGCTTGCATGGATTCTTCCGATGAGTTGTCCCTCCCCAGTTTCCCTTCTGTGTTTTGAGAGAACCTCAAAGTTTTCTGTTTTAATGGCACCGAAAAGGGAATAACTGTGTTATTTTTGAATGTGAAGGAACACCTATTTCCCTATTTGGGTATTTATATCCTTCCGCTACAGCATGGTGCCCCTAGAGGAAAAGCAGCAGAAAAGCAGGGGAAAGCTCAATATTTGTTGAAAAATGTATGGACTGGATCCTAAGATGTAAGGTGCTGTCTCCAGGACACCACCCAGTAAGTTTATGGCTAAATCTTTCGCACATTTAGACTTCTGCCTTTACCTGCCCCAAATGGCAGGAATTCTTCTCTGGCTACAAAGTTTCCATCCTCGTCCAAAAAATGATTCGGGTTGAACCCATCAGGCATCTCCCAGTGCTCAGGATCTTGAAGGACCGAGCGCAGGTCTGCAATGATATGGGTCCCCTGCAGGGCAGAAAAGATTTGCTGAGAATGTTCCCAGAAGAGCACACCTCACGACTCTTCCTCACTCTCCCCGCACTCCTCACTCAGATCACGCGCCCTTTTCTCAGAGGAAGCAACTCCCTGCCGAGGGCAGCAAGGTCCCAGCTCATCCATTTGGCAAGAGGTGGTGAGCCGTCCCAGCTCAAGCTCTTTTCTCACAGGCAACAGCAGGTTGGCAGCCATGTCGGTGGGGGAACATGCTAACTAGGCTCTGCAAGCAACCTTCTTCCACAGCGCTTGCCCCTCAGCTATCAGACTGCCTGCCAGGAGAGCAAAAGATGCCTTTTCTCTCCTTTCCCAATCAGCAGAAAGGCAGCAAAGGATGACACTCAGCTACCTTGGTGTGCAAACGAACCAGGTGTGCGTGCCGAGAGGACACCACACGTCTGCATCTTCAGGGCCTTTTGGCTTCAAAGGCATTGGCTAACGTAAGCGTGGGAATGTTGTCAGAGGCTGCAGTGGCACCTCCAACCACCAGAGGCTGCTGCTCCCAAGCCCTGGCTGTCCTCGGAATTTGAAGCCTGGGAAACGGGCAAAACCAGGGGCAAAGGTGCAGAGCTGGCCACTCCTCTGTGCTGTGGGGCAGCCCACCCTTTGGGTGGGAGCCTCTGAGATGCCTAGAAAAGAACTAATTAAATAGCCAAACCAAGGCATGATTCCTGGTGCTGGGAGACAGGGTGGCAGCCCTCAGGGCATTCCATACCTTGGGAATGGGAACACCGTTCATGCTCACAGCCTTGGTACTCTGTCTTGGGAGCCCAAAGAACAAGGGATATTTGGAGCGCAGGATCTCATGAATGACTGCATTGGTGTAGGGCAGTTTCCTTTTATCTTCATAGCAGAGGGAGCAGGAAGAACCAAAAACATCTTGGATCTCCTTGTGGACTTTCTCTGCAGGGGAGGAATGAAAGAGAAGCTGTATTCTTGACATAATTGTTTCCTGCTCCTGCAGGAGTGTTCCCCTCTGTGGGTTTAGCCCCCTGTTGCGAGGAGCAGGGGCTGAGGCTGCAGCAGGACTCCCCCTCCTGCCGGAGCCTCACTCCCTGCTCACCAACCCATGCAATGCCTGCAGCCCCAGCCCCAGAGGGGCTCTTGCACCGCTCGACCCCAGCCAGTGCGGAGACGACTGCTCCAACTGTGGACGAGGGGAGCTGCAGGTCAGAGTCCTGCTCTGACCTCACAAGGCATTTCTGGAATGGGAGCTGGGACTCCCACCTGCCCCACGGCCTTCCAGGCGGAGTCTGGACTGGTGAGCTTCTGATGCAAATAAATACACTCACGATGAATATTATGGCTCCTTTCGGTTTTCTTATTTGCATCACATTTATGTCCAGCTTTTGCAGGAAGTATTGTAGGATTCCTGTATTTATATTAGGCACAAGTTTTCAAAACATCAATTGTTTACAAAGTAGTATTCTGAAGAGGTTCAAGTTCCAATTAAAGAAGGAGGGTTTGCACCAGTGCATTTGTTGACTTGCACTCATTTTGGCCTTCTCCCTTTCGATCTGATCTCCCACCTTCAGTCTGGGAATCTCCTTCTCCAGGCTGTCTTCCTAAATGGGTAGCATTGGGTTCTCAGGGTACCAGAAGAGGCAGGGTTCCTCCCACAGTTAGCGTTTTGCAGGATATCTTTCCACTTTGATCCATTTTCCTATGGTCACAATTTTGCTATGCAAAACAAATTTAAATGAATGACTCCTTGTCATGGTCAGATCATGACAAGGTAAAGTTTAGTTCTCCCAGACTTTATTAATTCAGAAACAATTGGGTCCATCCAGAATAGCCTTTTGTGGCTGTTGATGGATCTTGATGGTTTGTGTCTAGCCTTTGTGTATCTCATTCAGAAGCTGAGCACTCTTATTAAATCCCTTTAAATCCCTCTAATTATAACAATTATATAATTGTCTATTTATGCTGTAAGTCGCCCCGAGTCTTTTTGCGAATGGGGCGGCACAGAAATTGTTTAAATGAATAAATAAAATAAATCCCTGGATGTCACTGGAATGTATGGACTTGTTCTTGTATGTGATCCCCAGTGAGCTGGCAGATCAGGCCGGTCGAGCATTTGGGACATACCTGTGTGTTCCCTCCGCTCCAGGGCTCGCCATTCCCATCCCTCAATGCTCAAATCACCTGTTTTTCTGTCTTTCCCCTCTCCCATTTCTCTTCCTCCTATGGAAATATTGAGTCTTTAACAGAAAATGTCCCCCACCCCGTTCCTGATTTCCTGAGCCACTTCCTTTCCTCATGCAAAGCTTTCTCATGGGCCACTTTCCCGGCAAAACATTCCCACCACGGAGACAAATACTCCTCAACCTGAGCCTCCCCATCCTAATTTCATTCTGCTTTGCCATCCTGTGGCTACTCGTTCCCTAGAGATTCAACAGCAAGTCCACCTCCGTTGTCTCCTGCTAGCAGTACATGAGCAGCTTTCTCTGTGGACTCAGGGGTTTTGGAGCACTGTGCAAGCTCTGTTATGTTTTGATTCTACAATGCTGGGGATGTTGAGGATACGTCCCAGCAACTGTGCAAGGAAATGTTTGTGGAAAGGAATTTTCATGCATCAGAGGTATGTCTGGAGAAGATTCAGTAGCTCCACCTCTTCTACAATTCCAGTCATGAATTCATTCAGTTTGTTGCAAGTTGCGTTTCTGCGCAGGTGCTTCTAGCAGGACAATTAGAGCTAAAGCAAGATGTGATGCTTAAAGATATCTTCATGTCTTGGAATGGAGTGCGTAGAATGCGCTCCACAGAGAGGTCTGCCTGGCGCCGTCGTTATTTGTTTTTCGGTGGCAGGCCAAGACCTTTTTATTTAGATGTCATTTTAATAGTTAGTTTTATTTGTTGATTTTATATTTTTGGCCAGGACATCTTCAGTCAGTCAGTCATTCGATTTATATCCTGCCTTTTTCCTACAAAGGGCTCAAGGCAGCTTAAATCATTCTCCTCCTCCATCTTATCCCCACAACAACAACCCTATGAGGGAGGTTGGGCTGAGAGTCTGTGACTGGCCCAAAGTCACCCAGTTGGCTCCATGGCTGACCGGGGACCAGAACCCAGATCATCTGAGTCCCAGTCCCATGCTCTTAACCACTACACCACACTGGCTCTCACTGGCATCTCTGATTATATTGTTTTTATATGTTTTTGTTGTTGTTGTTGTTAGTCGCGAAGTCGAGTCCGACCCATCGCGACCCCATGGACAACATTCCTCCAGGCCCTCCTGTCCTCCACCATCCCCCGGAGTCCACTCAAGCTCACACCAACCACCTCAGTGACTCCATCCAGCCACCTCATCCTCTGCCGTCCCCTTCTTCTTTTGCCATCTATTGTTCCCAGCATTAGACTCTTCTCCAGGGAGTCCTTCCTTCTCATTAGGTGGCCAAAGTATTTGAGTTTCATCTTCACTATCTGGCCTTCTAAAGAGCAGTCAGGGTTGATCTCCTCTAGGACTGACTGGTTTGATCGCCTTGCGGTCCAAGGGACTCGCAGGAGTCTTCTCCAGCACCACAACTCAAAGGCCTCAATCCTTTTGCGCTCAGCCTTCCTTATTGTCCAGCTTTCACAGCCATACATTGCAACTGGGAAAACCATAGCCTTGACTATACGCACTTTTGTTGGCAGGGTGATGTCTCTGCTTTTTAGTATGCTATCTAGATTTGCCATAGCTTTCCTCCCCAGAAGCAAGCGTCTTTTAATTTCTTGGCTGCAGTCCCCGTCTGCGGTGATCTTGGAGCCCAGGAAAATAAAATCTGTCACTACCTCCATTTCTTCCCCATCTATTTGCCAGGAAGTGAGAGGACCAGATGCCATGATCTTAGTTTTCTTAATGTTGAGTTTCAAGCCAACTTTTGCGCTCTCCCCTTTACCCGCATGAAGAGGCTCTTTAGTTCCTCTTCACTTTCTGCCATGAGAGTGGTATCATCTGCATATCTGAGGTTGTTGATATTTCTCCCAGCAATCTTGATTCCAACTGGTGATTCATCTAGCCCTGCCTTTCTCATGATGTGCTCTGCATATAAGTTAAATAGGCAGGGTGACAGTATACAGCCTTGCCGAACTCCTTTCTCAATTTTGAACCAATCAGTGGTTCCGTATCCAGTTCTCACTGTTGCTTCTTGACCTGCATATAGGTTTCTCAAGTGACAAATAAGATGGTCTGGTACTCCCATCTCTTTAAGAACTTGCCACAATTTGTTGTGATCCATACAATCAAAGGCTTTAGCGTAGTCAATGAAGCAGAAGTAGATCTTTTTCTGGAACTCCCTGGCTTTCTCCATGATCCAGCGTATGTTGGCAATTTGATCTCTAGTTCCTCTCCCTCTTCGAAATCCTGCCTGTACTTCTGGTAGTTCTCGGTCCACATACTGCCGGAGCCTAGCTTGTAGGATTTTGAGCATCACTTTGCTAGCATGTGAAATGAGTGCAATGGTGCGGTAGTTTGAACATTCTTTGGCATTGCCCTTCTTGGGGATCGGAATGTAAACTGACCTTTTCCAATCCTGTGGCCACTCTTGGGTTTTCCAAATTTGCTGGCATATTGAGTGTAGCACTTTAACTGCATCGTCTTTCAGGATTTTGAATAGCTCAGCTGGAATGCTGTCACCTCCACTAGCTTTGTTGTTGCTCAGACATCCTAAGGCCCATTTCACTTCACATTCCAGGATGTCTGGCTCGAGGTCAGTGACCACCCCACCGTGGTTATCAGGGATGTTAAGCTCTTTCTTGTATAGTTCTTCTGTGTAATCTTGCCACCAATTCTTAATCTCTTCTGCCTCTGTTAGGTCCCTGCCATTTTGGTCCTTTATCATGCCCATCTTTGCATGAAATGTTCCCTTCATATCTCTAATTTTCTTGAAGAGATCTCTGGTCCTCCCTATTCTATTGTTTTCTTCTATTTCTTTGCACTGTTCATTTAGGAAGGCATTCTTATCTTTTCTAGCTGTTCTCTGGAATTCTGCATTCAATTGTTTGTATCTTTCTCTTTCTCCCTTGCCTTTCGCTTCCCTTCTTTCCTCAGCTATTTGTAAAGCTTCCTCAGACAGCCATTTTGCTTTCTTGCATTTCTTTTTCTTTGGGATGGTTTTAGTTGCTGCCTCTTGTACAATGTTGCGAACCTCCGTCCATAGTTCTTCAGGCACTCTGTCTATCAGATCTAATTCCTTCAATCTA
The DNA here is from genome assembly GCA_023646645.1 of Varanus salvator macromaculatus. NCBI lineage: Eukaryota > Metazoa > Chordata > Lepidosauria > Squamata > Varanidae > Varanus > Varanus salvator. The sequence continues at coordinate 10,015,797 of JAIXND010000758.1, read as the reverse complement.
TTTGTCACCTCTACTGTATATTCATCAGGGATATGATTTAGGTCATACCTGAGTGGCCTAGTGCTTTTCCCTACTTTCTTCAACTTAAGCCTAAATTTTGCCACCAGAAGCTCATGATCTGAGCCACAGTCAGCTCCTGGTCTAGTTTTTACTGACTGGATAGAGCTTCTCCATCTTTGGCTGCAGAGCACATAGTCAATCTGATTTCTGTGTTGACCGTCTGGTGATGTCCATGTGTAGAGACGTCTCTTGGGTTGTTGGAAAAGAGTGTTTGTTATGACCATCGTATTCTCTTGACAAAATTCTACCAGCCTGTGTCCTGCTTCATTTTGTACTCCAAGGCCAAACTTGCCTGTTATTCCGGTTATCTTTTGGTTTCCTACTTTAGCATTCCAATCCCCCATGATGATAAGGACATCATTTTTTGGAGTTAATTCTAGAAGGTGTTGTAGGCCTTCATAGAATTGGTCAACTTCAGCCTCTTCAGCACCAGTGGTTGGGGCATAGACTTGGACTATTGTGATGTTGAATGGTTTGCCTTGGATTCGAACTGAGATCATTCTGTCATTTTGGAGATTGTATCCCAGTACTGCTTTCCCTACTCTTTTATTGACTATGAAGGCTACTCCATTTCTTCTGAGGGATTCTTGCCCGCAGTAGTATACCTGATGGTCATCTGAACTAAATTCACCCATTCCTGTCCATTTTAGTTCACTGATTCCTAAGATGTCGATGTTCAGTCTTGTCATCTCTTGTTTGACCACGTCCAGCTTGCCTTGATTCATGGATCTTACATTCCAGGTTCCTATGGAGTAAAGATCTTTGCAACATCGGACTTTCCTTTCACCTCCAGATACATTGGCAACTGAGTGTCCTTTCAGCTTTGACCCAGTCGCTTCATTCTTTCTGGCGCTACTAGTACTAGCCCTCTGCTCTTCCCCAGTAGCATATTGGACACCTTCCGACCTGAGGGGCTCATCTTCCAGTGTCATATCGTTTTGCCTTTTGGTTTTCATGTCCATGGGGTTTTCATGGCAAAGATACTGGAGTGGGTTGCCATTTCCTTCTCCAGTGGATCACGTTTTGTCAGAGCTCTCTGCTATGACCTGTCCGTCTTGGGTGACCCTGCACGGCATAGCTCATAGCTTCATTGAGCTACGCAAGCCCCTTCGCCACGACAAGGCAGTGATCAATGAAGGAGTTTTATATGTTTAAGATGTATTTATTTCTTGTTGTAAGCCTCCCCAAGGCTTCGGCAAAGGGGCTGGCATAATGAATGAATGAATTAATATCATTTGGTAGCTACGGAATCATCATGGTGAACTCTCATGCATGCTTACAGAGGGGAAATAATCTCACCGCTCCAATGCTGGCTGGCAAATGTTGGGAAGTGTGGACCAATTTTCCCCCTAAACATGCATAAGATTGCACCCCAAGGGAATTTCATGATAGGATCAAGAGCATCGTTCACTCCCACCAGTCAGATCTCTCTCACCTTGGATGTCGGGATGATTTGCCAGGAGCAGCAACGCCCATTTCAGGGCAGTGGCCGTTGTTTCTGTTCCTGCACCGAAGAAGTCAAGGATGCACTGAGCCAGGTTCTCTTCGTCGAAGGTGGAGCTGGGGTCGTTCCTCCTCTGCTGCTGGAAGCAGGAAAGGCAGCGTTCCGCATGCAAGAAAGGGCAGGCTGCCCCTCAGCACTTGCCTTCCCCCTCCCCACCCTGCAGCCCGTGCTGCTAATCCTGGCTGGAAGCCACATTTCATGCTCCTCTCAGCTTCAACAGGACGTGTTTCAGTGTTGAATGGGCACAGGTCCGCTGCCTTTCTACAGACAGAAGCAAAGCTTCCCATGCAGGATTCCTTGCCAAGGGATGTCAAGAAATCAGTTGCAGACTGAAATGAGCTTGAATGTTAAATTCTGACCCATGGATTCTGCAGCGGACTGGCTTTTCCTGAGTCTTGCATGGGCTTGTGACAAACGTTACTGGACTCTATTCCTCCAAGGATCCTGCTTGCGTTTGGCCAGCCTCCCAAAGCAAGGTGAGCAGAGGTGATGCCCACCTGGTTGCACAACCAGCCAGCAGGGGCTCTGATGGGTTCCCATCCCCAGACACATTGCTCACACTTCCCGAGTCGCATGGCTGCTGCGGGTCAGAGGAGCACTTTTAAATTGCACGTAGTTTTGTGGGCATGTAGCCCTAGATAGATACCTATCACAGAACATCACTGACCCAAAACGCACATCAACTCTGTAGGCTAAACGGTGGAAATGCACTTTTGGGGGGATTTCCTTGACTTGGAAGGATTTTAAAACCTTCTTCTAGGAAATGTCTCACTAATGGCTGTATTTAGCCATAAAAGGGGATGGGACGATGGCCTGTATGAGCAGAGCCCTACTTTTTCCATGTGCAGAAGATAGAAATCGATGAAATCCTGCGGGTCATGAAGGCACGGACGCTCCCTGTGGTTTTCTACCTCCTCCTTCGCGCATGAAAGTGCCTTCCCTGTGGCAGAGAACACCCTTTTGTGAGGCCCGGGAAGGAGGTCCATAATCCTAGGGAACGTGTCATACAGCTATAGGGAAAAGAATTCAAAGAAAAAAATAGCTGAAACCATCGTGAATCAATCAGTATCGTTTGAGTACTTTAACTGCATATGCTTGTCAATTTTCTACAGTAGATCAGCCAAGGAATCCAAATAGAAGAACACAAAGTTGTGTAAGTGTTGCAGGAATGATAAATAACTTAAAAGAAAAAAGGGAAGAGAGAATACAACTCAGGCAAGTATTGGGTACAAGGCCATGTGGATGTTAGTTGCATTCTGAAGTATTTGCTTAAACAATGATGATCTCTGATACAAATATTTTTCTTTCGGGAGTTCTTTATACTACCTAGAGTAGCGCTGTGAAGACACTGAATTAAGATGGCATAGTGTATTGATTGACTACTTGGAGGAGAGATAAGTCTCAGAGTCAAACCTGTCCTTGTGAAAGAAAAGGGGACTCACAGTCTGAAAAAAGGTGCCTCCAAATTTTGCAAGACCATCAACAGCTTCGACCAGCTTCTGGAATTTTTCATCGTCAAGGGAGAACCGGTGTCCAAAGGTCACAGCGCAGATCACATTGGAGACGGCGTTGGTGATGGGCCAAGAAGGGTCCAGTGGCTGCCCTGCAAATGAGGGGAATTTCAGAGTCCGCCAGCCTCCCCTGGGATCCCTCATTGGGACAGGGAAGCCTATCCAGACATCTGGCAGCATATTGAAAGTTTACAATCAAGTAAAATGCACGCGATTGCAGGCTGCAGTGCACATAGGATGCCAGATGTTTCCTAGACTGTCAAGGCTGCATACCCTTTGCACGCGCCAAGGTCTCCACCAGCTGCCGGGCCTCCTCTTCGATTTGGCGCTCCATGCCTTTCCTGCCCAGTCCCAGCTTGCGCATCGTCACCACGCCAAACCGTCTCTGCTGCTTCCAGGTGTGACCATTAGAAAAGATGATCCCTGTGGCCACCAGGAAACAGATTCAAGTAAAGAAATGGTGAGGTTCTGGAGCTGCAAGAGGGCAGGTTCATGGCAGAGCGAGCCCACGGGGGTGGGGGGGGCTCCCTACGCTTCATGAGCTTTCCACCTAAGATCGATTCCCCTCTGCCCCCATTTTCCCTTCTGAGCAGTTCCTTTGGTTTCTCCTTTCAAAATTGTAAGCATGCTCTGAACATGGTAAAGTTGGCCTTGATTCATGGCAGCAACCAGAAGGCCCTTCCCTGAGTTCCCGTCAGGTGTGCCTGCGAAGGTGATGGGGCCATGAGACGCGCTTCCCCAGGAGGGGTAGAGCCTGCACAGACACAGATGGGAGCGGATGGATTTCCTGTTCTATCTTATTTCATTCTGGTACTGTGCTTTAGCGTTTTAATTTTTGTGGAATACCCATGCAGCTTTGCTATTGGGGGTCTCAAGACAGAAAAGATAAAGGGGAAGCAGATAAAGATACAGGTACCATTAAGAGCTATTAGGGCGCACGGCTGTAGACTGGGGCTTTCTGGTGGCGGCATCGGCCCTGTGGGAATCCTTCCCCCCAGCTGCATAACTGGTTATCCTTTCGGTGGCTTCAAAGAAAAGCCTTACTAACTGTTTTTAGCTGAACAAGACAAGCGATGCATAGTTTTAATTGCTGTTCTTGGGTATTTTGTTGGAGGATTAGTTGCTTTATGTTTCCCTTCCTTTCATAATCATACCTCTGAACTGGGAGGTTGGGTGACCTAATGTGCAGGCGACAGTCCGCTATTTTTGAGGGATGGCAGAGGGCAACCCTGCACTAGATGGGGTGACCAAAGCAAGTCTGGCTGAACGAGCAGGGCTGACTCCAGGAAGCAAGCCACCGCCGCGAACAGCTGAGCAGGGCAGGCAGGCTCAGGACATTTTGGAGGGCTTCCAGTCAGCGCGTCATCCGGTGGCTTGAGGGCACGCCACAACAGACCCATGGTGCTTGATGTCCCTTCCAAAACAAGCAGGCATATAATTGGACCAGGAGTCCTGGGAACCGTTCCCATGCTGCACAAGGCGTTGGGCATTTTGTGCAATGCGAGTGCTGGCTCAACAAGAAATCAGCATGCAGGCTCTGACCCTGTAAAATGGACGCAGGAGATTCTGAGCAGTGATACTCTTTGTTTGCAAGGAATCATAGGGGGAAAGTTTCATGGTTGAAAATGCAGGAAACCTCTGGCTGAAGCCTCATTCCCACAAGCAATTGGCATAGGATTGCTTTTTCTTGCTTTAATTATGGGATAGATGCATTCTGGGAATTGGGCACAGTACTTCCTCAGATGTAAACAAAGAGATTCAAAGGGGGCCTCCCAGGCCCCCTATTCTGACCCCAGCTCCATCCGGCTTTGCTCGTGCAAACCCCAACATGTGGTTGTCCAATCCCTGAACACCCTCAGTGATGGGGCCTCAACCACCTCCCCTGGAAGCCCACTCCATATCCTAGGGGTCCTAATCATCAGGAAGTATGCAGAGAAGTTATGGGGACTGATTCTGAGTCAGGAGGGAGTGGGCATAGAAGATGCTGGTGAGGCAGCATAGTGAGGTGGAAGGAGATTGGTGCCGTGAGCCGGGCATCCCTTCCCAACGAAAGCAAGCACTTCAAACATTGTTTCAATAGCCTTTATTGCATTCAGCTACAACAGATGCACAAGTTCCAAAAACACTCAAGGTAGAACGTTGATCTCTCGCTGTGATGCTAGTCACCCAATACTTTGCTTATGAACCCTTTGGGGCCGGTCTCTGGAGGGCGGTGCGCTCTGCACACGCTCCCACCACTGCTCCTCCCGTAAAGTTGCTAATTGCCCAAGCTGGCGAGTGCATCTGCAAGACCAAGCATCCCAAACTCCCGAGGAACCCACCCCAGCCTGTCCTCTATCTGCTTCTTTCCCACAACCAGAATTGGGAGAGGACTCATTGGTTGTATTGAAGTGCTTTGATCCTGCGCAGTCTCAGGCTGGCTCTCCTGAAGTAGTCGGCCCCCGGGGCCCTCACTAGTCTCAACATCTCCAATGTCAGAGTGAGAACTCTGAGCCACTACTGGAACAACGATCAACTCCCCCTCCTCTGAGCCCAACCCGTCATTCTCACCAGAGCCCACAATCACTCGCACGTGCCTGGGAATCTCATCTGAGCACATGCACAAGACAATTGGCACTCACAGCCAGGGATCTGACCACGTAGGCGACCCATCATGGGCTGCGACCCATCAGCCCACTCCGTTTGAGGCACCGCAGGGTTCCTTGTCAGCTGCGAACATTTGCCTGCCTGCCTGCCTTCCCAGTTGCACCAACACGCCTTCCCCTGCCCACCTCTGCTCTCAGGGCCCTTCCTTGCATGCCTCTCAAGCCAGCAAGATTTGCCCCTGACATGCATATTGGAATAAATTTGCGTCATATATGATGAATTTAGGTGATGGTCCAGGTAGGGAGAGAGTGCCAAGAAATCTTGATGCCTGAAGCAGGTGCTAAACCCAGAGGTAATATCTCCAGGGGGCTGAAACTTTCCTAGAGAGACCCTTTGTCTTCTGACATTTTCTCTGCAGAAAAGAGCAGCCCATGTCATGACTTCACACAACTTACCCCTTTCTCGTGCTAGAGCTTTAGATGAAGCAGTAAATGCTCGCTCGGCGAATTCTTCTGCATGATTAATCAAAGCATTCTTCACAGCTTGGAATCCAGACAGGACTACCATGGGCTCATGTCCCAGCCAGAAAGTACAGATGTTTCCGTATCGCTTTGCCAGCTGCCAATTGGGTCAAAGGAGAGAACAGAAATGGTGCACTCAAATGAAGCCGATTATTTCAAGTTCATCTGTAAGGGGTCACCCTTCCTAACGCCTGACCTCCTTTCTCCCGCAAATCCCATGCAGATACACACAAAGGCTGGGCTGGAGAAGACGGAAGTCCCATGCATCTGAGGGTCACCAGCCCGAGGAAGACCAGCTTAGGACACTGGTCTGCCATGTGGATCAGTTCCTGAGTTGCAGCTTGACCTAAAGGGGGTCCCAAATGCGGCGCTCCCACCCTGCGAAACATGCAATTGCAACAACAGGAACCCCCCTGTATGTTTGGGCTAAAGGAAGTTTCTGTGGGGAAAAAGGGCCAGTGGCTTGGGGGAAAACCACGGGGTTCCGTGGTTTCAGTGACCCAACGCAGCACATGCTGCAAGTGATCCCGAATGGCAAGCAGCTGCTCAGCAGGCAGGGAGGGGCTCTCCTCCCCCCACTTGGTCTGCTGCACCTCAAGACAAGTGGCTTTTCCTGTGTTGGGAAGAACCTGCGAGGGAAGATTCACTGGAAAGGACAAGGGGTCCCCACGAGAGAAAGCGTAAGGAGCAACGCTGCAATATCTGATCATATAATATTTATTTATTTATTAAAACATTTCTATGCTGCCCCCATTGCAACAAAGCCTCGGGGCAGCTCACAACATATGGGTAAAATACAATGTAATATATATTACATTTAAAACTGGACGAACTCGGATATAAACTAAAATACTATAAATACAATAATAATAAATTAGCAATTAAAATAACTTTTGAATAAAAAGGTCTTCTCATGGTGCTAAAAAGCAAATAATGACAGCACCAGGCGGACCTCTCTGGGGAGCGCGTTCCATAAGTGGGGCGCCACCGCAGAGAAGGCCCTCCTCCAGGTACTCACCCTCCTTATCTCACTCACGGAGGGTTCCCAGAGAAGGGCATCTGCTGCCGATTGTAAGGGGCGGGAGGACATATATGGCTGCAGACGTTCCTTTAGATAACCAGGTCCCAAGCCGTTAAGGGCTTTATAGGTGATAACCAACACCTTGAATTGGGCCCCGACTTCAATAGGGAGCCAGTGAAGCTGACGGAGAACTGGGGTTATGTGAGAACAATGCCCAGTCCCCGTCAGCAACCTGGCAGCTCTATTTTGCACCAATTGAAGTATCCGGACCGTCTTCAAGGGTAGCCCCACGTACAGCGCGTTACAGAAATCTAGTCTGGAAGTTACCAACGTGTGGGTCACTGTCGCCAGGCAGTCGTACTCCAGAAAGGGAAGCAGCTGATGGATCAGCCAAAGCTAATGGAAAGCGTTCCTCGCCACCATCATCACCTGAGCTTCTAATGACAGCTCAGGGTCGAGGAGCACTCTCAAGCTGCGGACCCTGTCCCTCAGAGGGAGTGCAACCCCATTTAGGACAAGGCCCAGGTCCCCCACCCCAAGGCTTGATCCACCCACCAGCAGGACCTCCATCTTGTCAGGATTGAGCCTCAGTTTATTGGCCCTCATCCAGCCCATTACCTCGGCCAGGCACCGGTTCAGCACAGCCACTGCCTCACCTGGATCGGTGGAGAACGAGAGGTAGAGCTGGGTATCATCAGCGTACTGATGATTCTGCAGCCCACACCTCCAGATGACCTCTCCCAGCAGTTTCATGTAGATGTTGAATAGCAAGGGGGACAAAATGGACCCCTGCGGAACTCCATGGCATAGCTGCCATGGCGCAGAGCCATAGTCCCCCAGCACCACCTTCTGGCATCGACCATTGAGATAGGAGAGGAACCACTGCAAAGCAGTGCCTCCAACTCCCAATCCCACTAGCCTATCCAGAAGGATACCATGGTCGATGGTAATGAAAGCCACTGAGAGGTCCAGGAGAACCAACAGGGACGCACTCCCCCTGTCTCTCTCCCTGCACAGGTCATCATACAGGGCGACCAAGGCAGATTCAGTACCGTACTCGGGTTTGAAGCCAGACTGAAATGGGTCCAGATAATCAGTCTCATACAAGAGAGCTTGAAGTTGTCCCGCCACCACCCGCTCTAGCACCTTGCCCAAAAACAGGATGTTGGCCACCGGTCTATAATTGGCGGCCACCTCTGGATCCATGGATGCCTTCTTTAGGACTGGCCGGACTACCGCCTCCTTTAAGGGGGCAGGTACCCGGCCGTCTCTTAAAGAGGCTTTAACCACCTCCAGGATCCAGGGCCCAATCCTGGATGGAGCTGTCTTAAGTAGCCAAGAAGGGCATGGGTCTTGTAAGCAAGTGGTAGGGCGTACTTGTCCAAGCACCTTGTCCACATCATCAGGCCACAGTAACTGAAATTCATCCATCAATGGAGGAACCGACGGCAGATAATATTTGCAGAAAACCTATCAATAGCTCTTCATTCATGTCTACACACCAGCAACATTGTGAAGCAGAAGAAAACCTGCCTGCATGTTTGCAGGAGGAGATGGCTAGCACACCGCAACAGGACAGAGTGCTACTCCTGGGTGACTGGAGTGCAAAGGTAGGAAACAAAGCTGAGTCAAATGGTACTAGAGAGTTTCTCCTAGGTTTAAGAAATGAAGCAGGAGAACGACTCACAGAATTCTGCAATGTCAACAATCTATTGATCGCAAAGAGATACTTCAAGAAACTGACAAAATACAAATGAAATAACTTACATAAGGGAAATCCACAAGTTTATGAATCAGTAAATCCACAGAAAGTACATAAAGAACTAATTTGCATTACTCGACTTAACTGACAGTGAGGCAGAAGAATATGCATGGAAACTAGAATCATTCTTAGGAAAGAATACCAAAAAATACTTTTTAACTGTAGTGAAAAGACAAGAAAGCCCAGATGGATGACAAAAGAAACATTCACAATTGCTAAGACCAGATGAGAAGCAAAGGCCAAAGGTGACAGAAATAGGGTGAGAATCCTGAAGGGAACTTTTCAGTGACTGTCATGCAGGGACACAAACAACTGTTGGAATGGCCAGTGAACAACAAGGGAGGGAAAGCAAGAGACCTGGGCCAGAAGACCCAAGAACACCAAAGGCAAATGTGTACTAGGATTAAGAATGCTGAAAAACAAACACGGGAACATCCTACCTGACCAGGAGAAAATAAAGAGAAGGTGGAAGCAGCATCCAGAAGAACTATGCAGAAGAGATTAAGGGAAGACAAACTCATTCAAAAACAAATCCCATCAGGAAGAACCTGCAATATTAGAAAACAAAGTGAAAGCTGCACTGAAGGCAACTGGAAGGAGTATATGGGGCACCCGTCAAAATATTCCACGTAAACAAAACACACAACTACAGAAGAAGAACAGAACTTTACTGTCAATGATGCAGAAACTGAAATTGTGAAGGGATTTTTTATACCTTGACTGAGTCATCAAGTCAAAGAGAGACTGCAGCCAAGAAATTTGAAGAAGACAGACTTGGAAGGACAGCAATGAAAGAACCAGAAAAGATAATCAAATGAAAGGATGTTTCACCAGAAAAAATGGCCAAGATCAGCCTCATGACTTGATGGCACACAAGTTTTAATCAGCACTTTACCACCTGAGGAAACTTGGGGTCAAACAATACTGCAAATATTTGGGTCAAACAACATGCATACTGCATGTAAGTCTTAGTTGTCATCATCCTCATCATGCTATCATCAACAGGCTTTTCTGATGCTGCTACTTTGCTTAAGTATTCAGAAGGAAGTACCTGCATGAAAAAGCCTTCATGACGCCTGAACCCAGTTCTCCAGGTGCCTCCAAGGAGGGGCAGTGGAAGAGGCCCCGGCGGGTAGTGCCTGCTGCTCCAGAGCAGTCCCAAAAAGCGCAGAACCAACAGACCCCCCAGCAGAGCCATAAGAAGTGCCCACACACTCGTCATCCTCTTCCTGTCTTCCTTTTGCTGATTCTTTGCAATGCGTCCAGGTAGGCAAAACTCTCACTTTCCCCGGTTATATTGCTCCTTCTCTCTATGTCTCTTTCTCAACATCTGTTTATATTTCACAATTATTCAGAACGAATTTCTCATTTTGCAAGTGGCTTTGAAATTTGACCTTCCAGGCATGTCGCATAGCAACACGTGTAATTGTGAAGTGGGGCATTCCTGTGTTCCATTCCAGCAACTGGAAGGTGGAGGGTTTAATATGATGAGCCAGCACATACAAGTTCAGGGCAGGCACAGGATCACCTTTTGCCACCTTCGTTTAGAAAAATCAGTGCACCTTAAGTCCATGAAACACCTGGATCAGGCAACCGGTGGCCAACTGGGTTTTATTTTATTATGATCTTGCACTGCTGTGCCACTGAATAGCTAAAGCTCTCTGCGTAATTCACCCAGATTAAAACCCCAAATGACAGCATGTTATGGTACGAAACCTTTTAAAGAGTGCAACAGAACTAGTTTGAAACCAGAAGATGGGAAACTTCGCAAAACCCACTCTTGGTGTAGCCAATTCTATAGGGTGTCATTTAGTATAGAAAATAAAATAAATGGCTTTTTGGCAGGGATTTTGCTTTGAAGACAATTCCTCACATCTTCCCAGGATTTCCACTGGCCCTTCAGAATGACACAGTGTGTTTGAGTTCTCACTCAGCGTCCTCCTTTTAGCATATCGCTGGGTATACTTTGCAGCTGGATCCATTTACATCTGTCCCTCCAAGTGAGTTGAAAGGATCCTTGGAAAAGCAGATCAGCCCAGATGTTCAGCTCAGGCTTTGTCTTGTGAAGACAAACATTTTGCAACCATTTCTAGGAGCAAGTCAAGACTAATGCAAGGAACACAATTTTCTCCTGCCATTCCAGTGCGCAGAAGGTAAACCGCAGAGGCTGCTGCAAGGGGCGGCATATAAATATTTAAATAAATGAATAAATGAAACTAGCTTGACGCTTCTGGGAAAACTTCTTTTGCCAAAAGAGCCTGAATTTTAACCTCAGACCCATGGATTCTGCAACGGCATGGCTTTTCCTGCATCTCACATGGGCTTGAGGCAAACGCCACTGGAATCCGTTCCTCCAATCATGCTTCTTGCCCTCAAGCCAGTGCTCCTCACACTCCACGGGTGGCATCCTGTGTCCCATGAAGGGGCACCTACAGCCAGGCAGCTGAGGGTGAAGAACGGAGGTCATCTGGGATTTATTCTATTTTTCCATGCATTGCATCGTTGTACCGCCCAATAGGTTAAGCTGAAATCAAAACCCTAAAGCCAACACAATAGAACTTGGGATGAAACCTTGAGAAGCTGAAAATTAAGCAAGACTAAAATAAAACCAGCACCAGGGAATGTTCTAAAAAACAAATGGCATACATTGAAAAAATCGAACTTAAAAGGCCAGGGAATGAGAAGGCCTTCACCCAGTGCCCACTGCACCACAATTCAGGCACCAGACGAGCTTCTCTTGGGGGTGAGATACATGCTGTGGGGCCGCCACTGAAAAGGCCCCTCGCCTTGGTAGCTCTCCCTCTGGCCTCATTTGGCATGGGCACCCAAAAGAGGATCTGCGCAGAAAATCTTAGCTCCCGGCATCTATATGTGTGTGGAAAAGGGTTCTTGGGAGACCTGGTCCTGAGCTGCTTCAGGCTTCAAGCTGTAATTCCCACAGCTTTCATCGTGCCCAGAACTGAGCCAACAGACAATGCAGATCACAGGACGCTGACACAGAAGGACCACATTAGCAAAGAACCTCCTGGACAAGTTCCACTTTTGTTCAAAACTGGCCCTGCGAGCTTGCTCCAGGCACACACAGAAGGAACTCGATGCTCAGCGTTAGCACACGAACAGCATATTCCAAGCTGGGTGTTCCTAAGCAACAGGAAGGAGAGAAACATTTCTGGCAATGCACAATCCTCTTTACTTGGCTGCCACAAATGCACTGATATGTTCACACTGAGCTGCAGTGCGGAATGGCCCGGATTTTGTAGGGCCTGGGATGGCAGGTGTACTGCATGATGGGTTCTTGGCTGAGTTTCTCCACGCCTTCTGGCAGTTGGAACTGGAAGGCTTGCAGCAGGCTGGTCAGGAAGATGAAGAGCTCCATCCGCGCCAGCTGCTCCCCCACACACACTCTGGCCCCTGCAGAGGAAGGGAAGGAAATTCTGAGGCGAGGCAGAAACTCCAGGGCAAATATCCAAGCCAGAATTTGAGGGGAACCTGAGAAAGGAGCGTGGATTGCAAGCTTCTTTTTTGCCCTTTGCTGCTGACTTCTCATGATATTGTCCCTCCCCTGTTTCCCTTCAGTGTAGGGAAACACCTTGAAGTGTTCTGTTCCACTGGCATGGAAAAGGGAGTACTGTGTTCTTTTTTATGGCATGGTGCCGCTCGAGGAAAAGTGGCAGAAAAGTAGGAAAGCAAAAGCTCAATATCTGGAGGAAAATGTATGGGCAGGATCCTAAGATGGAAGGTGCTGTCCCTCCAGGAAACCACTCATTAAATACATGGCTAAATCACAAGAGGTCTGGACTTCTGCCTTTACCTGCCCCAAATGCCAGGAATGCTTCTCTGGCTACAAAGTTTCCATCCTTGTCCAAAAAATGATTCGGGTTGAACCCATCAGGCATCTCCCAGTGCTCAGGATCTTGAAGGACCGAGCGCAGGTCTGCAATGATATGGGTCCCCTGCAGGGCAGAAAAGATTTGCTGAGAATGTTCCCAGAAGAGCACACCTCACGACTCTTCCTCACTCTCCCCGCACTCCTCACTCAGATCACGCGCCCTTTTCTCAGAGGAAGCAACTCCCTGCCGAGAGGGCATCTGGCAAGCCGTCCCAGCTCAGCTCCTCCATTTGGCAGAACATGGTGGTGGTCCCAGAGGTGGTGAGCCAAGGAGAGAGAATCCTTGAGGTGGGAGGGGCTCGCTGGCAGCCCCAGCTGAATTCCCCCTCCCTTTTGCCTTTTCTCACAGGCAACAGCAGGTTGGCAGCCATGTCGGTGGGGGATGCATCCTCCCCAGGTCCTGGTTTGCTAACTAGGCTCTGCAAGCAACCTTCTTCTGTGAATGGGACACAGCGCTTGCCCCTCAGCTATCAGACTGCCTGCCAGGAGAGCAAAAGATGCCTTTTCTCTCCTTTCCCAATCAGCAGAAAGGCAGCAAAGGATGACACTCAGCTACCTTGGTGTGCAAACGAACCTGGTGTGCATCCCGAGAGGACACCACAGGTCTGCATCTTCAGGGCCTTTTGGCTTCAAAGGCATTGGCTAATGTAAGCGTGATGTTCAGCTCAGGCGTGGTCTTCTCTTGGGAAGACAAACCTGTTGAAGCCATTTCTAGAGCAGGTCAGGACTAATGCAAGGAAAAGTGTTTTCTCCAGCCTTTCAAATGCTCAGTAGGAAAACAAACTCACTTGACTTCACTCCTTTTGTCGGATTCTCCACCTATCTATGAGATTTCATCTGCAAAGAATGGGTTTAACTTTGCAATTCTACCAATGAAATACAATGTTATCAGAAGGCATTATCCCCACTTCAGTTTAATCTTCTGGATTGTGATTATTAGCCATTGTGTCATCTGTTAAAGTTTTTAGCTGATCTGACCATTGATGGAAGAAGAGAAATTCCACTCTGTGTGTAGGGCTTCCTTTCTGATTGTTTTCAAGCAGAGCCTTCCAAACTGATTTTATCTGAATAAAATGGCTGACATACAATTTTAACTGCTGCTCCATTTGCATTGATTAGTTACTGTATGTTTCTGCTTGTTTTCATTCTCCTAATTGCAAGCTGGGTGGTCAGTTAATCTAGTTTGCTGTGCACAATCTCTCTTTTTCACTGATGTCGGAGGACGGTCCTGCATTTGACGGATTTTCCAGTGCAAGTCTGGGATAAAGCTCGGATCACTAGCCTTCTTCATTTCGCTGAGTTATCTTGCATTTGTATCTTAATCATTGTGGGGGGTTTTCTCAACCTGAGAACTACATGCAAAATTGTGCATGCAAATGTTATGCAAATCTCTGTTCTCCTCTAGTATTCTATGATTCTACATAGATCTGAAGGAGGCATCCCAAAGGGAAGGCGCACTCCCTGTGGACGTCCAAGAATAGCTACAAAGTTTCCTTTTGTTTCCTTGGCCTAGACTTGCAAGCAAACATGGAAGAGGTAAGTCTAGGCAACCAAACCCAAGACAGTTGAGCCACTTGGCTGCATCCCTCTTAGTCTCTGGCATTTACAACATGAGTAGCATATGCAAGAAATATTTGCCTTCTGGCACGCAGGCCCCTCCCCCACTTGCCTACTTCTTCCTTTCCACACAGCTCACCTGCTTTCTCCTGCTTTTGCTTCCTTCCCAGGTGTACCCATGGACCTTTTGTCTCCTTCGGCCTTTGCTTGCGTACCTGTCAAGCCAACGAGACTTGCTGAGGAAAATATTTATCGCAATCAATTCACATCACCTTTCCAGTTTCCTTGCCTGGAAATTCTGTTGCCTAAAGAAATGCAGGGCCTCTGTGAAGCCCTGAGATGACTTCCTAAACAGTGTCTGCAGTGTGGGGAGGGCATTAAGCTGTAGTCATGCAGGTACAGAAGGCAAGGACCATTGTAGGAAAGGTCCCTTGACACACATCTGTCCTACTCAACAGGGGTTATGAAATATCTGCCTTTCCCCAGACCTTGCGGATGGAGGATCATCCACTTGAGCACATCAGTGCAATGTGGATGGATTCCAGAAGAGGGAACAAATGCAGGTATCATCTGAGGGGTTGAGAAGTAGAATGAACTGCTGGTGCCCCCAGAAGATTTGGGGGTTTTCTAGATGAGGCTTCTGTAGTGAACTCAGAATGCTTCTGCAGTAGGGATGGGTGTAGCAGCAAAATTCAAGGCCACTGAGTTTCTCTGAATTCCACTTTAAAGATTGTTCCAGCTGAGGTCCCTGGCAGATGGAGACTTTTCTCTGTTCAAATGAAAACTCTGTATTTCCATGCATATTTTCCAAAGGTATGTATCAATGTTCCTCATGTTTAAAATGTACACATTCTTCTTTCATAATTAAAATATAGCTGTGCACATTCCTCGAAAAGAGTCGTTTTCTTTGAATGACCTTCAAGGTCATGACTTGCAGATGGGTTGGAATGCTTATATGTGGTATGAAAAAGCTAAGTCACATGGGTCTTTTCTGAGTCATTTTATTAGAAGATCTCTAATGTCAGTGTCCACTGGAGAAGGAAATGGCAACCCACTCCAGTATCTTTGCCATGAAAACCCCATGGACAGTACCAAAAGGTAAAAAGATATGACACCAGAAGATGAGCCCCTCAGGTCGGAAGGTGTCCAATATGCTACTGGGGAAGAGCGGAGGGCTAGTACGAGTAGCGCCAGAAAGAATGAAGCGACTGGGTCAAAGCCAAAAGGACACTCAGTTGCTGATGGATCTGGTGGTGAAAGGA
Source organism: Varanus salvator macromaculatus (assembly GCA_023646645.1). Taxonomy (NCBI): domain Eukaryota; kingdom Metazoa; phylum Chordata; class Lepidosauria; order Squamata; family Varanidae; genus Varanus; species Varanus salvator. The sequence goes on along the minus strand of JAIXND010000758.1, from coordinate 10,000,124 downwards.
GAGTCCGATGCTGCAAAGATCTATACTCCATAGGTGCCTGGAATGTAAGATCCATGAATCAAGGCAAGCTGGATGTGGTCAAACAAGAGATGACAAGACTGAACATCGACATCTTCGGAATCAGTGAACTAAAATGGACAGGCATGGGTGAATTTAGTTCAGATGACCATCAGGTATACTACTGCGGGCAAGAATCCCCCAGAAGAAATGGAGTAGCCTTCATAGTCAATAAAAGAGTAGGAAAAGCAGTACTGGGATACAATCTCCAAAATGACAGAAGGGTCTCAGTTCGAATCCAAGGCAAACCATTCAACATCACAATAGTCCAAGTCTATGCCCCAACCACTGGTGCTGAAGAGGCTGAAGTTGACCAATTCTATGAAGGCCTACAACACCTTCTAGAATTAACTCCAAAAAATGATGTCCTTATCATCATGGGGGATTGGAATGCTAAAGTAGTAAGCCAAAAGATAACTGGAATAACAGGCAAGTTTGGCCTTGGAGTACAAAATGAAGCAGGGCACAAGCTGGTAGAATTTTGTCAAGAGAATACGATGGTCATAGCAAACACTCTTTTCCATCAACCCAAGAGACGACTCTACACATGGACATCACCAGATGGTCAACACAGAAATCAGATTGACTATGTGCTCTGCAGCCAAAGATGGAGAAGCTCTATCCAGTCAGTAAAAACTAGACCAGGAGCTGACTGTGGCTCAGATCATGAGCTTCTGGTGGCAAAATTTAGGCTTAAGTTGAAGAAAGTAGGGAAAACCACTAGGCCACTCAGGTATGACCTAAATCATATCCCTGATGAATATACAATAGAAGTGACAAATAGATTTAAGGAATTAGATCTGATAGACAGAGTGCCTGAAGAACTATGGACGGAGGTTCGCAACATTGTACAAAAGGTAGCAACTAAAACCATCCCAAAGAAAAAGAAATGCAAGAAAGCAAAATGGCTGTCTGAGGAAGCTTTACAAATAGCTGAGGAAAGAAGGGAAGCGAAAGGCAAGGGAGAAAGAGAAAGATACAAACAATTGAATGCAGAATTCCAGAGAACAGCTAGAAGAGATAAGAATGCCTTCCTAAATGAACAGTGCAAAGAAATAGAAGAAAACAATAGAATAGGCAGGACCAGAGATCTCTTCAAGAAAATTAGAGATATGAAGGGAACATTTCATGCAAAGATGGGCATAAAGGACCAAAATGGCAGGGACCTAACAGAGGCAGAAGAGATTAAGAAGAGGTGGCAAGATTACACAGAAGAACTATACAAGAAAGAGCTTAACATCCCTGATAACCACAATGGGGTGGTCACTGACCTCGAGCCAGACATCCTGGAATGTGAAGTGAAATGGGCCTTAGGATGTCTGAGCAACAACAAAGCTAGTGGAGGTGACAGTATTCCAGCTGAGCTATTCAAAATCTTAAAAGACAATGCAGTAAAAGTGCTACACTCACTATGCCAGCAAATTTGGAAAACTCAACAGTGGCCACAGGATTGGAAAAGGTCAGTTTACATTCCGATCCCAAAGAAGGGCAATGCCAAAGAATGTTCAAACTACCGCACCATTGCACTCATTTCACATGCTAGCAAAATCCTACAAGCTAGGCTCCAGCAGTATGTGGACCGAGAACTACCAGAAGTACAGGCAGGATTTCGAAGAGGGAGAGGAACTAGATATCAGATTGCCAACATACGCTGTATCATGGAGAAAGCTAGGGAGTTCCAGAAAAACATCTACTTCTGCTTCATTGACTACGCTAAAGCCTTTGATTGTGTGGATCACAACAAATTGTGGCAAGTTCTTAAAGAGATGGGAGTACCAGACCATCTTATTTGTCTCTTGAGAAACCTATATGCAGGTCAAGAAGCAACAGTGAGAACCGGACACGGAACCACTGATTGGTTCAAAATTGAGAAAGGAGTTCGGCAAGGCTGTATACTGTTGCCCTGCCTATTTAACTTATATGCAGAGCACATCATGAGAAAGGCAGGGCTAGATGAATCGCCAGTTGGAATTAAGATTGCTGGGAGAAATATCAACAACCTCAGATATGCAGATGATACCACTCTCATGGCAGAAAGTGAAGAGGAACTAAAGAGCCTCTTGATGCAGGTGAAGGAGAGTGCAAAAGTTGACTTGAAACTCAACATTAAAAAAAACTAAGATCATGGCATCTGGTCCTCTCATTTCCTGGCAAATATATGGGGAAGAAATGAAGGTAGTGACAGATTTTATTTTCCTGGGCTCCAAGATCACCGCAGACGGGGACTGCAACCAAGATATTAAAAGACGCTTGCTCCTGGGGAGGAGAGCTATGGCAAATCTAGACAGCATACTAAAAAGCAGAGACATCACCCTGCCAACAAAAGTGCGTATAGTCAAGGCTATGGTTTTCCCAGTTGCAATGTATGGCTGTGAAAGCTGGACCATAAGGAAGGCTTATTTTTTGTAAATAATGTTCCTCTGTAGGAAAATCTACCATGTAGCAATTACTGTATTTTTCGCTCTATAAGAAACGCCTGACCATAAGACGCACCTAGCTTTTAGAGGAGGAAAACAAGAAAAAGAATATTCTGGATCAAATGGGCACATCATCACAGACACATTCCCCATCACTTCCCCCTGGGCTGCACATCTGACAGACTTACTGCACACACGTATTCGCTCTATAAGACGCACAGACATTTCCCCTTACTTTTGATGGGGGGAAAGTGAGTCTTATAGAGCAAAAAATACGGTACTTCACTTCCAAAGCATGTGAAGCACTAGTTCCACTATACTCAGCACTAGGCAGTAGTCACCTGGTGTACTGCATCCAGTTCTGGGCACCTACATTTTTAAAAGATGCAGAAAAGTTAGAAACAGTTTAAAGGAGGGCAGCAAGGATGATTCAGGGACTGGAGGCAAAGCCCTGTGAGGAAAGACTGGGAGAAATGGGCATGTTCCGCCTCAAGAAGAGAAGCCTGAGGGGAGATATGATGCTTGTTTGCAAGGGGCAGCATATAAATTTGTAAAATAAATAAATAAATAGAAAATTCCCATTCTTTCCAGAGAGCAGGACATGGAGTAATGGGCTTAAGTCAGAAGCAGTCAGATTTAGACTAGACACCAGGAAGAATTTCCTCTCTGTCAGAGCAGTACAAATATGGAACCTGTTACCTGGGGAAACTGGAGACAATCCCTGGCTGGAGACCTTCAAAAGGCATTTGGACAGCCATCTGAGTGGGATGGTGTGACTTGGTGTCCTGCAACAGCAGAGGGTTGGACTCAATGGCCTTCAAGGCCCCTTCCAATTCTACTATTCTATGATTCAAACAAGTATAATCAGAACACAGTATTAATGATCAGAGAGAGCTTTACATGGGATAACAATGTTTGGCCTTTGAAATACCATCAGCAGAGCAACACCTTTTAAAACAACTTTGGTGCTTGGTTCACAACATACTCAGTTCCTCACTGGCATTGCTCTCTCTGCCCTTTCTGCACAGGTGAGCAACACAGGGATGTGTTGCCCTCTAGTGCCCATGCTGAGAATAGCACCACACATTTCAAACGCAGCATTGCTTATCTAGCCACCAGGCAATAAAAGGGAGGCATTTTAGGATCTGCAAAGGAATGGAGTCTTCCATTTGAATCATTCTGGAAGGCTTTAAATCCACTTATATCTTTTATGCTACTCTGTGTGCATTAACTTTGCTGCACGTAGGACACTCTGGGAGAGCACGGGATCCAGGATTCCTGAACAAAGAAGTAAGAGTTGACTAAAAGTAGAGAGGGCCCTTTAACAGCTCACTTCTAGGACAAGAGAAGTTCCCCTTGGCTCCTTGAATGAGGTGATTCAAACCAATAATTCAAAATGGGAGTGTAGCAGAGTCCCTTCTACAACCACGGCCTGTGTGAGTGTGTTTTACTTTAGCATGCACCTTTTGTATGTTTTGGGGAATAAATGGCAAATGTCATATTCAGAGGTAGCATGTAAACATTGGCGTTATATTTCTACTGATACTTTTAGGTGCTTGTGTTGACTTCTCATTTGTACTTTCCTAAAAGCAATGGAAGATTATACTCATAAATATTTACGGCTGATTCCTCTGTAAATCAGTATTGTTATATATTTAACCCATCTCTCCTCTAAAGAGATCGGTGTAGTGTACACCATTCCCTCTTCCCTAACACATCTAATATTAGCTCCTCTCTCAGCTTGTAAGTGTAATGAAGAATGCTAATCTTTTTCCTCTCTTGTTGACGTATGGCCACTTTTTCAAAACTGTGGATATTGGCATTGGCTTACTGGAATAAATCCAAATGTTGATCTCAAAGACTGGAAAGTCTTTCAAAATTTTAAAGAACAAATATATGACTATATCATTATTGATTGAAATATCAGCAGTAAACATTTAGGAGTGCAAACTTCACATTGCTTTTAGGAAAATACAAATGAGAGGAAAACACAAGAAACTGAAAATATCAATAGAAATATAATGCAATGTTATATGCAACCTCTGAATATGAATTGTGCCTTTTATTCCCAAAAACCTACAGAAGGTGCATGATAGAGTAAAACAGTCTCACGCAGCGGTTCCAGAAGAGTCTCTGGCATATGCCCATTGGTTTGGGGATCCTAAAATGCCTCAGTTTTAATGTCTGGTGGCTAGATAAGACCTTTTATTAAGACCTTTTATTTAGACAGTATTTTAAATGTTAATTTATTCTAATTTAAGATTATTATTTATTAATGGAGTAATTTATTTGTTATATGTTTTAAATTTGACCTAGAGATGGGCCAGTTTTTAATATTGTATATGTTTTAATGTTGCTGTGAGCCGCCCCGAGGCTGTTGCGAGGGGCGGCATACAAATATGTATATAAATAAATAGATAGATAGATAGATAGATAGATAGATAAGCAATGCTGTATTTGAAATGTGTGGTGCTATTCTCAGCATGGGCACTAGAGGGCAACACATCCCTGTGGAGTAGTTGCTCTCCCATCCTTCAAGGGCAGGGGAGGGGTTTTACTCACTTGTGCTGTTCTGACAGTGCCACCTAGAGGTTATGTCATGGAAAAGCCGGAAAGAAAAGCTCCTTATGGAGTGCTTGGATTTCAATTCTGGGACAAAACAGAAAGTAGATAGATTGGATTAACAGCTTCAGGTAAAAAGAGAACTGCGAGTCTGAGCAAATGTGGAAGGAGATAAACAAGGCTGCCCAGAAGATGAAGGAATGAGAGAAGAGTGCATGAGAGAAGACTTCCCAGAGGAAGAAAAGATGGGGGAAAGAACACAAAGAAGACCTCACGTGAAGGCACAGGGCAGAAGGAACAGAGAAGGTGGATGGGGGCACCTATCATCTCTGGAGGCTTTGCTGCTAGTCATGGGTATCTGGAGAAGGCTGCTGGGTCACTATACAATACAGGAGCCACAACTTATTTCCCAGAAGAAGGTTTCATCTTATTTTGTTTATTAGAGTCCCATACTAGCAAGATTAATAAAAAGTAAAAACACAATTAAAACTAACATAACAAAGGATACATTTTGTAAAATGTCTTTTTTCAGGGAGATAGCAACATTTTTTTTCTAATTTGCATTAGAGTCATAAAAAAGGGCAACCTTTCCAGGAGCATTTGAAGATATATCCCTTAAACCAACTGAAGCCATGGTGGAGAGAGTACTACCATCAAAATATCTTGTATTAATGGAATAATAGCCTTCTTTCTGCATTCCCTATAAGATTTACAGTATAAGAGAACAGGTCTGTTCCTGCTCCAGCAACATTAAATAACAACTATTCATAGATTGGCATCTTATTAAATTGTCTTTTTTAATAAAGTTGATGGTTGCCCATTAAAGCAGGCATGAATACGTGCTGTTCTGTTCTTTGGAATAGTTACCATGTCCAGAAATATTGCCGAAAAATGTCTTTCCCACGCACAGTTGAAGATGCAACAAGCAGGTTATTTCTTGGCACTCCAACAAGACTCTCATTACAAGTCACCCAAATAATGTACGATCCTTGTTTTGTATAGTGCACAATAATAGATCCTGTGCTCTCTCTGTTTAACTCTTTTTAATTGCACCTGTGTATTCGTATTCTAATTTACAATACATCCAATCTGCTCCTCACCTGTTATGCTGTTATCCCTTCATCCAGATTAAAAGCAAACCAGTGTGGGTGGTGTAGGCTTGGGTGGACTCCGGGGATTGTGGAGGACAGGAAGGCCTGGAGGAATGTTGTCCATGGGCTTGTGATGGGTCTGATGTGACTTCACAACTAGCAACAACAACAAGAAGTGTAGGTGGTCAAGTTTCCTGAGTGTGAATGAGATTTTGTTCCAACTCTCCCTCTGAGCTTTATTATCAGAATGGCGTCTGATTGGAGGGACATAGATCACAATGAAACATGACAACATCTACTCACTTAGATTTGCCACATTGCCCAGTTGTGGCAATGTTTCCACAACTGGGAAGTGTGACCATTTTATCAAGAGATACAGCGAGTCTAGGCTGACCTCCCTTTGAGGATTTGATGGCATGCAGAGAGGAACCAAGAGGGCCATTGAACAATATTTGCTCACCCACTCAAGTCTCCTGCAGCAATGCAGTATCCAGCATTTGATATAATTAACAAGTTGTCTCTGATCGCTCCTCTCCAACCTGCTACATCCTAATAAAGGGAAGAGGCTTGTTTCTTTTTAAGAGACTATCAAGAGGGCTCAGCTCCTCCAGCGTGGCTCAGTCCAGAAAGACTCTGCCTCTCTTAGTCATTAACAACAGCTTGTTGGAGGACCCAGAAGGAAAAAATTAAGGGTAGGAGATGACGCTAGATCATGGTATTCCTACTCTCTTACTGAAAAAGGGTTCTGCTTAAGTCAGATGGCACCTTAAAAGTGTTCAAAGATCTCTCTTTCTCAAATTTCTTTTTTCTTCTAATAGAGGTGCTCAAAGAAGTTTCTATTTTGTGTTTGTTTTTAGAGTATGATTTATTGGTTACAGTTGGTTGATTGTTTTATTGTCTTGTTGTTTATATTGTGTTTATCCTCCTGTTGCATTTTGTATAACATCTTTATTGCATTATGTATTGTGCTTTTAGCTACCATTGTTATCTATTTTTATTGGTATCGCTATGTTATGCCGATGATATGAGCTGCCCAAAGAGCCTTCTGGCTATGGGGAGACATACAAATGCAATAAATAAATAAACAAGGTTGATGTACTTTATTTTCTCTGCCCCTCCTTTTTGAGAGGCGCATGGCAAGTGTTTTGTTCTAGGTCCCAGCAACATTTATCCATCAATTAATCACCTCCATGATCGCCTCAGTTCTAACCCTTTCCAAAATTAAACTCTGAAAACAACAAAAAGAAGCAAACAGTTATGCAACTGGGATAGATTAGTGGAATACTTCCATGGCTTACTCCAATTGGACAATGGAATTTCCAGTAGAAGAGATTGAGCTCACCCATTCATAAAACCTAAAATAGTAAATCTCTAATGTTTTACTGTTTGTTGTCACCCTATGAATTTGAGATCCACTACCCTCCTTCCTCAGAAGCTGATTAATCATTGTTCATTTTCAAGCAACCAGAAAATCCCTCTCTTTCACTGCAAAATAACTCTGAGAAATAATTTGTATTTTTAAATTGAGAGTTTACATTTAACAGCTATAAATAAAGAATGTTAGCCATGCCTAAATTTTACTAAAATCAATGGATCTTTGACTAGCTGCAACCTCCCCCGGAAGGGGGATTTAAAATTGTACAATTTCATATTTGCAGAATGCAAGCATTTTATTGTAGCAATGGCTGAGATTAAAATGCGGTTCAACAGCTGTGTCTCTCTAAACCTTTCTGTTGTGTTTCTCTGAGGGCCACGTAACCTTGTTCCTAGAAGGTCCATCACCTTGTCCCTGGCTCACAATGATCTTCACAATTTTGAACAGCTAATGCCTCCTACTATTGCAGCTGCAGCCGGCTTAATAAACACTTGTGTGAATAAAGAAACAGCTCCTTTTTTGAGCATGTGGCTGACACTTTCCAAGGCCAGGCATACAGAATAGTTCAGGTCCTTCCTTCAACTCTGATCTTTGATTGCCTGGGATGACTGACTTCAGGAATCATTTTACCCCATCCTGAGATGCCAGAGATTTCAGCTGGAAGCAAGCTTGCAATGGGCTTCTAGCAACACTATAGCTCTTAGATGAATCTTTCAAGGTTATTACTTTTCCGGTGGCAATATGTCTTCAGACATACATTATCCAAATAGTGTAATCATTAATCTTTCCCCTTGAAATTCCTTGCAAGAAAGAGTCTCACTGATCCAGAGACTCCTGTGTCAGTTGCCAGAGTTAGTGTCTGCAGACCAGAGATGCTGACAAAAGAGATCTGGATGCGGGCATCCAGCAGGATGCAGGCATCCTTCCTGCTGAGCAGACTCCAAGAACTCTGAAGTGAAACGTTGATCAGGTCCAGAAAGCAAGAGCATCAAGGCCAATGTGGAACCCAGTGAAGGAACGCCCTCTGTGGTGCTCTGGGGAATCACACTTCTATTGATGTTCACCACGCATCATCAGATAAGGGACCGGGTCTCTTCAGCCTGGAGAAGAGCAGACCAGAGGGGATCTGTTGGCGACATACAGGTACTTGAGGGGATGTCACACGGAGGAGGGCAGAGACCTGTTCTCCCCTGCAGAGGAAGGCAGGACGCGCTCCAACGGAGCAAAGCTCAGGGAACCCAGATTCCATTTGGATGCCAGGAAGCACTTCCTGACAGTTAGGACCCCGAGGGCGTGGAATGGGCTTCCACGAGAGGTTGTTGAGGCCCCATCGGTGCAGGTGTTCAAGGATAGGCTGGACATGCGCATGGTGGGCATGTCGTGAGTGGAGCAGGCTGGAGACAGGGTCAGACTAGATGGCCCCGGAAGCCCCTTCTGACTCGCCCTGTTGCTGTGTTTCTATGTTTCTAAGTTTAGACATTAGAATTTATTCACAGGATGTGTTGCAGACAAATTGCCACTAAATTGCCCAAGTCATGACCATATCGACATCAGTCCTTGTGTGTGCCTGCAAAGAGCATGGGGCAATGAAAGACAACTCCAAGAGCCAGGACTGCATGGTAAAAGGAAGGCCTCAACAGCCCTTTCTCCAAGGTGATGCCAGCGTCATTCGCAAGGGACAGCAAGCAGGAGTGTGTCCACATAGTCAAGCAACAGTCTAGGAACCCTGTCTGGATTGGGCCATGTTTTTATATGCCTCTATTCTAACTTTCAAGGACTTTGGTCCTCTAGGAGCAATTTATGGTTAGGGCAGCCACTTATACATAACTAAAAAAAAGAAAACTTTTCATGAAACATGAGGATAAAAGAAAATACCAACTTGCATAACATTTGCAGATGCAACTTTATATATATATGTTCAAATCTAGAAATGATAGTAATAATTTAACTAGAAATACAAAATATCTCAGCACAGTGAAGAAGACAAGCAACCTGTGTCTCCCGTCAGTTGTTGCGATGTGCCATCAAGACATCTTCGGCCTACAGTGACCCTATGAATGAATGTTGTCCGAAAAGTCCTGTCACGAACTAAACAGCAGTGCATTAAGTGCAAATAAGGGAGAATTGTTTTCGCCAGGCTGTAGGGACTGAAGCCATTACATCACACATCTGTCTCAGGTTCTGATAAGGTCTGATAAAAGTTCTATCTAGAACAGCGTCCACTGAACAAGTGGAGGTAGAACTTCAGAGTCAGTGAGAAAGCAGAAGGGACGGAGTGATAAATCGGCCACCCTACATCCACAGTTCACTCTGTCCTGACGCGGGGAACAGCACAAAGCGTATAAGAATGGGGATATGTGGTCATCCCCACTCTAGCTCCTTTCTTGGTTTTCTCCACTTGCTCTGGCAGCTGGAAGATGAATGCCCTCAGCAGACTAGTGAGGAAGATGAAAAGCTCCATTCTTGCCAGCTGCTCCTCCAAACATTCACAGTCTCCTGAGGAGAAATAAGGAAACGGCACCATGTGAGTCAGCACTGTACAACCTCCTCTCCAAGGCATCTTGCCAGGTCGAAAACTAGTTCTGATTTGAAGAAGGAATTCGGATTGGTAGGTGAAATTCCCTTCTGTCTCCCACAACACGTAGTTAAACTATTCACTTCCTCACCACAAGGCAGTGATGGTCACCGGTTGGACAAATTCATGGTGGATAATGCTATGTATCAACGGCTATTTTCCATAGTACATAGCTCCTGAGGCTTGTGGGCTTCCCATAAGTACCTGGTTAGACAGAATGCTGATCTGGTCTGATTCAGCATGGCTCTTCTTACTTTCTGAAAGTGGTCTCCACCAACTCCTGCTCCAAGCAGGTAGCTAAACCCTGATCTATGCAGTTTGAAAAGCAAAACTGTATTGATGAGTTATAGTGTTTGAGATGTGGAGGCAGCTGGAGCCTTCTGATGTAATGTATAACACGCTGGTTACTAGCAAACTCTTATTCTACACCCATTGTGGGAAAGCACAGCCACCCGCCGAATGGGTTTAGTGGAGTGGAATAATTGCAGCTACTTCCCACCCCCTTCTCGCTGCCTGTGAAGCACCAAGATCTCATTGCTAATACGGGAGATACCCAGAATGCTTTCCCACCAGAGGTTGAAACCTTGGGAGCACCTGAACTTTGGAAAAATCTGATGTGCTCCTCTGCCTCTGGTGGGAAAGCATTCTGGATATCTCCCGTATTAGCAATGAGATCTTGGTGCTTCACAGGCAGGGAGAATGGGGTGGGAAGAAACCATGCAGTGGCATTGGAAGACAGTAGCTGGAGTCCGGCAGCATGATGGGCTGTTGTTGAAATGTGTGCTATTGTGTTGTCTCTGAGGTGAGCTGAGCTGAGCTGAGCTGTGCTGTGCTAACAAACCAGCTCAGTTTAACAAGCAACCCTTGAAGAGGGTTAACAAGAAACCCTTGAAGAGAACCCATGTTTTGTTATTGGGTTATGAACTGTGATGGTTTATGGTTAACAAACCATAGTTTGTTACTGTGGCTGGGTTCAGGCAACCCATAATCAACCCATATTCATGGCTTCAGTGCTGCCTATCATGATCAAAATGCATAGTACTGGGTGGTTTGACAAAGTTGTGCAAAACCTTTTAATGGGGAAAAGGGGAAATGTCATTCTTCCCAAGATTAAAAGAACAGCAGTGTGGTTGTATCTGGCAGTTTCATCAACAAAGGCAAAGAATATTAGCAGATTTCATGCATTAAGTGAGATTTGGGCAATGGAGTGATTAATGATCTATATCCAAAGACCAAATATTCCTTTGAAGATAGAAGATTGAGGCATAGCTCTCTCTCCTTGAATCAATCCTATGAATATAACAAGAAATTACTTCTCCATTTACCTGTACCAAATAGCAGAAATTCTTCTCTAGCTACAAATTTTCCAGCCTTGTCTAAAAAATGATTTGGGTTGAATTTTTCAGGTGTTTCCCATAACTTGGGATCAAGAAGAACAGAGTTCAGACCAGGGTTAATAGAAGTTCCCTGGAAGAAGAAACAGAAGACATACTTCCAATCAGTCCTTCGTGGTTTCCATAATAATCTTTAGCATGTTTCTTATATAGGCATTCTTCATCTTCCTGGAATGCTCATATTTTCTTTCTTCAATAAATGCCAATTTGGTGTAATTTACATACACCCAGATTTACCTCCTTTAGTTTACACGCACGCACGCACACGCACACACACACACAAAAGCAAGGGGAAAACTTTTGTGCCATGCTGTGAAACTGCTTTGACAAAAAAATCCTTCTTCACAACCGTGAACTAAACTGGCATTAAAGGTAAAGGTAAAGGTTTCCCCTTGACATTAAGTCCAGTCATGCCTGACTCTAGGGGGCGGTGCTCATCTCCGTCTCCTGGCCGAGGGAGCCAGCGTTTGTCCGCAGACAGTCTCCGTGGTCATGTGGCCGGCATGACTAAACACCGAGTTGCCGGTTAATTTCTAATCCTGATTCCTGAATCCAGCACAGAGTTTTTTGCTATCAGTAAAACCAAAAGAGAAGATTTTTCTGCAAATAGAGACTCGTGAAGTATTCCTGCTACTAGATAGGGGGAAGCTATTTTGGAAAGTATATTAAATACCTGAGCACTCCTGGGCTCCCCTATTCACCAGGTGCCACGCAACACACAAGTAAAAGAATTGGCACAGATTGTGCAGAAATGACACACTAACTCCAGTGCAGTCTGATACTCTGAGTGAGTGGGGGAAGCAAAAGGACTTCTTCTCTCCTTTCGAATTTGCATTACACAGAAACTCTTGTGTGGACAAGCTCTTAATATGCAATTCTCCAATATCCTTGCTCTTTGTTTACAGAGGTTCAGCTGTACCAAATTTAGATACCTTAGGAATGAGAAAACCAAAGATGTTCACATCCTTTGTAAATTTTCTGAAGACTCTGAATAAGATGGCGTATTTAGCACGCTGGATCTCATGGATCACAGCATTGGTGTAGGACAGTTTCTTCCAGTCTTGATAGCAGACGAACGGAGTGGAACCCAAAGCATCTTTCAACTCCTTGTGGACTTTATCTGAGGGAAATGTTGAGGTGGGAGGAAAACCTTTATTCTGGACAATGTGGCTACCCCAGCAAAGTTAGGCAATTACTTTTATTCTGCAGAAAATTATTTCCCATGATTCTGTTACAGGAAAACTTTCCATTATGGTAATCTAAACAATACTGGGGGAAATACAGGGTACACCTCAAAATTCCAAAGTATTACATATATATTATGGCACATATCTATTTTGCCAGCTTTCTCAAACCCGATTCCTGCCAGATGCTGACTGGGAATGATGGGCATTGCAATCCAATGCAATCCAGTGCATCTACAGTGGACCAGGTTAGCAAAGGCTGGCCTAGAAATGACATGGGATGCCTAGAACTGAGACCAAAGTCTGTGACACAATATGGATCTCAGTGTGGGCATCAGATAATCTCAGGACTAGTCTCCCATCCTTTTTCTCCTTGGCTGTTCCCCACACAGGTGATGGTGAGAGTTTGTGCTACTTTGGGGTGCAAAGAAAAGTTGCAGCACTTTTGAGTATGTGTATGTCGGGGGGTTCCTTGTGTTTCAGTGGGAAGCCCATGGGTTTTCTTCTCATTTCATCTAAAAGTATTTCTAAGCAACCTTTGAAGAATCTTCTCCAAGTTACTTACTAAATAAAAAGCATTGTTTCCATCAACTATTTAGCAAACTGTGCATGGAAAAGTATTCTATCCTAAAATATGAAGCAAAAGCCTTCAGTTTAATTGGGTTTCTTGCCCTTTCTAAAATGCTAACCACAAGCTCATTTAGTTTGAAGCAAGCCTCTTTAATGTGAGCCGCTCCGAGGCTTTGTTGCGATGGGGGTGGCATAGAAGTGTTTTAAATAAATAGATAATGTATTCAAACCACTAAGGACATGGGTAGGGCTTGAAGTAAATGATGTACTATTTTTTAATTTACTCATTTCAAAGGCCCATGAGACGGGCATACATATCAATTACCCACTGGGTAAGTTCATCTCAGAGAATTCCAGTCTGATACTGAAAAAAATATGTGTTCCCCTAATGGGATCAACAACAGCCTCGCCTCTCACCTTGGATATCTTGATGAGTCGCCATGAGGAGGAGTGCCCATTGCAGAGTTGTGGCTGTTGTCTCTGTCCCTGCGACAAGGAGGTCGAGAACACACTCAGCCAGCTTCTCCTCACTGTAGGTTGATTTACAGTCCCCTTTGCTCTGTGGTAGACAACAGAGAGGTAGGATATTGTCTACAACAAATTAAACGTTGTCCTTCAAAGACGTGGCACACATACATTAGGTGCTATGGCCCTTCAGTGTATTCAGAACCAAGGTGATGAAAAAATCCTGGAGAAGAGAAGAATGAGGGGAGATACAACCGCACCTCTCAAATACTTAAAAGGCTGTCTCACAGAGGATGGGCAGGATCTCTTCTCCATCATGCTGGACAAGGAATAATGGGCTCAAGTTGCAAGAAGCCAGGTTCTGGCTGGACATCAGGAAGAACTTCCTGACTGCTAGAGCAGCACAACAGTGGAATGCAAGACCTATGGAGGTGGCGGGATCTCCCACACTAGAGACATTCAGGATGCAGCTGGAGGGCCATCTGACGGGGATGGTTTGGCTTGGACTCCTGCACTGTGCAGGGGTTGGACCTGATGGCCTTCTGGCCCCTTCCAACTCGACTGCTCTGTGATGCTTTGATGCCATGATCTGTATCAAAGGGTTTCTAGCTTTTTCAGGCAATGTGGGAATTATGATCTACCTTAAGAGCCGATGCTAATATAGGGGAAGCACTGCAGGGAGTGATGGAGGGACAGAGACAATGTCAAAGTTCTCTGGAGCCTACAAATCATCCTGGTGCCCCTTCGGAAACCCAGCAAAGAATGTAATAATTTCTTGGCTTAACTGCTTTGACAAGCAAAGTGGCTACTTACTTTCTCCATCTGAAGCAGATAGAAATCAGTGAGATCCTGTGGCAAACGCCCCGCCCGATTCTCCTTGTGTTTCTTGATCTCTCTCTTTACAAATGAAAGCACCAGCTCCCTGGAGGACAATGCCTTCTTGTGGGGCCCTGGGAGCCGCCTCATAACCCAGGGGAACTTTCTATGCAGCTGCAGGAAAGAAGAAAGCAGAGTTCTGTCACTCCTTAGCACGAGGAGGCCAGAAATGCAGGTGTTTGAGCCACCATCACGAAGAGGCCAGAAATGCAGGTGTTTGAGCTCCCATCAGGAGGAGGCCAGAAATGCAGGTGTTTGAGCTCCCATCATGAAGAGGCCAGAAATGCAGGTGTTTGAGCCACCATCGATTTGGTCAAGGTGCCTTTCGAAAAGACTGAGGGCTTCGGCATTTCCTTGGGGGAAAGTAGTCAAAGGCAGAAGCAGTGGTGGACAGGAAGGTCCTTTTCTCATCCCCTTTCCACCACCCATCCTCTCTCACACATACTCTGTCCATTTCCCCATGCCATGCCTCCCTCCTTTTCTCTCTCTGCCTTCCTCTTATTTATGCACACACGACCATCCACAAGCATGCACACAACTCTCTCTCTCTCTCTCTCTCTCTCTCTCTCTCTCTCTCTGTCTTTCATGTTGATACTGTCCAATAGCTGAGGCTCCCAAATAAGTGTGTGTGGGGGTGGGGGCATAAGAAAATAAAACCACAGCAATTACAACTGAACCAGCACAGAGATATGGCAGCGGTACAGAATAAAATGCAATATTAAAACTTCAGTTTAAAAGTTAAAAGGTTTTCACCTAGTGCCAAAAAGAATGCAGAGTAGGCAACAGGCACACCTCTCTGGGGAGCTCATTCCATGGCCAGGTTGCCACCACCGAAAAGGCCCTTCTCCTGGCCCTTCCTTTGGAGGCAGCTCCCAGAAAAGGACTCCCGAGGATGACCTCAGGGCCAGGTAGGTACATACGGGACCGGGCAATCCTTCAGAGAACCTGTCCCCAAGTCATTTAGGGCTGTGAATCAGGCTTGGACTTAAGTGGCAGGCAGTGCAGCTGGAAGAGGACTGGCGTGGTAAGTTCTCATGAGCCAGTTCCCATCAACAATTTTGCTGTTTTGGGCCAGCGAAGTCTCTGGACTGTTTTCAAAGGCAGCCCTAATGAATATGCTGCCCCAGGCAGCATGCTGGGGATGAGTCATGCCGTTGCTCCCGTGGGCTGCCATGCCCCTGCGATCCGTCCCCGGTGCTTCTCAGCTCCACAGCCCTGATGGCTGGGATGGGTTGGACTTGCAGCCGACACATCTGGCGGGCACCCATTTGGGGAACATGAAAAGGGCCCTGCGAGCTCAGAGCAAGGCTCCATGTAGTCCGGCATTCCGTTTCCACTAAAGCCAACCAGCTGCCCGTGGAAAACCCTCACACAGGACTCAAGTGTCACACCACCCTCACACCCATGTTCCCCAGCAGCTGACATACAGAGAGCCAGTGTGGTGTCGTGGTTAAGAGCATGGGACTGGGACTCAGAGGATCCGGGTTCTAGTCCCCGCTCAGCCATGGAGCCCACTGGGTGACTTTGGGCCAGTCACAGACGCTCAGCCCAGCCTACCTCACAGGGTTGTTGTTGTGGGGATAAGATGCAGGAGGAGAGATGATGTAAGCTGCCTTGAGCCCTTTGTGGGAAAAAGGCGGGATATAAATCGAGAAATAAATAAATACTGCGTCTGATGTTGGACACAGCATTCTGTCGTCATGATCAGAAGACAGTTCAGCCCTTCTCTTCCTTGAATTCCTCGTGTCTGCCCTTACTCACTGTTACTCTAAGCAAATCAGTCCCAGCTGTGTAACCTTTCCTCCCTGGGGAGTTATTCCAGCTCCTACATGCTGAAGTCTATTATTTCAAAATTGGTAATTTATGCCACCCTCCCTCCAAGGAGCTCAGCTAATGTTCCTTCAGCTCTCTTGTCCTCATAATAGATCTGCGAAGTAGGTTAGACTGGTCCCGGGGCACCCGGCTCTTCGACGTGGATAATGGGATATGGCCTTTGAGGAAGCCTGGGTAACAATGGGAATGTGAAAGACTACTCACTGTGTAAATGAAGGTCCCTCCATGTTTTAAGGCAATGTCAATAGCTTCAGTCAGCAACTGGAAACTTTTGTCTTCGATAGAATATCGGCGCCCAAAAGCCACAGCACATACCACATTACACACGGACTTAGTGATGAGTGATAAAGGGTCAAGGGGCTTCCCTGCAAACAAAGACATTTGCAAACAGTCTGATTCTGCTCTCCGCTTGATGCTGAGGTTGAAATTTCACACTGGGACAAAGGCAACATTGACATGAGAAAACAACTGAAAATCTGTCAGCTCCCTCTCCAAAATATGTAGACGCTGTTTGCATTTTTTAAAAATGCTCTGTGAAAATCGTGCTGCAGCACAACCTTTCAATGTCACGTACCCTTCACAAGCGCAAACTCTCCACAAGCTGACGGGCCTCGTCTTCTATTGGTCCTGCAATGCTTTTCTTCTCCACTTCCAGCTTCTGCATCAGAATTAAACCAATCTCCTTTTGCTGCATCCAGGTGTGTCCATTTGAAAATGCAAGATCTGAGGAATTAGGAACCAAGGAGACACCGATTGCAACAATACACGTTAAACAGGCTTTATATCCCTGTCCTTAGCAAACAAAAGGCACTTCATACTTGACACACGCAAGAGCCAGGCAATCTTTGAAAACAGGAGCACCAAAGCAGAGCGAAAGCAGCCAGTATATACAGTGTTCTGGTGCTGTTCCACACGCCCATCCCACCCTCTCTGGGACAAGCACTTGGATGAACTCTGCTCTCAAAGTGGCTTGCTGGCAGAAGGAAAGTGGAGTTTACCTGTGTGCTTCTACCATGCGGAGGACTCCGGCACTCCTCCAAAAGCAGAGGAGCACAGGCAGCCTCACTGGACCCCACCCCAAATCAAGCGGCTGAAAAACAGAATTGAATATTGGAATATACAGGGTGTCCCAAATATTTTGACATTATTTGAAATGTGAATATCTGAGTAACTACATGTCCTAGGCAAACGAAATTAAATAGGCTTCACGTTGACCAATAAAAGATTTATTTATCAAAATTCGAACTAGAGATTCAAAGGGATGTAGATTTGATAACCGATTTCACAAAGCTTCATAAATGTTCAATATGCGCACCGCCTGTGGCACAACACACGTGAAGGCGGTAGTCCACCTCCTGCCAAACATGCTGTAGCATGTCTTGCGTAACATTGCATAACTAACATTAGTTAGTTTTTACACCTTTGGTTAAAATTTGAGATCGTTTGAGCGAGAATTGACTATGTTATTAGACTACGACATGATGCCAATTTTGGGGGAGGCCCTGTATCATTTTATATCTACAGAAAGCACGCATATTTTCCCAAAGGTACTTCCTTTTTTTCTCTTGTTGCATTCCTTTCTTTTCTCTGTTCCTTTTTGCCGGCATCACAAAGTCCCACATTTTCTCCTGCTCCTCATCCCTAGGCAGCGCTATCTGCCCCCTCCACTCATCCCCCTGCTTTCCTTGCTGCAGCCAACCTGTTACCTGTTGCTGCACTGCATCATCTCCAGCCTGCAGCCACCTTGTGAATACACTGTGAGTTCCTTGTGCAAATCCACCCATAAAATTTAGAAGGTGAAACAAAGGATCTAATTAAAGTTTGTAGTCTATTTTTTCCTCCATACATTAATTAATTATTCCCACCTTTTTAATTTGTATTGCCAAAGGGCATTCCTAACATAAAATAAAAAATCTCCTATTGACTTCTGATATATCCTACTATTATTTGAATCGTTCTTGCTTATTTTATTGATTATAACTAGTGTTCTATTCCAGCTCATCATCACTTTATATAGACTATCCCAAATTAGGGACTGCAGGTGGCGCAGTGGTTTAAACCGCTGTCTGCTGGGCTGGTAGATCAAAAAGTCGCCGGTTCGAATCTGCACAATGGAATGAGTTCCCGTTGCTCCATCCCAGCTCTTGCCAACCTTGCAGTTCGAAAGCCTGCAAATGCAAGTAGATAAAAAGGTGCCACTTCAGTGGGCAGGTAACAGCGTTCCGTGCACCTCGGTGTTTAGTCATGCTGGCCACATGACCATGGAGACCGTCTGCGGACAAACGCTGGCTCCCTCGGCTAGGAAATGGAGATGAGCACCGCCCCCTAGAGGCAGGCATGACTGGACTTAGTGTCAAGGGGAAACCTTGACCTTTTTGATTGGCAAGTTGGAGTGGGAAATGATACAGCTCGTTCCAGGGGAACATTCATGTGAGGAATGTGAATAGGCCAAGGTTCCAGGCAGGAATGTACAGATTTTTAAAGATGTAACCATAGGCTACATGGAATTATTCTTATTGCATTTCATTCATACCCTACCTTTCTTCCCCCTGCAAGAAATCCAAGGCCTCTCCCTTCTATCCTCACAACAACCCTGTGAGGTAGGTTGGTCTGAGAGTCTGTGACTGGCTCAAAGTCACTCGTGGGCTTCATGGCTGAGCAGGGACTTGAACCCAGATCTCCTGAGTCCCAGTGAAGCACTCTTAACAACTACACCACACTGGGTCTCTCAACATTTTATATAATTCTACGCAAGAAATGGCAGTAGTTCTCCCATGCAACTGCATGGAGCTGCATCACAGCATCCCACACCTGTGACTGTCCTGTTTGCATATTATCACTTCCCAGAGGGAAAAGGTGGGACTGTTTGCACGGAGAACATGTGAGAAGATCTGCCAGTCTGCATAAAGAAGGCATTGCAAGGACCATACAGCGGTGTCCCCACGCCAGCGCTAATGACCTACCATAACCCAATGGGTGTGCAACAGGAGAGCAAACCAGAAAAGCAAAGATTGTCCACTAAACTTTGGTGGAAAGTTGCCAGTTCCCCCCAGTGCACTGGTTATTCGGTGCAAATGTTGGCTTCGCAAGCCCAGGGAAGAAATCGGTTCTTATCCCAAACCGAAAATGCTGGGACGAGGCATGGGCTGCTGTCACTGCCTTCCGCACATCTGGGCTTTTGGTTCTTACGACTAAAGCCGGAAGCAGCGAAGTGCCGCAGTGCCCCCTGGTGGCCTGAGAGGGAAGGTGCCCTTTTTGTTTGCATTTCTGCTCACATCGTTCTGATTGAAGGACTGTGGCACAACCCAGTTCTGGAATTAGTTCAGAAACTCTAGCTGCGGGGGATCATGGGTGCTGTTGCACTCTTGCCCTGCTTGTGGGTTTCCCATGGACAGCTGGCTGGCCACTGTGAGAACAGAAAGCTGGACTGGATGGTCCTTTTTTCTGGTCCAGCAGAGCTTATCTTAGGTTCTTAAGCCCACACCTAGTAGGTTCACTTTCAAATGTGACCCAAATGATTGCTTTCAAAGGGTTTCTGTATTTGGTTTTACTTAATTTCCTCTTAAAATTGCTCTTACAAATAGAACATGGGACTGGGTCTCGGGCAGTCAGGGTTCACTGGGTGACTTTGGACCAGTCACAGACTCTCAGCCTGACCTACCTTGCAGGGTTGTTGTGAAAAAGATTGAGAGGAGGAGGAGAATTATGTAAGCCCCCTTAAGTTCCTCGAAAGGAAAAAAGGCAAGATGTAAATATAACAAAAATGGATCAGTAAAAATGCTGATTCTTTGCCTCCACTTACCCTCTTCATTTGTTGAACTTTTAAGGGAAGAAGTCGTGTTTCCAGATGGCTTTGTCACCTGACAAATCAAACGAGAGAAGTGAAACCTTACAGTCAAATTCTGTTGTTTCAGGTTAATAAGAGAACATCCATGTTTCTCAGCCCTGCTTTTTCTGGCCATGGTTGGCTCTCCTCTCCATGCACTGAAGAAAATTAGCAGCAGTATTAATAATTCTGCCACCTGGTTTTACTTTTATCTTAGGGATCCCATGGGCAAGATGGCAAGAGAGATCTGAAGGATCATCTCCTTCCCTAGGTGCCTGCCCACCCCCTAAAACCTGAGTCGAGGTCCTTCTTCAGAATACCTCTTTGAAGGAGAGTAGGAGAATGGCTACCCAGAGAAGGGCCTTCTCCGCGGTGGCACCCTGGTTCTGGAACATGCTCCCCAGAGAGGTGCACCTGGCACCAACACGTAATTCTTCTCGGCACCAGGCAAAACCCTTTTTATTTTCCCATTAAAGACCTAATTCCTATTTTAATCAGGCTTTTATTATAGATGTGATATTGCCTCTTTGTTGTTGGACCATCCTGAGACTTTTATCTATAGAACGGGATATGAATGTTTTAAATAAATAAATATAAAGCTGCCTGTTTTATCACTGGGGTTCAAGGTGAATCAGCCTTCCCTGCAGGTCCTGGTAATTCGTTCTCGCCATTAGTTTTATTAAGATTTTAAACTAAAAACTAAAAAATGATCAATCATCAAATACATTGGACGTACTGGGTCAGCCCCCTATAACATATCTGTTAAACATTCTATAATCATATTCAAATCGATTTATAAAAATTTAAAGACATCTTAAAATCTAAGCCAAGTCCTGTTTCTGCAGCCAATCGTAAAAAAGGTCCCAAGTTTGATAGAAGTCAGTATCTTCTTTCTCCTTCAGTAATAGAGTCAATCTGCCCATTTCTGCACAATCCAGAATCTTTTTAAAATCAGTTCCTCAGTGGGTAGTTCCTCACTCTTCCGGTATTGAGCAAGCGCGATCCTCGCCGCTGTGATTAAATGTAGCATCAAATTCATTTTTTGTTTGCTAATATTTTCCGGTACAATGCCTAACAAAAAATTTCAGGTTTAAAAGCTAAGGGTTTTGGTAGCATTTCCTCAAGCCATTTATGTATTTTAATCCAATACTTTTTCACATATACACAAGTCCACCACATATGGTAAAAAGTACCCACATCATGTTTACATTTCCAACATCTGTTTGACATATTTGGCAACATCTTAGCTAACCGATTTGGTGACAAATACCATCTATAAAACATTTTATATCATGCTCGCCATTAGTAAAGAGACTCTGACAGGGGCAGCCGTCCCCTGAGGCCCTTCGCCACCATAGTGCCGGGGCGGCTACAAGTTTTGGACGGCCCTTGCATGGGATGCCTTCTGCGAGCCCCCCTCCCAGCAGTTCTTCCTCCTCCCATCATCCCCACCAGCTCCTGCTGCTGCTCCACATTTTCCTTGTGGCTGTCACAGTTTTGCTTGATGGGAAGGGAGCCAAGGGGAGAGGAGGCAGAGGCCTCTCTTGCTCCCACCAGCATCACCTGTGCCTGGCCGGAGTGAGCGGCAGGGGAACAGGTAGGCTGCCATAGTGAAGCAGAGGAGCAAGCCGAGAGGGTTTTCCCCGGGGGGGCCTGCTGGGCCGCAGGCTCTGAGCAAGAGCCCCTGCATGCCTAACCTCAACCTGCCCCTGCCAGGCGCATGTCGAAGAGGTGGCCTTAAGGGAGGAGAAGACCGTTCGCATCCAGTGCTGGCCAGAGGCTTTTTGCTGCGTGGTGCACATGGCAGAATCCCACCCACCTCCCCAGTCCCAGCCTGCAGACACCCAGCAGAGTGGCTGCTGAATCACCCCATCTTTGGCTGCACCTGAAGGCAGCAGGTTAGCTGAGCAGATGCGGGCACTCACAGCCTTGCTGGCACCCTCCCCACCTCACCTTCACCCCACAGAAGAGGAGGGCCAGCCCTGCGGGCATGACTCAGGATGGAGCCCTGGAACTCAGGCCTGAAGCATGACAAGTTGGCAAATTGTGTGGAGCTGCCTGCTGGAGGGCAGGATGGAAGGAAAGAGCCCGCCCTTTCCCCTTGGCTCTGCTCCAGCCTCCTGTGACAAACCACCAGATTCCCTGGTCTTTGTTTGTGAAAGGGGCCAGCAGCTAAAAGCCCTCAGTGCCAGAGGATCTGCTGGAAGGAGACGAGGGCAGAGTAAATTTTGCAGCACAGCTGCAACGAGGACTAACATGGGGAAAGGCGAAAGTGAGAAATCCGTGCATCCTCGCATTACATAATCCCTTACATGGGAAGCGGACAGAAGGGGAGCATGCAAACATACCAAGCTGGATGGGAAGTTTTGTATCGTTCAGCTACCTGTAAGGCAGGTTTGAGATGGTTGCTACTGATAAACACCATTAGCTAGAAAAGGCAGTGAGTCTTTTGAGATGGGCCATAATGGCTGTGTGGGAAAGGTGGGGAAAGGAAGAGTCAGGGAGAGATAAATGTCAAATTTTGTAAAATGGTTTATTAGCATAGAATAATAGCCTCTAACTTCCAGCTAGAGAAGATAAAGATTGTGAACTTGGATTCTGTTGGACGTTTTGGTCTAGATTTAAAACAGACTAATCATTAGAATTGCCTAACTTTTTGTTTTCCAATTTCAATCCTTTGTGAGGTTTTCTGAGCCTGTCTCTTTGCGCACTGTTGCCAGTATTTTAATCCTAGCTATGGATTAGCTAGGATTAGCCAGAGTTTATGAAAAGGGCTTGGCAGCTAAAAACACTTGGTATCAGACCTGGGTTCAAAATCCCACTGAAGTCAGGGGGGTGATCTTGTGCCTGAAATTATCTCTAAGCCAAACTTAATTCACAGGGTTGCCATGGGGATATTAGCCAAAATATGCACCTCCCTTAGTTCCACAGAGCTTGTGTGGGGAAAATGCTTCTGTGCCGCAGATTGTGGCCAGGTGGGCTCCTCATCTCTGAGGAACGATGCTGTGCCAGGGGATTAAGGGCAGATGTGACCAAGTAGAAGAAGATGCGTCTTGATATCATCAGGTAGAAGTGGGCTACCTGGATGGGTCCAAGGAGTGGCTCGTTCATCAAGAGAGGCGGTGAGCAGCATCAGCTAAGCAATCCAGCTTGGACCCTGAGAGACATTCACCTTTTGACTCACATTCTTAAGACTAGGAATGGCTGAGAAGTGGATTTGGTTCACTGTTTAGCAGAAACGGGTCCCTCCCCAGTCCTGTGTACAAGCCAGAATTTAAATGTTAGAAATACCATGATGTTCACATTTTCCTCAGTGATGCGGTACAGTTCACAAATCCAAAAATCCAAAAGAGAGCCAGTGTGGTGTGGTGGTTAAGAGCATGGGACTGGGACTCAGGCGATCTGGGTTCGAGTCCCCGCTCAGCAATGGAGCCGACTGGGTGACTTTGGGCCAGTCACAGACTCTCAGCCCTGCCTACCTCACAGGGTTGTTGTTGTGGGGATAAGATGGAGGAGGAGAATGATGTCAGCTGCCTTGAGCCCTTTGAGGAAAAAGGCAGGATATAAATCGAAAAATAAATAAAAACTAAAAAAATGTACACAAAAAACAGCCAGGAGGAGCCAATGAGTATACATATACCTTCCATGAAGTCACCCCCATGCTGCTGCTCCCTTAATTCTTTTATCTGCGTGGAGGAAGGGATCGGAAAACGGCTGCTTCTTCCTGCCCTGCTCACATCCCAAACCACTTGCAAAATATGGGTTCATTTAAAAGAAGGAATACCAAGCTTTGGAAGGGTGCATACAAACACGTATGAATTTGGGTAAACCAATGTGCACATCCATATACATGTTGTGTGGAATTTAAAAGGGGAATTGTACAACTTCCATGAGTGTGGGAGAGAACGAACTTAATGTCAGAAAGATGAGCAGATCTGAACTTGGCGGTTTCATGACGTCCATCTCTACTCAGGATGGCTGCATTACTCCAAGGCATTCTTGAACCAGATTTTTAAAATATTGGTACATGTCATTTTTATCAGCATAAGCTGCCTTGAAATTCCTTGTAGCTGCTGTTGTTGTTGTTGTTATTCCAACTTATATTCTGCTATAGTAGTCCAACGACTCTCTAGGCAGATACATTTTTAAATAAAGGTAGGATACATTTTTAAATAAATAAAATAAAATAAATTTTGGGTGAATTCACAAGGAACTCTGCATCTTATCATAGTGATGAAGGCGAGTACAACTAAATTTCATAGGAAACGTGCCTGCAAATGATCAGTAACTGCTGAGCAGTGAACTGACTATAATTAACATGCTAAACAGACGCATAAGGCTGTGAACTTAATACACACTTAGCTGGGCGTAGGTCCAGTTGAATATAATATTGTTTACATCTGTAGAGACATGGATGCAATGGCACTGAAGAGTTTCTAGATTTCACATACTGATTTTCTGTATCAAATTTGTGCTAGAAAATTTTACCCAGTGTACTTAGAGTTATTTTAGGAAGAAAATAATTTGCTATTGTCTTTACCAACTAACTCTGGTAGTTGGTTAGTTGAGGATAGTACAATCCTCACCATGTTTATTCAAAATAAGCGCCACTGAATTCAATGGGGCTTAGCCCCAGTTAAGCAGCAATAGGCTCACAGTCTTACATGGCTTAATGAATTATTGGTGGGATATTTGGAAAGAAGTACCTTCGTGAAAGTCTCTCCATAAAGCTTGATTGCAGCCCTCCATGTGCCTCCAAGGACAGGAAGTGGGAGTGGACCAGAAAGGCAGCTTTTCCGCGACCACAGCCGTCTCAGAAAGTGCAGAATCAGAAGAACCGCCAGCACAGCCATCGCAAGCAGCTTCATTCCCGGCATTTTCTGGCTACTACGCTTTCCCCGCCTTTGTATCTGCCTAGTGCATCTGCGTGTGCGGGATGCTGCTCTTGCAATGGTGCCAGGCTTCCCCACAGACAATTCTAGTTCTTTCAGTCTTGTAGCAACACCCTTTTATAGAGCTCACTTCTTAAGGGCAAGGAGACAAGACTCCTGAAACCATCTTGCAATGAGACCTTGGAGACATATATTCCTATTAAAGTTGAAATTAATAATACTAATATGGACAATTTACTTGTATTGCACCATCAGCGTTCATCTTATCTGGCATGGCTGATTCTAGTATATGTTACTCACATAACTGAGGGGAAGAAGTAGTTTGCAGGGAGTGGAAAGAAGTGATTAGCATCCAAGCCTGGACAAGCAAAGGGCCAATTTTGGCCACCCATATTTGGAGAAATGTACTTTGCACTTGTTCATAAAGACAGTGGCTCTCACCATACACAACGAGGAGACTGTCTTCATCAGTCCCAGTAGAAGGATATACTTTGCTGCCAGAGTTCAGTGTGGGATCGATGGAAAAACTGGAGAGACATTTTTGGGAAGTTGTACTGGAAGATTTCTGCTCAGATCAATGGCATTTTCATTTTAGGGCTCTCTCTGCAAGCTTCCATCTCATCCCCTTTGCTGTTTAACATCTCTATGAAGCATATGGGTGAGGGTGTTGCTGAGGTCCTGGGTGCAGGATCGGTGCCTGGCCACAGTAATGGCTTTGGATATTGGGCAGCATAGAAGTTAAATAATGAACTGGATGGGAGCTAATAAAGCTGAAGAAGTCTAGATAAGGTGGAGGTGCTGCTAGTGGAAGGTTTCTCAGACCCAGTGATGGGGATTCTCTCTCTTCTGGATGGCGTTGTGGTTGTCCTGCTTTAAAAACAGAATGGGCTTGATAGCTGGGGGACAGTCCTACATTATTCTTGGGGCCCTTGTGGCATGGCACACCTTTTCACAGCTTACCAGACTTCTCCATTTTCATAGGCTTTTAAAATATTTCTCTATTTTTACTGCTTACAAGCTGCTGTTTTCATTCTTGCCTCTTAGTTTTGTTTTAATTTGCTATAGTTGATGAAGTGTCAGTACATATACCGTATTTTTTGCTCTATAAGACTCGCCTGACCATAAGACACACCTAGTTTTTAGAGGAGGAAAACAAGAAAAAAAATATTCTGAATCAAATGGGCACATCATCACAGGCACATTCCCCATCACTTCCCCATGGGCTGCACATCTGACAGACTTACTGCACACACATATTCGCTCTATAAGACGCACAGACATTTCCCCTTACTTTTGAGGGGGAGAAAAGTGAGTCTTATAGAGCAAAAAATACGGTAATAGTTTTATGCTATGCTGTTGTCTTACTGGGATTTTATTGCAAGATCTTGTTTTTTTTGTTTATTTATTTAGAAAATTTGTAGGCCGTCCATTACTGTTGTCTCTGGACTGCTTACAACAATATTTCAATCCTAAATAAAGTTAACTGTTCCACACAGAACATAAAACTAATCCATTTAAAAACTTAAATAAATCTAACGCAATTAAAATCACTATATGTTAAAATATTGGTCAAATTAAAAGGTCTTGACCTGGCGCCGAAAAACATAATGACGGCGCCAGGCGGACATCTCTAGGGAACACATTCCATAGTTGGGGCGACACCGCAGGGAAGGCTCTCCTCCGAGTAGTCTGCCTCCTGACCTCTTTCAAAGAGGGTTCCCTGAGCAGGGCCTGTGCTGCCGATCTTAGGGGGCGGGAGGGCATATAGGGAAAAAGGCATTCCTTTAGGGTATCCTGGTCCCAAGCCGTTTAGGGCTTTATAGGTAATAACCAGCACCTTGAATTGAGTTCGGACTTCGATGGGAAGCCAATGGAGCTGATAGAGGACTGGGGTTATATGAGAATAATGCCCAGTCCCCATCAGCAACCTGGCTGCTCTATTTTGCACCATCTGAAGTATCAAGATTGTCTTCAAGGGCAGGCCCATGTAGAGCGTGTTACAGTAGTCCAAGCAGGAGGTAACCAGTGCGTGTGTCACTGTTGTTAGGCAGTTCTCCTCCAGGTAAAGACGCAGCTGATGGATCAGCCGAAGCTGAAGGAAAGAGCTCCTCGCCACTGCTGTCACCTGACCTTCCAGGGATAGCTCCGGGTCGAGGAGCACTCCTAAGCTGCTCCTTGTTGTGCTTTAAATGTTGCTATGTGGCACTTAGAGAAGTCTGATTGTGCAGGGGTTTGGTAAACCAACTGCAGGTTCAGTCCTATGGCCCCTAGGCATTTTCTGAGGGGCCATAAGATACTGCGAATTCCCCCTTTGAAATCTAGCAGAGTGCCCCACCTCTAAAGGAGAAGCCTGACTTCCTGACTTCCTGGCCTTGTCCCCTTATAGCCAGCATGGAGATAACTAGGCAAGCTGCCCTGAAAGGCCAGATAACTGACCTGGGAGAGGATAACAGCTGGTGTTCCGGTGGGAAGGCAGAGGAGGGGCCTCAGCAGGCCAGGATATGAGTTACACAGCACTTCTTCCAGCCTGCTTCCCTCCCACTCTGAAGTACCAACAGTAGGTGGGGTAAAAGGCCTAACCAGTGAAATATACCTGGTGAGAGAATGGGGAAGCAAAGACGGCCTTGCTTGTTCAGCACTGGATGATTGGAAGCCTCTCAGTCCAGGGGTTTCACCCAGCAAGGTGCAATGGAGAGGTGTGGACGCTAAATAGGATCCCTGGGGTCTGGAATGGGCTTCCACGGGAGGTGGTTGAAGCCCCATTGGTGCGGGTGTTCAAGGATAGGCTAGACATGCACATGGTAGGCGTGTCATGGGTGGAGTCTGCTGGAGCCGGGGGTCAGACTAGATGACCAGGAGGGCCCTTCTGACTCACTCTGTTTCTGTGTTTCTAAATAAGCACAGAAAATCAGCAGAAGAAGCAGGGCCTCACATTACCTGTCGGAGGGCAGAAAGACAGCATGAGGGCCCTAAGACTTATTCTTCCTTTCCGTGTGGTGGGGAAAGGAGACACAAGGATTGGCACGATAAAGGCGCACATGGCATGGGCCAGGTGCAATGTGCCTCAGTCCCTGATCCTTTCCTGCATCCCTGCAGCATTATTCCTGGAGCAACATAATTTTGAGGAGGTGGGATATTTGCAGAAATAGGACAAAAGAAAGACTGTACAGCGTTGCTTTTGTTTGTTTGTTTGCCTTTTTCAACTGCTCATGGAACAGTCTTGAAAGAGGGAAGCGGTGTGGTTTGGCGGCAGAGTGTTCGACTTGCAATAGTAAAAGCTAGAAGCAAATTGACTATGAAATGCATTGTGTGTCTTTGCACCCGTCACTTTATTTCAGCCCTCACAGCACACAAGATTCTTGCAATGATAGACAAGGAGAACGTGAGAATCTTGAGTTGCCTTGAGGACTTTCCTTGTCGATGAAAGTACAATCAAAATAATCAGACTTATTTTAATTGTTTTAATATATGGTTGCTTGACACATTTTTTCTCCTGCTTACACTTGCATGTTCAGAATTAATAGTTTAAGATGAGCATCTCTGGTAACAGTGAGAGGGAGTTGGTAAAATCAAAACATATGTACATAGGACAAAAAAACATAACCTTCATCAGGTGCAATTTAAAAAAAAATCATAATAATAGTGACATAGAATTTTTCCAATTGTAATATATTTTTGCCTCAGGCTAGGGGTCAAGAAAGAGAGTTTAGAAAGCTAGGGATTGTTAGATGAATTGGAATTTATGAGAATTGTACGTAGACTAACTGTTTATGTTTGTGCATTATTTGTCTGGTCTTCTATTTAATGGGATCTCCTTCCTATCACATGTCGAAACTGCAACTGTGACAAGAGGGCTGATGGATAGATTTTTCATGAAGAGAAATGATTCACTCATCTTGGGCACTTTCTTCTTCTATTTTATTGAAAATAGACTCTTGAATCTTTTATTTTATTAATTTTTAATGGAATGGACACTGCCCAGAGAGCCCTGAACTGGGCCATAGGTTACAGAATTTAGTTCCTCAATCAATCCTAGCCTTTTCCTCTTCCTTCTGCTGGCCTGGCCCCCTTCCACGCAGCCCCCTTCAGCCCCCTCTGCTTGTCCTGCCCTGCAACACAGCCAGTCACTTCCAGAGGTTCTCCTGAGGATCCACCCGCTCCGTAGCGGACAACAACGGGAAGCTTTTCACCACCGTTCAAAAGCTTTAGGGCACAATCCTATGTCCTCCCAGCATGGATCTGGGAGGCCACGGGGTTCTTGAAAGCTCAACGATTGCAGAGCTGGGACGCTGCTTGCAGCAGGCGTGGGAAGAAACACGGGGTGCCCTTCCGGTGACCACATCTGGGCCTTGGAAAAGAATGGGGGAAAGGGCCGTGTGAGGAGAGGGGAGGGGAAGATGCTGGGGGCACCATTTCCAATTGGTGGCCCAGCTTCTTTCTCTCCCCACACCCAGAGCGAAATCCAGATGGCAGAAAGGGCTGTCCAGAGAGAACGTGAGGCAGAGCAGCACATCTGTGCCCCTTCTGGGTTGTACTCTTGGGGCTTAGCAACAGACAGAGTCAGGTGGCCTGCAAGGGGTGAAGCGCCTCCCTAACGCCTGGGCTTAGCATCTCGGCAAGCAGAGCTGGCTCTTTCGGGGGAGAGAAACGGAAAGGCACGGGTGCTGCTCCGCGGGCGTCTTGCCTCCTCCAGCTTTCTGCAGTGTTATGCATTCCCCTTTCCTTTGCTGGGAAGGGCGTGTGAGCTGCGCTTGGCTGCTGAGAACATCCAGGGCCAGAGGATCTGCCAGAAGAAGACTGGGAGGTGGATCCAAGCAACAGTGCACCGGCTCTCCGGGCGAATTGCTCCATACAGAGGATTACACTGTGTGGGCAGATGGCAAAGATACCGGCCGATTCTTCCTTCCTGCCCACTTGGTCGAGGCATCAGCTGCCGCAGCCACCCATGTGGTGGACATGAGACGGGAGCGGTTCCCGTGAGGACGGGCTGTGAGGCCCCCGGGCTCCCTGAGTCATGCCTTGGGACTGCTTGGGGAACGCTGGAGCTGAGATGCTCTGGCAGAAGGCAGCTGCTCCCTCGCACTTCGGGCTCCCCAGCCTATGCCATTAAGCCCTCCCTGGGCACTTTGCTGAAAGAGCATATAAAGAATAAACAGAACAGCACCCCAAAGTTTCTGAATACACTGGTCTATAAATTCTGGAAAATTATCGACCTCCAAGATAAAATGTGCTAATTCTTACATATTTTGATTAGATGAATCAGAAAACAGGTGATAAAGGTGCTGGTTGGCTAAAGCTTTCAAGGTATTTCACAATAAAGATTTATACCCAGCTGAGGATATTTGCCTACAAGGGAGGGAGGTGTCTGATGATCATGATTCTTGTAACTTCTCGACAAAGTACGGTAGAACAATGAAAATGGTACTACATGGAAGTGTATAGATTTATCTTCACTTTGAGACTAAAGATTATTACCTAACTGTAATTTATTGTTCTTTTGTTGCAAGGTACATTTGTCTTGGTCAGATCTATGCATCATATGGTTACATCTGGTGGCTTGTGAAAGTCTCATTGCCCAACATTTCCAAGGTACAGTTGCGTGATATTATCCCCCAGAAGCCAAGATGACTCGAAACTGTGTAAACAACCCAAATAGCTTCTGCTGCATTTGTGGAGAGGTTCCATTTGCATCTCAAAAGTGCAGAATGACAGCAGTGGTAAAAAGGCAGACCACCTATACTCTGGATGCAAAATAGGGGATCAGGACAAAATAGGGGATCAGGACAGGATCAGGAATTGGGCCCCTCTTACTGTTGCATTACATGTGCAACTGATCTGCATCATTGGCTAAATGAGAAGAAACAGTCCATGCCTTTCACAGTCCCAATGGGGTGGAGGAAACCCACCAGTCATAGTAGCGACTGCTATTTTTGCATGGTTCCCCCAATTAAAAACCAAGAGATGCATGGAAAGTTATGTTATTGGTATCAATAAAAAGATAAATTCATAATGATTGGTGTGGCCCCATTCTCATTGCTATACCACGTTTTTCAGAAAAGTTATGGAGCATAATCATACATCCTCCCTCGTAATTTTGAATTATTTTGATGCAATTTTGAACTGAAGCTTTATCTTGGAAACTGGAGCCAATTAATACTCAGGACTTAATTTTCCTTTATTAGTGACCCAATTCTGGTCAAATTTAGCTACACTCATTTCCGAGCCTTTCTCCTTGTAGACCAGTGATAGTGGCTCCTCGGGCACTTCAGTGTTGACAAAAAGGGAAGAGGCAGTGTGGTATAGCGGTTAAGAGCGCAGGAGTGGGACTCAGGTGACCTGGGTTCGAGTACCCGCTCAGCCATGGGGCCAAAGGGGTGATGTTGGGCCAGCCACAGGCTCCCAGCCCAAGCTACCTCACAGGGTTGTTGTTGTGGGGATAAGATTGAGAACAGCAGGAGGAGAATGATGTCACCCCCTTTGTGTTCTTTAAAAGAGACAAGGTGGGATATAAATCTAATAAATAAATCCATCTTCATAACTGATGAGCAGTTTGAATGATTTTCCTTTGGTGCTATTAATAGTAGTAGTAGAAACATATAATATACATGAGGGGGTGTGTATGATTATGCTCCATAACTAAATAGTAGAAAATATATTTTTCTGGCTTGATATATTGATCTTGTAATTAGGAGAAACTATTGTTGGTTTTTGCCTTTTTTACCGTTGGGCTAAGGGATTGGTTTTAATGCATTTTTCATTCCAGGCTTATGATTATTTGCATAGGTAATGAACCAATTCACTGTTATATTGATCATTAGGTTTACACTATTAGCAGTGTGTGCGTTGTGGAGTACATGGTCAATGTGGAGTACAGGGCTGGGGACTCACTTTTGGCCAGTCACAGACTCTCAGCCCAGCCTACCTCACAGGATTGTTGTAAGGATAAGATTGGAGCGGGAGAAGTGAGCAAGCTGCCCTGAGTTCCTTGGAAGGAAAGAGGTGGGATATATTGATTGATTGATTGATTGAATTTAAAGGCCTAGCTTGTGTTCCTCCAACATGCTGCTGTTTCAACATGTTTCCTTCGTATTTTTTCTCTATGAAATCCTACAAACTTTTCCTTTAAAGTCCTTTTTATAATAGAACTGAATTGTTATTTTGCTTTTTAGTCTGTGTACAATGCATCTTCCCTTTTGACCTTTTCTTGTCTTTTTATAGTTCTCTGGGTATATCTTTCATAATCTTCCAGATATATTAAGTCATGTCAACTCCCTCAGTTGTCCGCAATCTACAATAAAGCGATGTGAATGGTGATCTTGCTTTACCATCTGCACAACAAGTAGTTCATCCTCGTGTTTCCTTCTGTCTAATTTAGAAACACTTTCTTCCTCTTTTCTAGTTATGTTTTTCCCACGCTTATTTATGTCACTCTGCTTTGGATGGTGAGTAATGCTTAGTGGCTTTTCCTGAAGTCTGCTTTCACCATCCCTCATCACAATTTTTGCTCCATGAGGTCCGCCTGGCGCCGTCGTTATTTGTTTTTCGGTGCCAGGACAAGACCTTTTTATTGAAATGATATTTTAATCATTATTAATATTATTTATTGGTTTTAAAATCTTTTAACCAGGATGAACCCAGATTTTATATGTTCTTGTTGGAATAGCTGTTTATTTATGATGTTGGAAGCCATCCCAAGGCTTATGCGAATGGGACGGCATACAAAAATTCCAAATAAATAAATAAAATCTTTTTTGTTATGAGAACAATTTCCCTTCCGTTTTTCTGGATTGCTGGTAGAGACTCTCTCTCCCCGCCCAATCCTTCCTTCTACTTCCATTATGCTTAATGATTGTCCGACACTGAGCCTGGAATCCTCAAGATAAGGTGGATAGCAACCCAACACTTACTAAGCTACGCTGGTTCCTCCAAGGAGAAGGAAAGCTTTGAAGGGCACACCTAAATGGCACCCAAGCAGAAATGCTACCAGACAATAATACTCAAATCATTCATTAAATGTAATTACCAACCAATGACTAGAAGAATGAAAATAATAATTAAAACAATTAGGAAAAGTAAGACAGTGCTTGTTATAATAACACAGTTGCATGTTGAACAAGCATTTAAGCCCTACATCCAAAGAAATTTTGATGTGCCTGAAATCCATTGAAATGAATGGGACACATTACTGGCAGCAATCTTAAATCTGGCTGATGAATTTAAACATTAAGCACTGTTCTTAAGGTATGGAAATAAAATTCTCCAAAGTCTGGCAATTAACTAACAGAGAGCTATTGGCAAAAACTATATTACACATATGAAAACAATCAATTTTAACGTGTGTTTTTGTTGTTGTTTTTTTCCTTTTTTGGTCATTGCTCCTGGCAGCTGAGAAGATGGCTCTATGATGCATGGAGCTTTCATATCGAATCAAATCTACCTCCTACTCCACCTCCACGATCTCCCCTTTTCCCGCTCCTCCTATTCGTTCTCCTTCTCCATCTTCAATCCTCACCCAGCACAGCCAGTGAGCACAAATGTTGGCAGTTCTAGACAGAAACATCTGGCAGGCATCAAGGGGTAAAGCTGCACCTCTAAGACCATGTGGGGCTACCTTTGAAGACAGACTGGAAATACCAATTTGCACAAAACACAGTGGGGAAGTTGTTAACTCTGACCGGCTGTCAAGCTGACTGGATCCCAGGTTATTTCTGCATTCAGTCCTAAGCACTGAGCAATCAGCCTGCTGTTGCAAGCATGTGTTCCTATAATAGCCGATATGTTCCTATAATAGCTAAAATGAACTTTCAGTTGATACGAAGATTACAATGCTATGGAATTAAAGGGACACGTTTCATGTATGTATTATGCCAGTACCTTTCCTAAAGAAACGGCAAACTAATACGAAAATTCATGCATGCAACACATGTACTACATTTATATCTCGTCTGATTTCCTCCTGCTAGAAATCCAAGGCAGCTGACTGGGTTTCCTCATCTCCAGTTTACGCTCACAACAACAACCCTATAAGGAAGGTTATGCTGATAGTCGCCCAGTGAGTTCCATGGCCAAGTGGGGAGGAGAACTTGGATCGCTTGAGTCCCAGTCCAACATTCTAACTACTACTCCCTCCTAAGCTCAGCATGTGATCCTGGATTGGATTAGGCAAGCCTTTCCTATGGAAAACGCTTCTCATCAGTTAAACAAGTACATTGGTAAGTGCACTATAATCATTCATGACTGCTGAATCCCATGGCAGCACTACTTGGTGTGATACAACGCCTCTGAGCACTTCCATGCCCTTAATAATTGCAGGGTATAAGGTAGCTGGTACGTAAACAAGGACAAGGGACATTTCTGAGGACAGCAAATGGCCATCAGAGAAACCGCAGTCACATCCATGCATATGTTTTAGGCAGGTACAAAGAGAGAGAGAAAATGGGTAGGAGAATATGGGGAATGCTGGCAAGTTTCATTCCTCTGAATCTGAAAATGGTGCTGAACTTTCTGAAACCACTCCGGCCATGCAGACGTTACCCTCCGGGCCCTTTTCCACTTCCGGAAAAGCTGGAATTGGAGGCCTTTGGCAGCTTGGGATCAGGCTCTCTCGAGGTCCTTTTGTTGAGGTACTTCTTTCTAAAGAATTAGCTAAGTAAGAGAACCTGTGCTGATAACTGTGAGTTGTCTTCTTGCATTGGTTACTGGATAATGTTGTTGGATGCCATCACGTTGCCGCCTGTGGAAATGAATTAAGCAGCCTCAGAGCCACCAAACCCAGTCTCTCAACTCTGGCCTGGAAAGAGACCTGATGTTTTAGGGAAGCCAGGAATGGCCTGGGTTCATCCCAGAAGCTACTGGGATTCTGTGCACTGCCCTCTATGTTGATCCACCAAAAGGGAGGCCCCAGCGTTCACTCACTTAATAAAGTATCTTTAGTACCTTCATCCGGCAGGCTGGCCATTGGGTCCTCATGAAAGTGAAAACAAGGAAAGACTGGTTAAGCTTCGCTGCAACAGCGAGGCTTTTCTGAGTTCTGGTGTGTTCCCGATTTGAACCCTACCCCTACCTTCCCTTCCCCTTCCCCGCCCCACAAAAAAAATAGGTTTAGCACCTTGAATAGCTCCTTTAAAATGCAGGCTGAAATCTGGTGCAGTTAAGTAGCCCCCTGGGTTCAACAGAGGTCACAGAGCCTTGATTTCTGGCTTGCTTTTCAAGGCTGCATCCGGTTTTGTCCCTGAGTGCAGACTTTCTCTTCAGCATCGATAGCAAGATCTGTCCCTTGGCTTCTAACTCCCAGTACATGTCCATCAGCCGCCCATCTGCTGAGCCAGAGGCTCTCCAGTTCCTCCCAGCACACCTTCTGCCCACTTCTGCCTCGAGGATTAGGAACCCAAATCTCTCAGCCATGGGAGGAAATGGAGGCGGTTGAAGGAGAGTGCCACCCCTTTCTCCCACAGTGCCCCTGTAATGACGACACAGCATGATTTGAGGAGGCTGCCAGGCTGCCTATGAGACCTCCAGGGCTGCATGCTAAGCGAGGATCAGCAAAGGAAAAGAACCTGTCATTTCCCCCATGATCCCTCTGCAAATTCGCAGAATGATTTCTCCTCCCCACCTCCACCTCCAGAGAAGATGCCTGAAGTGTCCCAAATCTGCCACCCCTGAATGGGCCACTGCAGCCCAGTTCTAGTCTGTATGGACAGCTGTTTAGGGATATTTCGAGATATGTTTTTTTTTCTGATTGTATTTATTGTATTTTATGTATTTTATATCTCAAGGTAGGCCAGTTTTAATAGTTTTTATAGTTTTAAATAATATATTGTTTATGTTGTGAGCCACCCCAAGGCTGGTTGCAATTGGGGGGTGGCATATAAATGTGATAAATAAATAAATAAAAATACATTTCTGACAGACTGCCAGTGGGCAGTGGCCTGAGACCTGCTCTCTTGCACACCGTCTCACACGCGAGTGTTTCTGTAGTGCAGTTCTGATAAAGCCATTGCTTTTTCTTCCACTTTCAGCATCCCTTGGCTCTGCCAGCATGGGAGGGGGCAGCAAGGGGGCATTCTGCTCAGCCCCATGTCCCCTCCTCACAAATTTCCATATCGTGTTCAAGATTATTTACTTATTTATTTAAAGTTTTTGTATGCCGTCCCCTTGCTATATAGCCTCGGGACGGCTCACAGAAATAAATAAATATAATACAATACAATTAAAACCCAGAAACACCCTGGCTGCACAATTAAAACATATAAATATTAAACATTGTTAAAATATTGTTTGAATAAAAAGGTCTTAGCCTGGCGCCGAAAAACAAATAACGACGGCGCCAGGTGGACCTCTCTGGGGAGCGCATTCCATAGATGGGGTGCCACCGGGTACTTTGCCTCCTGATGTCTCTCACAGAGGGCTCCCGGAGGAGAGCCTCTGCTGCAGATCTCAAGGGGCGGGAGGGCAAATATGGACGCTATAAGATTAATGTTTGTTTGTTTGTTTGTTTTCTATACCACCAAATAGCCAGAAAGCTCTCTGGGAAGTTCACAAGATAAATGCTGAAGAGGGCACAGCTGACAGTAACTGTTCCTCATCTCTGCTTTCCCTGTCTTTTGTTCACAGGGGCCCTGGTGTGCCTGGGGGAGCAGCTGGCATGGATGGAGCTCTTCCTCTTCCTCACCAGCCTGCTGCGGGCCTTCCGGTTCCAGCTGGCAGGAGGGGTGACAGAACTCAACCAAGAACCCCCATGGGGCTGACGATGAACCCCCACCTTTACCGACTCTGTGCTGAGATTCATCATGCCATATGAAATCCAGAGTATATTTTACTGCTGCCGGTTATTTCTCAAATTGTGTGATGCATGCTTTTTGTGTTGGCTTTATTGTTTATTGTTTTCTTACATGCCACCATGGAGAATTTTATTCTGGAAAGTGGGATCCAATTGAAGAAAATAAACAGAACTTTTAATGCTAAACAAAACCTTGCGGAACTCCATAGGACAACTCTCATTGAGTTGAACAGAACCTTCCAGATCCACATTGTAAAGTAGGAGCAGTCCACTACTCGAGTTACACAGTGCTCCAGATAAGACCCTCTAGTTCATTGTATTGTACATCATGGGGGACTTAGACATTTCTGCCTCTTTCGCTGACACATGAGTATAGCACCAACCCCACCACTGGCACTGGTGTTCGTAACAGGAGGGGTAACTTTGAACCTGAAACCCATTGCACTGAAAAGCCAAACTGAGGTAAGTCACTTCAAGATAAGGAGGGTAAAGCGGAGAGACAGATGTGGTTCTGACTCGTATTAGAACACAAAATCACTTCCTTGCACCCACCTTCTCTTCTCCACCAGTAACCTACTTATCAAAAAATTCAGCTAAAAGGTGAGGCGTGTTCATTTGGAGCCCGTGCTTTCAAGAAGAACATTTAAGCCATCATTTAGACAGCACCGGTATGGTCCCTGGAGCGCATCCTATACAGAACTACAGGAACGCTCTCTAGGCTCCCTTTTAAGCATTCTTCTTCAAGGAACCTAGCTTCCAAGATTTCTCCGATTCTCCTTCCCAAAGCCAGGGATGCATGATCAGCTTCCTCCCTACCCCCTCCCAGCTGCCATGGAAGGAACGGGCCGACTCCTTTCCAAGCTCACAAAAGCAGACTCGAAGGACCTCGTGTGGTCAGAAAGAGGGTATTCCAGCAAGCAGGGAGAAGAGATGGCTGGAAAGAGAGATCCAGTTGCTGTTTGTGCCCCTGCTAGATGGACTCAGAGGCTCGTCCATAGGGGGAAAAGTTCAAAAAGGGAAATACAAATCGCCTCCGTTGCTCTTCCTGCCATGCCAGCTGCAGCTTTGCAGAGCTTTAGAGAGCCAGAGTGGTGATTGGAGGGTTGGACTGAGGACCTGGGACATCCAGGTTCTAGTCCCGTCTCAGTCATGGAGTTCCAGGAGTGACTTTGGGCCAGTCGACATCTCAGCCCAACCTACCTCACAAGGCTGTTGTTATGAGGATAAAGTGGAGCTATGTAAGCCACCTTGAGTTCCTCACTTTCCTAGTTTGTGACACCAGTCTTCTTTGATGTGACCATCAGTCCTAGCTCCTAGGGAGCGCACCCAGCAAGTGCACAGTGCTCCGCCAGAATCAAGCCCCACATGCTGTGCAAGCACCATTCCACTTCCACACCACATGCAAAAGGTTTTGTTGGTGCTGCTGCACGTGGTGTGGAAGGAGAATGCCGTCTACACAACCATCACTTTGTGAGCATTCAGACTTCCTCTAAGCTTGGCTTACTGTCCAAGACATGGCCAAGCACAAGAGGGAGTCTGTGAATGCGAGACGGATGGATTCCATGGAGTCCCAACACATCCGTACTTAATACGGATTTGTTTTTCATTATCTTTTGACTAAAATCTGCTAAACTGCTGTTCCTGCCCTGTCTCCCATGGAATTCACATGTTAAGGGTTTGAACACCCACCCCAAAGTAAAGTACTCCCAGTAGGAATGTGATGAGAGCAACCAAAACATTGAGAAATCTTTAGCCCCCACCTACTGGCTTGGGAGACATTATAACAACAGCCGTTACTGCTCCAATACAGAGCCGTACAGTTTCTTCACCTGGTACATTTTGTCTTCAGGAGTTTGGTTTAGGGGTACATGCCACAATGGGAGATACTCATGTACATCCACGTGGGTGGGGATCAGGAAAGATCAGGTGTATTTTTTGAAGGAAAAGGTTGATGTTTATTATTATTATTATTATTATTATGCTTCCATGAGTTTGGAATTCAGGGTCAAATGTAGCAGCAGCAGCATAGTTTGGGTGGCTATCCCAAGAAACAAGAAGTCATAACCCTCTTGTGTCAGTCATAATTGCCAGTGGAAACAATACATTGCCTAAGCAGAAGCAGGATTATGAAATGAAATAATTACAAGCTAATGGCTTCCAGCACATTAAGGGAGCAATTCTCTGCATATTTAAACAGAAAAAGACCTACATCTCCCAGGATTCTGCTGGCTGGGGAATGCTGGGAGATGTAGGTCTGTTTACTGTCTAACAGCTTAGAGTTGTTCTCTAAGGGGGGTGACTCATGGTGTGCACCTCCCAACTTGCCAGCCAAGTTTATTAATTTAATTTATTTCATTAATTTCTATATCACCCCACTAGCCCAAAGGCTCTCTGGACAAGTAACTTGGAAGCAAGAGTTAGCCACACTAACACGTAAGATTAAAAATTACAAAAGAAAAGGAAACAACCTTCAACTCCTCACTGAAAAGTAACTCCCCATCAAATAAACATTTCATGTGACTTTGTGTCTGCTCCAGTTCCCAATAATCTCTCCACAGTTTTGCAAGGCATAAACAGATCTGAGGTGTGTGAGTATCATGTGCCTGATAGGTGATGTTCTGCCTTAGCAGCTTTCCATGCGATTGAGAGCTTTGGATTCTCCTGTATTCTGTTCCATTTTGCACATGGAGGTGTTGTACCAAATGTACTTCTAGCACTGCTCAGGACAACTAGACACACAACTGCATTAAATGTACACATGCACACTTATCTCCATATGTGCATGCCTAAACACAATGACTGAGAGTCATTTCTGTTTCACAGAAAGCAAAGCCGGACAACTTCCCACCTAAATTAAGATTTCGTTAAGTGTTGCTGTTAAGTGCCATCCACTCACCTCTGACCTATGGTGGCCCTACGGCTGAGTGCACTCGAAAACGTCCAATTCTGCTCAGCTCTCATAAACTCAAGGCTGTGGCTTCCATTATGGAATTCGTCCATCTCGCATTTGGTCTTCTTCTTTAGCCTTCAACTTTCCCTAGCATTTTAACTTTCCTGTGATGTGTCCTAAGTTTGACAGTCTCAGTTTCATCATGTTTGTTTCCAAGGGAACGTTCTGGCTTGACTTGATGAAGGGTCACTTGATCGTCTTTGTCCAACCAAGTATTTGCGAGCTCTCCTCCAGCACCATGTTCTGAACGCATCCATTTTCTTCCGATCAAGAGCAAGGCTCACAGAGCCTCTCTAGGCTGGACTCTTAGCAGGGCCAGCAGAGGCAAGATAGTCCATGCTGAGACACACAACACAACAACCCATCATGGGTGAGAAACCACAATAGGTGATCCATGCAGTGCCAATCCCGCCCACTTCCCGCAAGATGGCTCTTCTGAAGGGAGCAAAGCCCCCAACAGCCTAAGGCTTGTTCTTGGGTACCCATGATGAATTTCCATGCTGCCCAAACCCTTTCAAAGCTGGGGTTTTGCTCAGGCTAATCAGGAATTTTTTATAGGGACAGTCTTCCTCACTTCATCATGAGTTCCCACTTCCAGCATTTACACACGAGGAAAGGAATCTGACTATAACTTGCAGCAAAGCTTTTGATCCTTTCCTACCCATCACGGTGCACTCTAATTTTACATGCACTTTGACTGTTGGCCTGCAATTTTCACTTGAAGTTGTAACATTCCAGAAAATCGTGGAATCCAGGGATCGCATCCGAAAAAGGTGAAAGGGATTATCAAGCATGGTGCGTTGGAGTGTCATGCGAGCCCACAGCTGTTTCTGCAGAGCGGCTTTCTTCTCAGGAGCGAGTCACCCTGAGAACGCATGGCTGCTTTTAGGGTTGTTGATACCTGCAAGGACTTGCTGTCATATGAATCCATCTGGGTGGTTATACTGTGCATTGCTGAGAGTGGCTAGAGAGCCACCAAGCCGGAGTGGCAGAACTCCCTGCTGTACCACATGACTCAGTGAGACTCACTGCTTTGTCATGCATATCAAGATGCAATGCTTAGCATTCGAGAAGAATGATCAGCAGGAAGGTGGTGTGGAACAGCTGGAAGCAGCTGGAAATTATGATGCAATGCCAACAGGCATTCTTATTCCAGGAGTAGGTGTGTTTATGTTGTTGTTGTTAGTTGCGAAGTCGTGTCCGACCCATCGTGACCCCATGGACAACATTCCTCCAGGCCTTCCTGTCCTCCACCATCCCCCGGAGTCCACTCAAGCTCACACCCACTGCTTCAGTGACTCCATCTAGCCACCTCATCCTCTGCCATCCCCGTCTTCTTTTGCCATCTATTGTTCCCAGCATTAGCCTCTTCTCCAGGGAGTCCTTCCTTCTCATTAGGTGACCAAAGTATTTGAGTTTCATCTTCAGGATCTGGCCTTCTAAAGAGCAGTCAGGGTTGATCTCCTCTAGGACTGACCGATTTGATCGCCTTGAGGTCCAAGGGACTCGCAGGAGTCTCCTCCAGCACCACAATTCAAAGGCTTCAATCCTTCGGCACTCAGCCTTCCTTATGGTCCAGCTTTCACAGCCATACATTGCAACTGGGAATACCATAGCCTTGACTATACACACTTTTGTTGGCAGGGTGATGTCTCTGCTTTTTAGTATGCTATCTAGATTTGCCATAGCTCTCCTCCCAGGAGCAAGCGTCTTTTAATATCTTGGTTGCAGTCCCCATCTGCGGTGATCTTGGAGCCCAGGAAAATAAAATCTGTCACTACCTTCATTTCTTCCTCATCTATTTGCCAGGAAGTGAGAGGACTGAATGTCATGATCTTAGTTTTCTTAATATTAAGTTTCAAGCCAACTTTTGCACTCTCCTCCTTCACCCGCATCAAGAGGCTCTTTAGTTCCTCTCCACTTTCTGCCATGAGAGTGGTATCATCTGCATATCTGAGGTTGTTGATATTTCTCCCAGCAATCTTGATTCCAACTGGTGATTCATCTAGCCCTGCCTTTCTCATGATGTGCTCTGCATATAAGTTAAATAGGCAGGGCGACAGTATACAGCCTTGCCGAACTCCTTTCTCAATTTTGAACCAATCAGTGGTTCCGTGTCCAGTTCTCACTGTTGCTTCTTGACCTGCGTATGGGTTTCTCAAGAGACAAATAAGATGGTCTGGTACTCCCATCTCTTTAAGAACTTGCCACAATTTAGAAACATAGAAACATAGAAACAGAGCGAGTCAGAAGGGGCCTCCTGGGCCATCTAGTCTGACCTCCGCCACCAGCCGGCTCCGCTCATGACATGCCCACCATGTGCATGTCCAGCCTATCTTTGAACACCCTCACCGATGGGGCCTCAACGACCTCCCGTGGAAGCCCATTCCACGCCCTCGGGGTCCTAACTGTCAGGAAGTGCTTCCTGGCATCCAAATTGAAACTTGGCTCCCTGAGCTTTGCTCCATTGGAGCGCGTCCTGCCTTCCTCTGCAGGGGAGAACAGGCCTCTCCCCATCTCCATGTGACACCCCCTCACATACCTGTATGTTGCCAACATATCCCCTCTGAGTCTCCTCTTCTCCAGGCTGAAGAGACCCAGTTCCCTCAGTCTCGCCTCATACCCCATCCCCTGCAAACCAGCCACCATCCTTGTGGCCCTACGCTGCACTGACTCCAACCTGGCTATATCCTTTCTGTAATGAGGGGCCCAAAACTGAACACAGTACTCCAGTTGCGGGCGCACCAGAGTCATGTAGAGTGGAAGTAATACCTCTCTTGATCTAGAAGCCACACTTCTGGCTATGCAACCAAGGGTGGCATTCGCCCTCTTGACCACCGCATCACACTGCTGACTCATGTTTAGCCTGCGGTCAACCAGTACCCCGAGGTCCCTTTCACAAGTGCTGCTCTCCAGCCACTTGTCCCCTAACCTGTACTTATGACAGCTATTCCTATGCCCCAAGTGCAAGACCTTGCACTTCTCCACATTGAACGCCATCCTGTTGTCTCCTGCCCACTTCCATAGTCTGTCCAGATCCTTTTGGATCTGGAGTACCTGCTTCTCAGTTGTGGCCACTGCTCCAGTTTTAGTGTCGTCTGCGAATTTGATCAGCAGACTGTTCACCCCTTCTTCCATGTCGTTAATGAAAAGATTAAACAGGATCGGCCCCAGGACAGAGCCCTGGGGGACCCCGCTTGTCACTGGCTGCCATCCCGACGATTCCCCACTAATGGTTACCTTCTGCTTTCGGTCAGTCAACCATGCCCTAATCCACCGGACAGTGCTTTGGTGTATCCCAAAACTCCTCAGTTTCTCCACCAGGATATCATGGGGCACTTTGTCAAAGGCCTTGCTGAAATCCAGGTATACCACATCCACTGCATCCCCTCCATCTAGCCATCTTGAAACCTTGTCATAGAATTCCACAAGGTTTGTCTGGCAGGACCTGTTTTTGCAGAAGCCGTGTTGTGTGGCTGTCAGCCTCCCTTCCCTATCTAGCATCACTAGATCTCTCTCTATTATGAGCCTTTCCATTGTTTTTCCTACAATTGACATAAGGCTAACCAGTCTATAATTCCTCATGTCCTTCCTGCTACCCTTTTTGAAAATTGGGACCACTGATGCCACCCTCCAGTCCTCTGGAACTTCACCCGTTCTCCATGAGGCCTCAAAAATGGAGGCCAGCGGGCGTGAGAGAACCCTGCCAACTCTCTAAGTACTCTTGGGTGTAACCCGTCAGGGCCTGGTGCCTTTGTAATGTCCAATGCCCTGAGGAGCCCCTCGACTTCAAGGGGGGTGACTCTAATCTCTGCCCCTAAGTCCCCAGCCTCATCCAATCTCCTATACGGATATCCCCCGTCCTGCTTTGGGGAGAACACAGAGGCAAAATAGTCATTTAGCATCTGTGCCTGTTCCCTCGTGTCAGTCACTGGATCTCCTTCCTCCTTATTTAGTGGTCCCACCACTTGTCTCCCCTTCCTTTTCCTATTTACATGCTGGAAGAAGCCCTTTTTGTTGCTCTTGATATTCTTGGCAAGTCTCAGCTCATAATCAGCCTTAGCCTTGCGAAGAATCCTTCTGCAACGGGCCTCCTCCTCCCGGTATACCCTTTTGTCTATTTCCCCCAGTACCCATTTCCTATGGAGGTTCCTCTTTCGTCTAATCCCCCTAACCACCTCCTTTCGCATCCATGGCGGCACTCTCCTCCGCCTCCCCACCTTACTGACTAGAGGTATTGTCAGGGCTTGCGCCTGCAAAACCTCCCTTTTGAGTGCCATCCACCCCTCCTCTACTCGCTTACCTTCCAGTAACCTATCCCAGGAGACTTTCCCCAGCCTGGTCTTCAGTTGGCCAAAGTTGGCCCTCTTGAAGTCCCAGCTTCTAGTGCTCGCCCTGCTGCACGGCCCCAGTCCTCTGATCTCAAAGCAAAGGATGGAGTGATCACTCACATCCAGAGCTCCCCTAATCTGTACTTCATCTATCAGCTCCTCCCTATTGGTCAAGACCAAGTCCAGGATGTTTCCCCCCCTCGTTGCCTCTCGGACCCTCTGTGTGAAAAACCCACCCTCTAGAGCTTCTAGGAAGCGACGTGACCTGGCTGTCACCGCCGAGTGAGTCTCCCAAGTAATATCCAGGAGATTGAAATCTCCCATAATTACTGTGTCTCTCCCCCGAGATATCCTTAGAATCTGGCCTGTCAGGACATCATCCAAGGTCTCAAGTTGACCTGGAGGGCGATAACATACCCCCACTGTCAGGTCTCTTTCTCTGTCAAAATTTGTTGTGATCCACACAATCAAAGGCTTTAGCATAGTCAATGAAGCTGAAGTAGATGTTTTTCTGGAACTCCCTAGCTTTCTCCATGATCCAGCGTATGTTGGCAATTTGATCTCTAGTTCCTCTCCCTCTTCGAAATCCTGCCTGTACTTCTGGTAGTTCTCCGTCCACATACTGCTGGGGCCAACTTGTAGGATTTTGAGCATCACTTTGCTAGCATGTGAAATGAGTGCAATGCTGTGGTAGTTTGAACATTTTTTGGCATTGCCCTTCTTTTGGATCAGAATGCAAACTGACCTTTTCCAATCTTGCGGCCACTGTTGAGTTTTC
The DNA here is from genome assembly GCA_023646645.1 of Varanus salvator macromaculatus. Taxonomy (NCBI): domain Eukaryota; kingdom Metazoa; phylum Chordata; class Lepidosauria; order Squamata; family Varanidae; genus Varanus; species Varanus salvator. The sequence goes on along the minus strand of JAIXND010000758.1, from coordinate 9,955,169 downwards.
CAAATTTGCTGGCATATTGAGTGTAGCACTTTTACTGCATTGTCTTTTAAGATTTTGAATAGCTCAGCTGGAATACTGTCACCTCCACTAGCTTTGTTGTTGCTCAGACTTCCTAAGGCCCATTTGACTTCACATTCCAGGATGTCCGGCTCGAGGTCAGTGACCACCCCATCGTGGTTATCAGGAATGTTAAGCTCTTTCCTGTATAGTTCTTCTGTGTAATCTTGCCACCTCTTCTTAATCTCTTCTGCCTCTGTTAGGTCCCTGCCATTTTGGTCCTTTATCATGCCCATCTTTGCATGAAACGTTCCCTTCATATCTCCAATTTTCTTGAAGAGATCTCCGGTCCTCCCTATTCTATTATTTTCTTCTATTTCTTTGCACTGTTCATTTAAGAAGGCATTCTTATCTCTTCTAGCTATTCTCTGAAATTCTGCATTCATTTGGGTGTATCTTTCTCTTTCTCCCTTGCCTTTCGCTTCCCTTCTTTCCTCAGCTATTTGGAAAGTTTCCTCAGTCAGCCATTTTGCTTTCTTGCATTTCTTTTTCTTTGGGATGGTTTTAGTTGCTGCCTCTTGTACAATGTTGCGAACCTCCGTCCATAGTTCTTCAGGCACTCTGTCTATCAGATCTAATTCCTTCAATCTATTTGTCACCTCTACTGTATATTCATCAGGGATATGATTTAGGTCATACCTGAGTGGCCTAGTGCTTTTCCCTACTTTCTTCAATTTAAGCCTAAATTTTGCAATGGGAAGCTCATGATCTGAGCCACAGTCAGCTCCTGGTCTAGTTTTTACTGACTGTATAGAACCTCTCCATCTTTGGCTGCAGAGCACATAGTCAATCTGATTTCTGTGTTGACCGTCTGGTGATGTCCATGTGTAGAGTTGTCTCTTGGGTTGTTGGAAAAGAGTGTTTGCTATGACCATTGTATTCTCTTGACAAAACTCTACCAGCCTGTGCCCTGCTTCATTTTGTACTCCAAGGCCAAACTTGCCTGTTATTCCGGTTATCTTTTGCCTTCCTACTTCCAATCCCCCATGATGATAAGGACATCATTTTTTGGAGTTAATTCTAGAAGGTGTTGTAGACCTGCATAGAACTGGTCAACTTCAGCCTCTTCAGCACCGGTGGTTGGGGCATAGACTTGGACTATTTTGATGTTGAATGGTTTGCCTTGGATTCGAACTGAGATCATTCTGTCATTTTGGAGATTGTATCCCAGTACTGCTTTTCCTACTCTTTTATTGACTATGAAGGCTACTCCATTTCTTCTGAGGGATTCTTGCCTGCAGTAGTATACCTGATGGTAATCTGAATTAAATTCACCCATTCCTGTCCATTTTAGTTCACTGATTCCTAAGATGTTGATGTTGTGTTTATATTAGCAAACTTAAAAGCAATAGTTTGCTACCAAGTAATGCAAATTCAGCTCTTTATGGAAAATAAAATATTTACTAGATGGCACTATAACTGCACAGGTAAAAGAAGTGGTACAGGTATTCAAGTTTGGATGAAGCATAGTGGAATCTGTCGATCTAGTATTCCCAGACTTCCTCTTGTGCTCAGTCAGATCTGGCAAATAAGCAGCATACAAACATGTGCAGAAAGAAGTCCCAACACAATTTCTCCAGGCCAAAGAACCACTGCAGCTTGCTGTGTCATGTGCACCCTCCCAATATCTCTAGTTCAACATAATGCAAAGGTCAGTGTCAAGCAAGTCAGGTCAGAAGGTCAGAAAAGGACATTTGTGCAGGCATTTATTGAGATAAAATGCTGCCTTGCTCTTCGACCAAAGAGTCATCCCACGGGGCTTTCAAACAGCAGTGATGCTAACACAGTCCCTGCCCTCAGGTCTAGCCTCTAAAAGACAGGACAGGATGAACTAGCCCAGTTCCGTTTCTCTCCCCTTCCTATGCAGCCTGGTGGAGTGGCTGCTGACTAGGACAAGGCCAAAGAGTGATATTTGCACTTATAAAAGAGTACAAGTCACTGCAATTATTCTATGTTTTATTATGAATTACATCGGGGAATAGCACAGAGTTTATAAGCATGAGGGTGAACTATCAAGCCCATTACAGGCTCCAAATTGGGTTTTCCTGCTCCTTCTGGCAGTTGGAAGGTGAATGCCCTCAACAAGCTGGTGAAGAAAAGGAAGAGCTCTACCTTCGCTAACTGTTCCCCTAAACACACCCGGGCACCTGCAGAGGAAACAAAAGGAGAGAAGAATGTGAGCAAGATGCCCGACCTCCTACACATCAGAGCATCTCATTCGGGTGGCGACTGCATCCGACCCCATGGAAAACAACACAGATCATTTTAGCAACAGCTGGCTTTGTTCCAGAAATCCATAAGTGTCCTGCAGTCATTTTGACAATGGTGGCAATAACAGAAGCAACCAAAGAAAGAAAATGGGAGACACAGAAAGGAGGGAGAAGATGCTGGTACTATTTCTGGCTCCTTACTGCCCTTGCATGGCCGTTGCAGAACAGCTTCCTCTTTTGGGACTGAACCAGCAAACTGAATTTCAACTGAACATTCTGATTTTTCCCTTCAGAGAAGATTGAATCATGGCCCTCCCAACACTTAATCTACTCCAACTATCCATATCATTGAAAGAAGCCATCAAGGGTGCAATCCAGTGGAGATGAGCAGAAGTTCCAGACGCAAAGCCTCATATTCATCATATTCAAAGCAGAAGGAAGAGCTCCTCCTACACCACATTTTTGCTAAACAGCTATTTTTAGCTATCTAATAATGGCATCTCAGGGTATTTATTTATTTATTAAAACATTTCTATGCCGCCCCATCGCAACAAAGCCTTGAGGTGGCTTACAATCTATATAAAACCTATCCACCACCCCACCACCCCTCCGGTGCATCTCGGCAAACCCAGAAACGATCCAAATGAAATATACACAAATTATAAACAATAAACCATACGATTAAATAAATAAACACAAATAAACAAATCATAACATAAATAAACAAATCATAACCATTAACTAAACAATACATATCAATCAACTAAAACAGATAAACAATTTAACAATTAAAATACGATTTAAATAAAAAGGTCTTCGCCTGGCGCCAAAAAACAAATAACGACAGCGCCAGGCGGACCTCTCTGGGGAGCGCATTCCATAATTGGGGCACCACCGCCGAGAAAGCCCTCCTGCGGGTACTAACCTTCTTAATCTCATTCACTGAGGGTTCCCAGAGGAGAGCATCTGTTGTAGATTTCAGAGGGCGGGAGGGCATATACGGGCGTAAGCGTTCCATTAGGTATCCAGGTCCCAAGCCGTTTAGGGCTTTATAGGTCAAAACCAACACCTTGAATTGGGCCCAGACTTCAATCGGGAGCCAGTGGAGCTGACAGAGAACTGGGGTTATGTGAGAATAACGCCCAGTCCCCGTCAGCAACCTGGCACCTCTATTTTGAACAAATTGAAGTGTCCGGACCGTCTTCAAGGGCAGCCCCATGCAAAGTGCATTGCAGAAGTCTAGGGTAGAGGAAGACCTTGTCTCCAGGATGTGCCCGTCTCCTCTCCACACCTCCCATTCCCATCCTTTGAACCACCCTCTTTAACCTCTCTTCAAGGCTGCTTTTCCAGCCTCACAGAGCGGAAGACTTAGTTCTTTCTCTGCCAGCTATGAAGAGACAGTGGAGTGCACTTGACGCTCAGATTCCATGTCTCCGGAGCTGGCAAGTCAAACTATCTCATGATGCTTCAGTATGTCTAGAGTCAATATCTAAACATGATCATAGATTACGTCCAATGTTTACCTGCTCCAAATGGTAGAAATGCATCTTTAGGCATAAAATTCCCATCCTTGTCCAAAAAGTGATGTGGGTTAAACTGTTCAGGTGTCTCCCATTGCTCGGGATCAAACATAGCAGAGCCTAGATCTGGAAGAACTATGGTTCCCTGAATGGAAGAAATAATTTCCTTCAATTACTTCACTGTCCCAGCGTAAATTATATCGTGATTAGATACTAGGTATGCATGAGAAAGCCATTTGGGAGTGGGGATCTATTGAATTCCCTGGGGTTGGCTCCCTGGACTCCAGTCTGCTTTGCAGCAATTCCTGGCAATCAGCCTGCCAGGAATTCATTTGACCTAGAACCCAAGTGCAGTCACCAGGAGCATCTGCCCAGGGAGACGGCCGGACAGGCAGATCTCACCAACCTCACGTGATCACTTCTCCAGCTGCATCTCTCTTCCACACCACCTGCCACAGTCTTTGTCCTGCTGTGTGGATGCTTGTTCCACAAGCTTTTCCAGACATGCTCTCAGCCACAATTGTGAGAAGGATAGGTGAGAAGCAAAATCAACAAATGGTAGAACTAATGTGAGACAGGGATGCTTCAATGCGCCACGGAATCTGCCCCTCCTGCATCCGTGGACTTCCTCTCAGGTTTGGTCCTCTCTTGGAAAGTCCACGAATGCTTGTGGCATGAAGGTTGCACAACCAGCAACCTCCTTCTACATCATAGGCAACTTCACTACTGAAGGCCTCTGCATGCGACACAGAAGAGAGATGCCAGTTGCAAAGCGGTCACACGAGGTTCCACCCCCGGTGATAAGATACCATCTTACTGCCAGAAGGTGAATTGAAATGACTTCTGATGAAGGTGAAAGAAGCAAAGGAGGAATGTGGCTGAACCACAAGAAACAAAAGTCGTGACTATAGAAGAATTAGGGAGACTGCAGCAAAGAAATTCGAAGAAGGCTGAGACTTGGCAGGGCAGCAATGAAGGAACTAGAAAAGATCATCAAGTGTAAGCATATTTCACTGGAGACCAAGGCCAAGGTCATCCACACGCCTGCATTTCTGATTACTGTGGAAGCTGGGCAGAGAAGAAAGCTGACAGGAAGGAAATGGATGCGTTTGAAACATGGTGCTGGAGGAGAGCTTTGCAAATAACCTGGATAGGCAGGAAAACATACAACTGGGTTCTACATCGAATAAAGCTAGAACCTTCCCTGGAAGCAAACATGAGAAAACTGAGGCTGTTGTACTTTGGGATGGCATGAGAAGGCAAGACTCAGTGGAGAAGGCAATAACGTTAAGGAAAACTGAAGGCAGAAAAAGTGGAGGATCACATATTAGGTGGCTCAGTCCCATAAGGGAAGCCTCAGCTCCAGGTTTACAAGAGAGGAGCAGGGCTTAACAACGACAGGACATGTTGGGGGCACCTGCTCATAGGGTTGCCATCAATCAGAGTTGCCTTGATAGCACATAACAGAAAAGCACAATAATACAATACAGAAGGAAATGCTGGTTTCTGAGACTGTCGTGTGTTAAGGGGAACCTTTATAGTTTGTCATAAAATTCTTTACACCTTTAGTCTTTGTTTGCGTTTCAGCTTCTCATCCCAAAGCAATATGACATTGGACCATTGCTTGCAGTGAGAGAAGTCACCTGGCCCTTGCAATTTTGCATTTCTGTGTGCATGACGGATCCGGCCCGTCATGCCCATTTATCTGGCCTGCCATAGAGGTTTTCGACTCCCCATGTGCATGCATGTGCACGCAGGGAGATGGTTTTGAACTCTCTCGGAGAAAACGATCTCTGAGCGCACACTCCTGCATCGCTGCACACGCACACACACCCCGCCCCGGCCCATGCCCATCGGCAGCACCTTTCAACTGGCCCCCTGTTCAAAAAGTTTGAGGGCCCCTGTCTTAAACGATCACCTGCCCTTCCCTTCTTCCCCGAGGCTCCAACATAGAGACAGTCCCTTACAATGCAGAAGTTTTTCTGTGCTTCCCAGCTAACAAGACAATGCAACTCTAAAAGTTCTCGAACAAGGTAAAGTGTGAGTTGAGCCCAAACTGGAAAGCTCTCCCCAGTCCTCCCCTTCCATTAAAGCTGCCGGCTCCACCCTCAGGGCAGCTCCCACTGGTAGAGGGCTGGCCGGCTAGACCTACACAAGCTGCCTGACTGGGTAGCTCATGGGGTCAGGGACCAGGCAAGACAAAGGCTTTCCTCCTTTCCCAGGTCCACTTCCATCTCCTCAAAACACATCTGCTCTCACCGTCAACCGGGGAAACCACAGGCAATGACCTCGATGGAGCTCCAAAGGTGCCTGTCAGCCCACAGTCCTCCTGCCCTCCCATCCCCTCTTCCTCAGAGTCCTCTTCAGAATTCAATAGCAAGGCCTCTAGAAAGACTGCCTGTGCTACTCACAACATCGCCATTGGATGCCCATTGCTTTTGGGATACACAAGTGCAGCCGTCCCAGTCTCCCGCTGGAGCCGTGTCAGTTACCTTTGGAACGTGAATGCCAAGCACTTCCGTGTCCTTCACAGAGTATCTGGCAATACTAGTGTATAAGATGTATCTAAAACGTTGGATCTCGTGAATCACAGCATTGGTATAGGGCAGTTTCTTCCGATCTTGGTAGGAAATGTAGTGCAAGGAACCAAAGACATCTGCCATCTCTTTGTAGACCTTTTCTGAGGGAAACATTTGAACAGGGATAATGAGTTTTCACCTGCTGTCATTGGAGGATCTGAGAGGATATTGGCCAATAGGGCAACAGCTAAATTTGCAGCTATCAGGGTGTGCAATGCATCCTTCTTTATTGGGCTCATTATAGCATAATTCATTTGATTCAGGACAGATAGAAGAAAGCATGTCTTCATTCAGCACGTAGCTGAACGATGGCATTCGCTTCCACAAGATGCATCGATGGGTCAGCAGGTTGAGTGCCTTGGAAGGGGAATGGAAGACACTGGAACCATGGAGGAGAAGCCTGGCAAGGGCTACAGGTCTTGATGGCTAATGCTTTGCATGGCTTGGGAGCACAACATCGGTTGGAGCACCTCTCCTAACCACGATCTACCCAGATAGTGCCTCCATCCTCGGAGGCCTTCCTCTGAGTGTCACCTCCAAGGGAGGTTTGGAGGGTGGCAACAAGGGCAGAGCCTTCTCTACGGTGGCTCCCCATCTCTGGAACAACCTCACCATGGCCCATCTGGTGCCATCTTTTTGGTGCAAGCTTAAGATAGCCCTTTATGCCAAGGCGTAACGATTTGCATGGCTACCCAGGGGCTTGAAGGGATTACCCATCCCAGATGTTTTCTTTTTGAGAGTCATTCTTACTGTATTTCAAATTTTAATGCTGCTTTGCAGAGTCATTCTTACTGTATTTCAAATTTTAATGCTGCTTTGCAGAGTCATTCTTACTGTATTTCAAATTTTAATGCTGCTTTGCAGAGTCATTCTTACTGTATTTCAAATTTTAATGCTGCTTTGATTTTGTGGCATTTGTATTGTATTCTATTGTTTTGTTTGCATGGATTGTTGTAAATTGTCCAGAGAGCTTCCACTATGGGGCAGTAGAGAAAAGAGGAGGGGGAGACGGATGCAGCATTGGCGGTAATGTGCTTGAGGCATACCAGTGGCTGGAGAACATAAATAGGAGGGTGCTGTTGCTCTCCTCCCCTGCTTGTGGGTTTCTGGTGAGTAGCTGGAGAAGAGTTCATTTGTGAGCATGAACAGCATGTAATGAACACCACACTAGACAAATGTTGGCCTGATGCGGCGTTGGTCTGATATTCATAAATATGTGCTTATGTGCAGTCAACTAAATATTAGAGCATAGTATAGCACACATGATTCATATATGAATATGATAATGTGAGCATAATACACAAATTCGTTAAAACATCAAGATAGCTTTGGACAATCAGCAAGCATCCTGTATAAAAATGTGGGAAATAATAACCTTAGGCATATTTTCAATTATTGGCTATGTCTGTGTTAGCCACATATGTACCAAATCATGTGAGGAACCGATTGCGCTCTATTTGACACTAGTTAGGCCCCATTTTGAGTATTGTGGCCAGTTCTGGGTACCACACTTCAAGAAAGATGCAGACGAATTGGAAAGGGTTCAGAGGAAGGCAGTAAGGATGCAAAAGAAGCAAAGCCCTGTGAAGAAAGATTGAGAGAACTGGGCCTGTTTAGCCTGGAGAAGAGAAGGCTGAGGGGAGACCGGACAGCACTCCTCAAGTCCTTGAAAGGCTGTCACACAGAGGAAGGCCAGGATCTTTGCTTGATCATCCCAGAGTGCAGAACACAGAACACTGGGCTCAAGTTACAGGAATCCAGATTCCAGGTAGATATCAGGAAAAACTTCCTGTTAGAGCGGTACAGCGATGGAGCCCATGACCTGGGGAGCTGGTGGGCTCTCCCACACTGGAGGCATGCAAGAGGCAGCCATATAGCCACCTGAGAGGGATGCTTGAATTTGGAGACCTGCGTTGAACAGGGGGCATTTCCAACTCTGCTGTTCCGTGATTCTCTGAGCAGAGTGATCGAGCGCAGGACGTGCTGAAGAGCGCTCCTTTGCAGGATTGCGGTAAATTGGAGACAAGTTGGCAACATGTGACAACAGAACAACAACATTCCTTCTGACTTTGCAAAGACCCTGCTGTGAAAACTCAGCCGTGCTTTGCACGCGCTGTGCTTTTTGTGCTTTTCATGGCAGGTGTCAGGATCTGGGGACTCTGGGCCTCCATCAAGTGGTCAGAACCAGGATGGACACCTTAGTAAGTGCAGGATTGGGCCCAACCTCTCTTGGAGCTCTCCGCCACCTGATGAGCACGACCTGGGAGACCTGGGGGAAGAGGCATAGAAGAGCAAGCTCTTCCCAGTGGCAGCTGGCCTCCCTGCCAGCTGTAGCACGGTCCAATCTGGCATCACACCTGCCCCTTGCTTCATCTGGTACCCACCTCTGCCTGGCTGCATCCTGCTTAGCTCTGCTGCACCTTCTGCTGGCCTGAATCCTGCCTGGCTTACCTTGCCTCAGGTACCTGCTCTCTGCCCTGTCCTGATCGTCACTGCACTCCCCATTCTCTTTTGTGGCTCAGCCGTGACAACCACCTCGTCTGGCTTTAATAGGCACTCCAAGTTCCTGACTTTAACTCCCTTCTTGACTAGGATTCTGCCCTGTCCCAACTACCAGAGTCAGGAGCTGCCTCAGGTCCTGTCAGCCTGGCTCCAGTGTCTTTGCTAAGCCCCCTGCCACCCACATCCCCGACCCGGCTGGGCAATATGGAATCTTAGGCTTCCTTGTGCCTGGACCCATGAAATTCAGAGACCCCACTACATGGGGCAGGGGCAGCTTTGGGCATCCAGATCTGTGCATGCAGGAAGTCTGTGGAGTTGCCCCCCCACCCGTAAAAATTGATAAAAAGTTTTTTGAGGATTTAAACCTTCAAATTTCGAGATTTATTTGGAAAAAAAAGAAAGCAAGGATTAAACTAAAAATGCTTCAGGAAACCAAAAAGAATGGGGGTTTTGGTCTACCGGATTGGATGTTGTATTATCAAGCATCTATTTTTACTTGGCTAAAAGAATGGATAATCTTGCGAAATAAGAGAATTTTGTACCTTGAAGGTCATGATTTGCAAATGGGTTGGCATGCTTATATGTGGTATGAGAAGGTTAAGTCACAGGGGACTTTTCTAAGTCACTTTATTAGAAGATCACTAATGTCAGTATGGGAAAAGTTAAAGCTAAAATTGTATAATAAGTTACCAAGATGGCTTTCACCTATGGAAGCCTTTGTGTATCCAAATATTGAATTTTGAAGGGATTATAAGATATGATGATATTCTGGATAAGGATGGAGGCCTAAAACTGGAGCAAGAAATACAAGAACAGGGACTTAATATATTGTGGTGGTATAAGGTGCAGATGCAATCAAGATATGCCAAAGACTGCAAAATATGGGGGTTTTATAAAGATCTAACAGCCTTTGATCAAGTGATGTTAAAAGCAGATGAGAAAATGATTAAAAGAATCTATGAGTTTTTGCTTGACAGGAAAATGGAAGGGGAACAGGTCAAGGACACTATGATAACATGGGCACAAAACTTTGGATATAATATTGAATTAGAAAAGTGGCAAAAGCTGTGGGAGAGAAATATTAAGGTAACCTTAGCAACCTCGTATAAAGAAAATTTATATAAAATGGTCTATAGATGGTATTTGTCGCCAAATCGATTAGCTAAGATGTTTCCAAATATGTCAAACAGATGTTGGAAATGTAAACACGGTGTGGGTACATTTTATCATATGTGGTGGACCTGTGAATATGTGAAAAAGTATTGGATTAAAATACATAAATGGCTTGAGGAAATGCTACAAAAATCTTTAGCCTTTAAACCTGAAGTTTTCTTGTTAGGCATTGTACCAGAAAATATTAGCAAACAAGAAATGTATTTGATGCTACATTTAATCACAGCGGCGAGGATCGCGCTTGCTCAATACTGGAAGAGTGAGGAACTACCCGCTGAGGAACTGATTTTGAAAAAGATTCTGGATTGTGCAGAAATGGACAGATTGACTCTATCACTGAAAGAGAAGGAAGACACTGACTTTTACCAGACTTGGGACTTTTTTTACGACTGGCTAAAGAAATGGGACTTGACTTAGATTTAAAGATGTTATTAAACTTTTATAAATTGATTTGATTAAGACTATAGAATGCTAAAAGATATGTTATAGGGGGCTGACCCAGCTTGTCCGATGTATTTGATGATTGATGTTTTTAATTTGTAGTTTAAAATCTTAATAAAATCTTATTTAAAAAAAAAAAGGAAGTCTGTGGAGTTGCTCTTGAACATGCTGTGATTTCTTCGCTTTGTTTACCCTGAACTTACCTCACACAGAAGTTCCCGCACAGAGTGCAAGGCTGGCACTGACCACTATGTGGCTGTGCAACCCAGTTCAGCTCTTCCCCTTATACCCTCATCTTTGATCACCCGAGATAGATGTCATTCGGAATCATTTTGTCCCTGACCCATGACCCCTCTGCCCTAGAGATTGCAGCTGGGAAACTGTTGTCTGACTTGAAATATCATGACAATACTGCTGAAGCCTAAAGCAACTGACCCTCCTAAGTGTATTTTTGAAGACAGAATGTTAAGCATTTTGCCACGAAGTTGCTTGGAATACAAGACTCTCACTAGTTCAGAGAATTCTGGGTCAGATTGCCAGAGTTGTGGCATGCAGGCATCAGAGCCACACGTGTCTATTTGGCTGCTGCTTAGACATCTGGCTGCCTTGGACCTGAGAAATCAGGTGCCCTTCCATGTTCCATGCATTTACAGGAGGAGGTTCTGTACCATCATTAAGGTCTGCGTCCAACCAGGGTTGGGATAAATAAACCCCGGTGGAAACCCCGGTGGGATAAATAAACCCCCGAGAGGAAGATTCGTTCCTCTCGTATTTACAGGCTTCGTCTCACACTCAGCCCAAACACTTGCAGAATGAAGATGGAGCCACTGGCAACCTTCCTCCGCTTCAGGTGCAGCAACACAAAGGCTGCAGCAGGTGGCACAGAAAACGGATGCTGCTAGTGACCACGCTGGGCTCTATTTCTGGCAAGCCCCGTGCAACCAACGTTCTTCTGCACCAGGTTCGGCAGGTCAGACAGCAGCTGCACATGGTACAGAAGTGGGATGCTCTTTGTGTGGCCTATGGGGCTCGACTCCTGCAAACCTTGGGCGCTCTTGCCAGGAGGTCAGAGTCAGGCCAGCTGCAAGGCAGACTGGAGCTGAGTCCCGGGAATCCAGAGGATTCCTCCTTCCAAGCAGATTCCTTGCACAATCCTGCTTCCAGCCCATGTTGGCTTTGAATCTGCCTTTTAAATATTTCTGCATCAAGCTGGATTTTTAAAAGGCTTGCAAATTCGCATTCATTTAATGATTTTTTTTAACACACTGCAGCTTTTTGTATACTTTCCCCCCTAAAACAGGTGTTTTTAATGCATGTTGATTTAAATTACCATATTTTTCGCTCTATAAGACGCACCTGACCATAAGACGCACCTAGTTTTTAGAGGAGGAAAACAAGAAAAAAATATTCTGAATCGAATGGGCACATAATCACAGGCACATTCCCCATCACTTCCCCACGGGCTGCACATCTGACAGACTTACTGCACACACATATTCACTCTATAGGACGCACAGACATTTCCCCTTACTTTTGAGGGGGAAAAAAGTGAGTCTTATGGAGCCAAAAATACGGTATGAATGTGGATTTTTCCAGACAAGAAGTACATCAAAAGTTCAGAGAAGTACAAAACCTGAAGTGGGAACTGCACTTCTATCTGTGTGTAGATAGAATTGTGTATTCTACTGTATTGCAAGCTGCCCAGAGAGCCTATAGCTAATGGGGCAGCATGTACATTGAATAAATAAGTTCTGGACATTGGGGTCACACGTGTCAGGTTGGTTCGTTGCAGCAAGTGGGCCAGGCAAAACTGCCCAGCATCCCTAATGATGCTTCACTCATCATGCAAGAATAGCATCCTGCCCACAGAGAAAGCTCTGCCAAAGCTCCTTGCTGCTCCGTGAAGACTGGCATGTGCCCCCACAAGCATGCAGAGGAGCCTTTGCAAGCCCCTGAGAAGTTTCTCACTATGATGTGGAGCAGCTCCTGGCCCTACGCAGTCAAGGCAGGAATGAAGCTGTTCTCAAAGGAGATGCTATGGAAGGAATTCCACCAACACGGGGTAATGCTGGAGCAGCCTATGAGGAGGCTGGTGTACCAGAGGAGGCACATCTGTGGCCAGCTGCTGTTTCTGAGCCTGGCCTTTCCCTCCCAAACAAGGAAGAGCCGGATTCGGGGCAGGGGGCTGGATGGGTTGGGGGGGCAGAATACAGGAGCTGCCTTGAACAGAACTCCCAGAAGCATCACAGGTTCCCCAGGGCTGCAAGGAGGAGGATGGGGAAAAGGCAGAGCACTGAACTATCTTCTGGAGAAAATTAAGCCTGATAGCCTAAATAATCTTGATTAGCCTGTTAAATTAAAAGCAATCATCACTACATAAGGGCATTATTAAGGTATTTATTTCATTACAGCTTCATCTTGCCTTTCCCCATAGTGAGCACATGGGGTTAACATAATCCTCCTTCTCCTCTGCATTTCATCCTCACAACAACCCTGTGAGGTAGGCTAGGCTGAGAGTCAGTGACAGCCCTGTGTCATGTAGTGAGCTGAGTGGGGATTGGAGTCTGGAGCTCCTGAAACCCAGCCCAGCACTAACCAGTACACCGCACGAGCTCACCACATACACATGTCATTTCTAGTAACTGGGAGGGTAAACATGTGGGTATGCAGAGATATTATATCAGTTCGTGCACATACACCTGCTTGCTACTTTCATTTCTAAAAAGAATGCTTTGTTCAAAGGTGCACAGGTGGTGTGTAATACCATTAACACTGTTCTTGTCCTGTTATGTTCAAATAGTTCACCTCCTTTATGATATCATGTTTTTTTATGCCTGAGAAGGATTGCTATGCATTAGGCCACTAAAGGGTACATATTGTGATGTTTTGGACAAGGAGTTTAATGCTGTCAGCACACCATAAGTGACATCTGAAAAACTTCAGGGAAGTTACATATAAAATGCCTCATTTTACTGTGCTATTTCTAGTCTTTCAAAAACCATCTGCCATATATTCCTGTACTTTTTAATAAGTCCCACTGACTCCCTGAAGCTTTTCAGATGCGTGATTAGGGAGTTCTGATGATGTCTGAGAACATGTAATTTCAGCTACCTGCTACAAATCGACAAATATTCCTATTCACCAAGTGTGAAGTCTTGGAAGGATCACAAGTCACTCCAAAACTACATGCGAATTTGAATTGGTCTTTGCAGGAAGGAGAGGGGCTCTGGATTACATCACGGCTGTCTTGCTCACCTTGGATATCCGGATAAGCCACCATAAGGAGCAGCGCCCATTGCAAAGTGATACTCATGGTCTTTGTTCCCGCAATGAAAAATTCTGCAATAGATGCAGCCAGGTTCTCTTCATCGAAGGAGGTTGTGCTGGAGTCTTCCCCACGCTGCTATTGAGACGAGAGAATGGGTACAAATCACAAGCCACACTCAAAGAAGTTTTGAATCATCTTCAAAGCTGAAACCAAAGAGTCCAGTGGATTTTTTGAACACAATAGATTCCTTGCACGTCTTTAGCTACAGGTGCCCCTGTGCAACCGCAACCTGGAAACTAAACCGACCTTGGATGAGCAATACCTGCCTAGGAACTGCTTCCATTCACAGCTGACCCTGCCTTGCAGCAGGGTGGAAACTTGCCTCAGGGGGCACCATGAAGGGGCAGATGGTGGCAGAAGGCAGGAAGGTGTGTCTCGGCCAGGGGCTGGGGCACGGCAGCAGGAGACAAGGCAGAGGCACTGGGACGAGGGCGACAGGACTTGAGACAAGCCCAGTCCAGAGTCCAAAATCAAGGTTCAGTAGCAAATCCAGGGCTTTGGCCAGGGCGACTTAAATCTATATTATATTATATCGTATTGTTTTTATTGTTATATTATGTATTTGGCTGTGAGCCGCCCCGAGGCTTCGGCGAATGGGGCGGCATAGAAGTTCCCTAAATAAATAAATAATAAATCCAGGGCATAACCACAGAGCAGGCCAGGGTCCGAACCAGAAAGATGTATTGGGGCAGGACAAGGATGTGATCCTGAGCAAGCTGGAAGACCTGCGTTGCTGAGGCGTAGGGCAAGGCAGGATGGGAGGCACAGCAGGGCTGCACATGGCAAGGAAGATGCAAATGGCGAGGCAGGATCTGGACCAGGCGCCACAGCGGCGAGGCAGACCTCTGCCGGGAGGAGGCTGCTTCTGCACAGCTCCTTCCCTAGTTCCCCAGCTGGTGTTCTTTGGGAAGCCTGAGGGCTTGGGGCCAATCCTGCAAGTACGGGTGGTTCAGGGTCTGGCCAGCACAGCACCCCAGACCCCGACAGTCCCGAGAGTCTCCCCAGACACTTGGGATGGTCCCAGCACAGAAGAGCTGCTGTTTGGCCTCCCATTCAGGCAGCAAAAGGACTGGTGCAGCCGCTGACGCTTACTTTCTCCGTCTGAAGCAGGTAGAAGTCGATGAAATCACTCGGTTCATGCAAGTTCTGGTGCGTCTTGTGTCTCTTTATCTCTTCCCTTATAAAGGACATCACCACCTCCATGAGGGACAAGAGCTTGTTGTGGGGCCCTGGAAGATGTTTCATGATCCATGGAAACAGTTCGTAGAGCTGGGGAGCAGACAGAACCAAGCGCTTCTCAGTATCATAGTTGCATGGTCCCCGTTGTTCAGTAAGGATGTCTGCACCTGAAGGACTGGGGCAGTACCTACACAATCTGTGGGGACTCTTTCCAAAGCCGCTCTACAACTGCTTTTGAGCTATGGACCTTTCCTACTCCATGGAACCACATTAGTTCTGGATGTTACACTTGTCCACACATACACAAACACTCAAACACAGGTAACACAACTTGCGAGAAAGGTGGGGAGCTGAAAAGCTCTGAAAAAGCAGTGCCTGCTTTTGGTTCTGGGTTCACCTGATTGCTGCTTTGGACCCCGGCAGATTCCTTTCCATGGATAACCATCCTGCCATAAATAGGTTACTCACCAAAAAAACCCAAGTTCTTCCAAAGTTCGTGCCAAAATCAATGGTTTTGATCAGTATCTGGAAGTTTTCATCTTCAAGAGAAAATCGGTATCCAAAGTTCACAGCACACACCATATTGCAAACTGAATTAGTGATGGTTGGTAAAGGATCAAAGGGTTGCCCTGCAAATGAGGTTGTTTACAGTCAATAGTATTCTGTCTTTCCCTTTAACACAGGTGCCCAATGGCCTGTCTGGTTGGAGTCAGCAGCAGCAAAGCAACCTCCTGGATTCCCCACAGGCCACGCTGCGGCAAGACAAATTTCGAAAGGATTTCTCTGGAGCCGCATTCTCCTGTTCCAGCAACAGTCCTGCTGCACAGAGAGTCGAGTGACTTTGAAATCATGGAAGCAAGAAGCCACACACCACGACTACCAGCCCAGGGCAAAATCCAGCCTATGAAGATGACTGAAGCATGGAGGACAGGATCGCTCAAGAGGAAGCATGTGCGGGAAATGCACATCCATGTACATCCCTTTGTACTGAAAACTGATTATTACTCTATCACTTCGGGAGCCAGCAGGAACCAACTGCAAAACTCACAGACTCAAGCATGCAGACACACATGGACAGAGAGATACACTCAAACAAATACAAGCTCCAGAGAGACACAGTCACAGGTACCCACTATTCACACACACAGAAACTCACACAAGCTCCCCATTCACTTACAGACACCTTCATTTGCACTAACATCCCATTTATACACCAAGATGCACATGTGTAACACTGTGCAAGCGTGCACGGAGTCAGCAGCAATCTCCGGTTATCAGCGTCCAAGCAGCAAACTGATCAGCACCAGCAGAAACAGAAACAGAGCGAGTCAGAAGAGGTATCCCAGGCCATCTAGTCTGACCCCCCAGCTCCAGCCAGCTCTGCTCATGACATCCCACCGTGTGCATGTCCAGCCTATCCTTAAACACACTCACTCATGGGGCCTCCACCACCTCCCATGGAAGCCCATTCCATGCCTTCGGGGTCCTAACCATCAGGAAGTACTTCTTGGAATCCACCTAGAACCCTGGTTCCCTGAGCTTTGCTCCATTGGAACGTGTCCTGCCCTCCTCCACAGGGGAAAAAAGGTTCCAACTCACCTCTGCGTGACAGCCCCTCACATATCTGCATGTGGCTAACAGGTTCCCTCTGAGTCTCCTCCTCTCAAGGCTGAAAAGACCCAGTTCCCTCAGTCTCTCCTCATATGGCTTACCCTACAAACCAGCCACCATCCTACTTTTATCAAGACAACCTACCTGGAAATTATTTGCCCGTGTGCCCCCACCCCACTCATTTCTGCCCCCTCAAAGCATTCTTGAAGCAACTTCTATTAGCTGCCTCAAATGATGGACCTTTCCTCTCTTTTTTTAATTTTATTTATTTTTCTATTTATATCCTGCCTTTTTCCTACAAAGGGCTCAAGGCAGCTTACATCTCCTCCTCCTCCATCTTATCCCCACAACAACAACCCTGTGATGTAGGTTGGGCTGAGAGTTTGACTGGCCCAGTCACCCAGTTGGCTCCATGGCTGAGCAGGGACTAGAACCCAGCTCGCCTGAGTCCCAGTCCCATGCTTTTAGCCATTACACCACACTGGCTCTCACGCTCCTCCTTGTGTTTGTGTTGTTGTTGTTGTTCCATCCAGAAATATTTATTATTGATGGGGTTTGTTTAAAGCTGCCCATTAGCATAACACTCTCTCCCAGAAATAGCAGGTGCTGGAGCAGTTTCCTGGCATTGAGGAGAGGAAAGCTTGATTCCAGTCACGCACTCTGTCCACACATGCACAATTTTAAACATAGAGGGGAGACACCCACAGGATCAGTGCGGCACCAGGGACCAGCACTGTCTGCTAAAGTGGAGGCTCGGATGGAGCAAGGAAAGTGTTGAAATGAACTAACATTTAATTCTCTGTAAGTCAGGAGAGAAGTGAGGATCGATGACTCTTCCTAATGCTCAGAAAGATTTTTGAACAGACTTTGTGGGCCAGCGTCATCACTTAGCATGACTTACCTTTGATACTCGCAAAGATCTTCACAAGCTGGTAGGCCTCCTCTTCCACCTGGCGCTCCATGACCTTGTTCCCCAGCCCCAGTTTCCGCATCGTCACCACAGCAAACCGCCTCTGTTTCTTCCAGTGAGGTCCATTTATACTTGCGATACCTACATTAGTCCCCCAGGTATTAATGAGAAAACATCACCATCAAAAAGTCATGTTTAAACATTCGCCTGGTTCAACATTCTGCTGCATCCTCTCTGCAGCTTTTACCCTGTCATAGAGGATGTTGTTGTTGTTGTTTGTCGCGAAGTCGAGTCCGACCCATCGCGACCCCATGGACAACATTCCTCCAGGCCCTCCTGTCCTCCACCATTCCCCGGAGTCCACTCAAGCTCACACCAACTGCTTCAGTGACTCCATCCAGCCACCTCATCCTCTCCCCCCCTTCTTCCTTTGCCCTCAATTGTTCCCAGCATTAGATTCTTCTCTAGGGAGTCCTTCCTTCTCATTAGGTGGCCAAAATATTTGAGTTTCACCTTCAGGATCTGGCCTTCTAAAGAGCAGTCAGGGTTGATCTCCTCTAGGACTGACCGGTTTGATCGCCTTGCGGTCCAAGGGACTCGCAGGAGTCTCCTCCAGCACCACAACTCAAAGGCCTCAATCCTTTTGCGCTCAGCCTTCCTTATTGTCCAGCTTTCACAGCCATACATTGCAACTGGGAAAACCATAGCCTTGACTATACGCACTTTTGTTGGCAGGGTGATGTCTCTGCTTTTTAGTATGCTATCTAGATTTGCCATAGCTTTCCTCCCCAGAAGCAAGCGTCTTTTAATTTCTTGGCTGCAGTCCCCATCTGCGGTGATCTTGGAGCCCAGGAAAATAAAATCTGTCACTACCTCCATTTCTTCCCCATCTATTTGCCAGGAAGTGAGAGGACCAGATGCCATGATCTTAGTTTTCTTAATGTTGAGTTTCAAGCCAACTTTTGCGCTCTCCCCCTTTACCCGCATCAAGAGGCTCTTTAGTTCCTCTTCACTTTCTGCCACGAGAGTGGTATCATCTGCATATCTGAGGTTGTTGATATTTCTCCCAGCAATCTTGATTCCAACTGGTGATTCATCTAGCCCTGCCTTTCTCATGATGTGCTCTGCATATAAGTTAAATAGGCAGGGTGACAGTATACAGCCTTGCCGAACTCCTTTCTCAATTTTGAACCAATCAGTGGTTCCGTGTCCGGTTCTCACTGTTGCTTCTTGACCTGCATATAGGTTTCTCAAGAGACAAATAAGATGGTCTGGTACTCCCATCTTTTTAAGAACTTGCCACAATTTGTTGTGATCCACACAATCAAAGGCTTTAGTGTAGTCAATGAAGCAGAATTAGATCTTTTTCTGGAACTCCCTGGCTTTCTCCATGATCCAGCGTATGTTGGCAATTTGATCTCTAGTTCCTCTCCCTCTTCGAAATCCTGCCTGTACTTCTGGTAGTTCTCGGTCCACATACTGCTGGAGCCTAGCTGGTAGGATTTTGAGCATCACTTTCCTAGCATGTGAAATGAGTGCAATGGTGTACTAGTTTGAACATTCTTTGGCATTGCCCTTCTTGGGGATCGGAATGTAAACTGACCTTTTCCAATCCTGTGGCCACTCTTGAGTTTTCCAAATTTGCTGGCATATTGAGTGTAGCACTTTAACTGCATCATCTTTCAGGATTTTGAATAGCTCAGCTGGAATGCTGTCACCTCCACTAGCTTTGTTGTTGCTCAGACTTCCTAAGGCCCATTTCACTTCACATTCCAGGATATCTGGCTCGAGGTCAGTGACCACCCCATCGTGGTTATCAGGGATGTTAAGCTCTTTCTTGTATAGTTCTTCTGTGTAATCTTGCCACCTCTTCTTAATCTCTTCTGCCTCTGTTAGGTCCCTGCCATTATGGTCCTTTATTATGCCCATTTTCGCATGAAATGTTCCCTTCAGATCTCTGATTTTCTTGAAGAGATCTCTGGTCCTCCCTATTCTATTGTTTTCTTCTATTTCTTTGCACTGTTCATTTAGGAAGGCATTCTTATCTCTTCTAGCTGTTCTCTGGAATTCTGCATTCAATTGTTTGTATCTTTCTCTTTCTCCCTTGCCTTTCGCTTCCCTTCTTTCCTCAGCTATTAGTAAAGCTTCCCCAGAAAGCCATTTTGCTTTCTTGCATTTCTTTTTCTTTGGGATGGTTTTAGTTGCTGCCACTTGTACAATGTTGCGAACCTCCGTCCATAGTTCTTCAGGCACTCTGTCTATCAGATCTAATTCCTTAAATCTATTTGTCACCTCTACTGTATATTCATCAGGGATATTTATTTATTTATTTATTTGGAAATTTATAGGCCGCCCCTTGCCACAAGCCTCGGGGCGGCTCACAACAATACAAACAACAATTCTAAAACATTAAAATCTCCAAATACTAAATACACAAACATTAAAAACTGGCCCATCTCCAGGTCTAAATTAAAACCATCCCAATATAAATAAATTAACATTTAAAATATTGTTTAAATAAAAAGGTCTTCGCCTGGCGCCGAAAAGCAAATAAAGACGGCGCCAGGCGAGCCTCTCTGGGGAGCGCATTCCATAAATGGGGCGCCACCGCAGAGAAAGCCCTCCTCCGGGTACTCACCCTCCTAATATCTCTCACAGAGGGTTCCCGGAGGAGGGCATCAGCAGCAGATCGTAAGGGGCGGGAGGGTGTATATGGTCGTAGGCGCTCCTTTAGGTAACCGGGACCCAAGCCGTTAAGGGCTTTATAGGTAAGAACCAACACCTTGAATTGGGCCCGGACTTCAATGGGGAGCCAGTGAAGCTGACGGAGAACTGGGGTGATATGAGAACCACGCCCAGTCCCCGTCAGCACCCTGGCAGCTCTATTCTGCACCAATTGAAGTATCCGGACCGTCTTCAAGGGAAGCCCCACGTAGAGCGCGTTACAATAATCCAACCGGGAAGTCACCAACGCATGTGTCACTGTCATCAGGCAATCGAACTCCAGGAAGGGACGCAGCTGATGTATCAGCCGAAGCTGTTGGAAGGCGCTCCTCGCCACTGCTGACACTTGAGCAGTCAAGGTCAGCTCCGGGTCGAGGAGGACCCCCAAGCTGCGGACCCTGTCCTTCAGAGGGAGTGCAACCCCATTCAAGACTAGGGTCAGGTCCCCCATTCCGAAGCCCGAACCACCTACCAACAGGACCTCCGTCTTGTCAGGATTGAGCCTCAGTTTATTGGCCCTCATCCAGCCCATTACCTCGGCCAGGCACCGGTTCAGCACAGCCACCGCCTCACCTGGATCGGTGGAGAACGAGAGGTAGAGTTGGGTATCATCAGCATACTGATGATTCCGCAGCCCACACCTCCTGATGACCTCTCCCAGCAGTTTCATGTAAATGTTAAACAGCAAAGGGGACAAAATGGAGCCCTGAGGAACTCCATGGCAAAGCTGCCATGGTGCAGAGCCATAGTCCCCCAGCGCCACCTTCTGGAATCGGCCATTAAGATAGGAGCGGAACCACTGCAAAGCAGTGCCTCCAACTCCCAATCCCGCCAGCCTATCCAG
Organism: Varanus salvator macromaculatus; assembly: GCA_023646645.1. Lineage (NCBI taxonomy): Eukaryota > Metazoa > Chordata > Lepidosauria > Squamata > Varanidae > Varanus > Varanus salvator. The sequence goes on along the minus strand of JAIXND010000758.1, from coordinate 9,934,091 downwards.
AAGGATACCATGGTCGATGGTATCGAAAGCCGCTGAGAGGTCCAGGAGAACCAACAGGGACGCACTCCCCCTGTCTCTCTCCCTGCATAGGTCATCATACAGGGCGACCAAGGCAGATTCAGTGCCAAAACCGGGTCTGAAACCGGACTGAAATGGGTCCAGATAATCAGTTTCATCCAAGAGTGCTTGGAGTTGTCCCGCCACCACCCACTCCAGCACCTTGCCCAAAAACGGGATGTTGGCCACCGGTCTATAATTGGCGACCACCTCTGGATCCAAGGAAGCCTTCTTGAGGACTGGCCGGACTACCGCCTCCTTTAAAGGGGCAGGCACCCGGCCGTCTCTCAAGGAGGCATTTACCACCTCCAAGATCCAGGGCACAATCCCGACCTTGGCGCTCTTTAATAGCCAGGATGGGCACGGGTCCAGTAAACAGGTGGTTGAGCGTACCGATCCAAGCACCTTGTCCACATCATCAGGCCGCAACAACTGAAAATCATCCATTAACGAGGGACAAGCACGTACAGTTGGTCCCTCCCCGAGAGAAACTGTGTCAAGGGTGGAGTCCAGTTCGTGACGAATCAGAGCAACTTTCTCCCTAAAATGCGTGGTGAAATCGTCACAGCGGGCTTTCGAGGGTGGTACGAGATCTTTTTCAGGGCCAGATTTGGTCAGCCCCTGAACCACCCGAAAAATCTCCGCCGGACGGCATTCCGAGGAGGCAATGGACGCGGAGAAGAATCGCTTCTTCGCCGCCCTCACCGCCACAGCATAGGCTCGATAGTGTGCTCTAAGATGTGTTCGGTCAGACTCGTCACGAGATTTCCTCCACTTACGCTCTAGCCGTCTCCCAACCCGCTTCATCACCCGTAACTCTGGAGTGTACCAGGGAGACGATCGGGCTCTGCCTGGTTGGAGAGGGCGCTTAGGAGCGATCGTGTCGATGGCCCTGGACATCTCCCCATTCCATATATCAACCAGGGCCTCAACAGGAGCACCAGCCTTGTCAGCCGGAAAATCCCCCAGAGCCCTCAGGAATCCATCAGGATCCATCCGACTCCGGGGGGCGGACCATCACAATCTGGTCCGCACCCTTACAGAGGGAGAAGCCACTCTCGAGCTCAAACCTCACGAGGAAGTATGATTTAGGTCATACCTGAGTGGCCTAGTGCTTTTCCCTACTTTCTTCAACTTAAGCCTAAATTTTGCCACCAGAAGCTCATGATCTGAGCCACAGTCAGCTCCTGATCTAGTTTTTACTGACTGTATAGAACTTCTCCATCTTTGGCTGCAGAGCACATAGTCAATCTGATTTCTGTGTTGACCGTCTGGTGATGTCCATGTGTAGAGACGTCTCTTGAGTTGTTGGAAAAGAGTGTTTGTTATGACCATCGTATTCTCTTGACAAAATTCTACCAGCCTATGCCCTGCTTCATTTTGTATTCCAAGGCCAAACTTGCCTGTTATTCCGGTTATCTTTTGGCTTCCTACTTTAGTATTCCAATCCCCCATGATGATAAGGACATCATTTTTTGGAGTTAATTCTAGCAGGTGTTGTAGGCCTTCATAGAACCGGTCAACTTCAGCCTCTTCAGCACCAGTGGTTGGGGCATAGACTTGGACTATTGTGATGTTGAATGGTTTGCCTTGGATTCGAACTGAGATCATTCTGTCATTTTGGAGATTGTATCCCAGTACTGCTTTCCCTACTCTTTTATTGACTATGAAGGCTACTCCATTTCTTCTGAGGGATTCTTGCCCGCAGTAGTATACCTGATGGTCATCTGAACTAAATTCACCCATGCCTGTCCATTTTAGTTCACTGATTCCGAAGATGTCGATGTTCAGTCTTGTCATCTCTTGTTTGACCACATCCAGCTTGCCTTGATTCATGGATCTGACATTCCAGGTTCCTATGGAGTAAAGATCTTTGCAGCATCGGACTTTCCTTTCACCTCCAGATACATCGGCAACTGAGTGTCCTTTCGGGTTTGACCCGGTCGCTTCATTCTTTCTGGAGCTACTAGTACTAGCCCTCCGCTCTTCCCCAGTAGCATATTGGACACCTTCCGACCTGAGGGGCTCATCTTCCGGTGTCATATCGTTTTGCCTTTTGGTTTTCATGTCCATGGGGTTTTCATGGCAAAGATACTGGAGTGGGTTGCCATTTCCTTCTCCAATGGATCACGTTTTGTCAGAGCTCTCTGCTATGACCTGTCCGTCTTGGGTGACCCTGCACGGCATAGCTCATAGCTTCATTGAGCTACGCAAGCCCCTTCGCCACGACAAGGCAGTGATCCATGAATCATAGAGGATACTTTGGGATTTATCACTCTAATCTTTAGAAAAACAGAACAATTTCATATTTTTTCCTGAAATTTAACTCATCCAGGAATAACAGATGGTTATGCATAGCCTGAACTTTTCAGGAAGCTCAGTGAAAGTATGGAGAAGAAAGAGCAGTTTATGTAATTTTAAAAACCCTCACTCAGTCAGAATGAAGACTGAAAACCTGGTGATTTTATCTGCGTGTTATCTCTGAAGAGATTGCCGTTTGCATGAACTCCGTGAGCCCATGTTGCACAAATCACAAGCCTTAACGGGCCAAAGCAGAAGGAGGTCATTTTCTGAGGCAACAGAGTGGTGACCCATTTGAAGCAAGGAAGTCCGTGCACGCTCCACTCATAGATCAGCGGCTTATTTTTATTGGTCTGGCACTACAACTGACGTGTGTGGCGCCTGTCAGGCACATGTGAGTTCTGCGGAGGGTACATATTGCCCCCCTGCTTGGATCAAGAAGTTCACGCACTGTTATTTTCAACACACAGTTGTTTGAATTGCACTTATTCCCCCATAGGGAGGGACATGGGAAGTGGCCTGGTACTGAATCAGTCTGTGGATCCATGTATCCCAGTACTGCAGACACTGACTGACCGTGGAATTCCACAAGGAATTTCTTGGATGCCTGGATTCTGCATGCAAAGCAGATCTGTGTTCTACCACAGAGCAACCACTCTTTTATTTGCATTTTATTTGTGTTTGTCGATTTGTTTGTAAATTACCTTGTGGTCTCTGTTTGAGAGGGGTTTTCCCCCCATTTTTATTGCTTCTAAACCCTGTTCACTGCGGAAAGAAAATACTCAGACTATTTCATGGGACTTAAAATAATCCAGCACAGTTAGGTAATTAAAAGTAAATAGAAGAATAAGCATCCCTAGGAAAAATCTTTTTCCCTTTTGGTACTGTCCATGGGGACAGCAGAGGATGAGGTGGCTGGATGGAGTCACTGAGGCAGTTGGTGTGAGCTTGAGTGGACTCCAGGGATGGTGGAGGATGGGAAGGCCTGGAGGAATGTTGTCCATGGGGTTGTGATGGGTCAGACATGACTTCGTGACTAACAACAACAACAACAGGAAAAATCAGTGTACACAAAATCCTGCTGTTTCATATAGAGGCACCCGGAGGTATCAGAGATTGTCTCGGTTTGCAAGAAAAACCAGCAATTGCTTTGTAGCACATGGAGCACCGTGTCTGCAAGCTATTTTGATTCATGCCCCTTCCATTGCTTATTTACGATCCAGTGTCCCAGATTATGTGGACTTCTCGATGCTTAATGGCAAATAGAGTGAAATAGGCAGAGCACATTTCCTGGAGAAACCCCAGCTAACACATTAAGTGACTCCCTTCCATTCTCTCTTGCTTGGCATCCCTCTGTTATTTAACTGGGGAAGGGGCCAGTAAAATCCCTCATTCTTTGCCACAACTTACCGTATCCTTTTGTTAATGCCTGCACAAAGGGGCTGGGTGGTCGGTCAGCAAATTCTTCTGAATGGATGACTAGTCCTTTCATTGCTTCATATCCAGACAGGACTATTAGAGGTAGGTTCCCTGCCCAAATTGTGAAAACGGCTCCATACCGTTTTGCCAGCTATGAATTGGATTTAAAACAAAAGAAAAAGGAACTCTTAAATTCAAGTCAAGCATCTTATTTCAAGTTAATAGATGAACTTGAGCCAAGGAGAAGGAAACAAACAGGCCCAGAATAATAATCAAAGGTGCTGTGCAAATTCTTCATTATAGAAACAACAAATGATAACCCAAGGAAGTTAGGAGAGAGGCTACGATTTCTCTTCCTTGCCCTCCACCCCTCAGCAATGGCCAGGGGGTGAGAGGGCCAGGAACACTGTGCCATAGGCAGCTGCATGACATGGACTAGAGACATGCAGAGGCAGAATGACTTTTGTTTGCACAAGCGAATAAAATGCAGAGTTATTGTCTGTCTCTTCCAGAAGAAACCATAAATTAGGTTGACTCTGGGGAATTTCACAGAATCATAGAAGAGCAGAGTTGGAAGGGGCCTACAAGGTCATTGGTTTCAACTCCTGCTCAATGCGGGACTCATAGTTAAAGCATCCCTTAGAAATGGCTGTCCAACGGCCTCTTGGATGCCTCCAGTGTGGGAGAGTCCCCCACCTCCTTAGGCAATTGGTCCCATTGCTGTGGCCATTCAGCTGTTGCTCCACCTGTGCTCTTCATCTATTTCTAAATACACTCAAATATTAGATGGTGAAGCAACCCTCCAGCAACTTTTATCCACAAGCAATTAAATCATGGTGAGAACTGCACCCTTGGAATTTTTCATCATTCAGAAAAGTGGACTAACCATAACACAGTCTTTGACGTATTTATCCAGAAGTAATCCCTTCTGCCAGCATCCTAAAAAGCAGAGACATCACCCTGCCCACAAAAGTTTGTATAGTCAAGGCTATGGGTTTCCCAATTGCAATGTATGGCGGAGAAAGCTGGACCATAAGGAAGGCCGAGCGCCGAAGGATTGAGGCCTTTGAGTTGTGGTGCTGGAGGAGACTCCTGCGAGTCCCTTGGACCGCAAGGAGATCAAATCAGTCAGTCTGCAAGGAGATCAACCCTGACTGCTCTTTAGAAGGGCAGATACTGAAGATGAAACTCAAATACTTTGGCCACCTGATGAGAAGGAAGGACTCCCTGGAGAAGAGCCTGATGCTGGGAACAATTGAGGCAAAAGAAGGAGGGGACGGCAGAGGATGAGGTGGCTGAATGGAGTCACTGAAGCAGTTGGTGTGAGCTTGAGTGGACTCCGGGGATGGTGGAGGACAGGAAGGCCTGGAGGAATGTTGTCCATGGGGTCACAAAGGGTCGGACACAACTTAGCAACTAAACAAAAAAAATCCTTTATGCATTCAGTGAAATTTACTCCCCTGAATATATTTATTGATATAAATAAATATTTTATAGAAACTACCCCACTCTTATGTTCCTGAAATAAAGGTATACTTTTCTACTAATGAGTCTTTCTGTCTGAGAGGGTTTAGTTCAGGGTTCGGATGATGTGTCCATGTTTGCAGAAGGACCAAGGTGTGCATTCCAGTGGGCACTACTTTCCAGCAAGGGAGCAGGAAAGAAGGAAGACTGGCCTTCACACTCACTCATAAGGATGACAGGACAAAGGAATGGGAGAAGAATAAGAGAAGATGGAATGCGAGTGGTGGAAGAGAAGGAAGATGAAGTTGACAGAGAAGTACGAAGTGGAGACTGGTGTGGAGGAGTGGATGGAGGTTCCCCCATCAGCAAGACAAGACCAGAATGAATGGGGAATAATGGGCAGCCAAAGTACTCAGTGTCTGAAACAGGGTCATAAGAAGGTGAGTGAGGGAGAAGGCTTCAGCCCAGGCTGATGGGTTTCCGAGGATATGAATACATATACATATCGTGGGCATGAATACATCAAAAGAGCTTAGGCCAGGGGCAACCATGCTGGGCTACGGGGGAGGGAGGAAGGAGGGTGCATTGGATGATGGAAACTTCATAGAATCATAGAATAGCAGAGTTGGAAGGGGCCATGAAGGCTGTTGAGTCCAACCCCCTGCTGTTGCAGGACACCACGTCACACCATCCCACTCAGAGGGCTGTGCAGTTTCTTCTTGAACGTCTCCAGTGTGGGAGAGCCCCCCACCTCCCCGCCTTGTTCCACTCTTGTATTGCCCTGACAGTGAGGAAACTTTTCCTGGTGTTAGAGAAGGAAAGGCCACAGAGAAGGGCAATGAAAATGATCACGGGGCTGGAGCAGCTCCTTGTGTGGAACAGATACAACACCTGGGACTGTTCAGCTTAGAAAAAGGGCAAAGAAGGGGAGACATGAGAGAGGTGTTTAAAATATGCATAGTATGGAGAGGGAGAAAGTACAGATAAATGTGCTTCACACAACATATACACTACCTAATTTGTTGCCATGGGAAGTGGTAATGGCCACTCATTTGGATGGCTTTAGAAGAAGATGGCTGTTCAACACCCCCCAAGCTTTTCAACATCTACATGATTGGAGCCATCTGGAGTTTTGGAGCGCATTGCCATCAGTATGCTGATGACATGCAACCCAATCTACCTGAACACTATACTCCACCTCTGGGGCATTCCTCTGAGTGCCAAGCCCCTGAAAGGCTCAGAGGGTGACAACCATGGGAAGAGCCTTTTCCGTGGTGGCCCACAATCTGTAGAACAATGTCCCTGCTTGTCGTGCAGGAGAGCACGACAGTGGCTCCTCCTCGCGAGGAGGAGGTAAGCGTGATTACTAGGATCAGGAAAGAGCAGACACTTCCAGAAGGAGAAACGGATCAGTTCACTCCTGAGATTTGTAAGAGTTCCCCGGCTGCTTCACAGGAAGCTAGCCCTTTAAACCATACAGACTGCGAAGGAGAAAGGGGGGGGGGAATACTTTGCCGGAGGAGGAAGCTCGGAGGCATTGACTTGATTGACACTAACCGACTAATCATCAGTTTGACGCTAATCAACTAATCATCAATAATGATGCGCTCTTATCAACTTTGCAAAGAACAGGGGGAGGGGGAGGGATGAGGGAGAAGAAAGAAACAGGGGGAGGGGGAGGGATGAGGTCATTGTCAGGGGAACATCGTTCCTTCACTGCCTTGCCGTTAGGATACTTGTTTAACCGTAAATCTTGTAGATAATGAGCAATAAACCAATTTAGAACCTCAGCTCCTGTTTAAATAATTTATTGCAGCTAAAGCACCTCTAAGCGTGAGGGTGTTTTTACAACACCCTCACTACACTGCTGGACCCATCTGGTGCCAAATTTGCCAGGTTGAGATGGCCCTCTTTGGCCTAAAAGACCTTCCTAGTCCTTCAGAGACCTGACACGATTATCCAGGTGCCTTTCTTTTATTGTGTCCTTATTGTCTTTTATGCTGCTTTAAATTAATATTTAATTCTTGTTAATGTTTGACCCATTACATTTTATTGTTTTTATATTTTGTTGAAAACTTCTCCAAGAGCTTTGGCTACTGGTGGTAAAGAAATGAAACAACAACATCATCAACAACAACCACCCCTTGAGCAAGCCTTGAAGCAAAGTGTTCCCCTCCCTCACTTGTTCCCCGTTATAGCATCAGCTAGAGAATTCTTCACGTTCCTATTGATTCTTCTCTGAATAGCCACCGTAGTGATTTCCAGAAATCCAAAATCATTCAAAATGAACGATGACCACTTTTGTCACAACAAAAGCAAAGTACCTGTAGCCAGAAATGCTATTTCATGTGCCAGGACTGCTCATTTCCCTTTTAGCATCCCTCTCTGCCAAACTGAAAGTGAAGGATGTTGAACGAGGCTGTGTATGGGATTCTGCCTGCCAAATTTTTTTCTGGATTATTTTTGCTCCCTCACACTTTGTTTCCAGTTCTGCCTGTTCATTTCAGTATCCCAAAACAACTTTTCTATGTTTCAAGGAACATATCTCTCTATCTAAAGCTTTTATATACTGTCCTTCACTAAACATAGTAGGACAGTAATACAATGAAATAAAAGTGCAGTATCAGGCAACAAATTACATCAGATAAAACCCCATCCTAAAACACATTAACACTTAAAATTGCGAAAATAAAAAGTTTTGTCTGGCGCTGAAATGAAAAAGTCTCCTTCAAAGAGGGCTCTCAAAGAAGGTCCTCGGATCCAGATCTTAGAGGGCAGGCAGGATGTATGGAAAAGGGCACTCCTTTAAACAATTTAAATGTTTCCGGGTTTTAATTATAATTGTGATTGTTTTATTTATTTATTTCTGTGAGCCGTCCCGAGGCTCTGTAGCAAGGGGACGGCATATAAAAAACTTTAAATAAATAAACAAACAAATTGCAGTTGGGTTCAAGTCAGCCCAAACACAAACGTTCATTTTCTGTAGCTTTATTGTCTCAACATCAGCTTTTATCCAGTTAGCACCAGAGAAAATACTGCAGAACTCTCAGCACTAAGTTTCTTATTCAACTGAGCAACTATTTGTGGGGGAAAGTACCTTACGAAGGCTGATGTTCTCGAAGCAGGTCCCCAACTCCTGTAGGACGCCGAAGACAGGGAGCGGTCCAGGAGGGTAGATTCTCCATAACCTGAGCAATTTCAGATAGTATAGTATGCTACACACCAGGACGACAATCAGCAGTGTCGCCACCATCCTCCTGCCTTGTGATCCTTCCGCCTAGTTCATCCGGATGGACTTAATGCAATAAATACAATGGCATTTTGCCTTTCTCAGAGGTGGTGCTGCTTCCCTCTGTTTCACAAGAAAGAGCCTTTCATAACCTCCCCTTTAAATGCAGAGATAGTATTATGCCATATCTAATTATGGCTTTTTGCAAAGGGGGTGGCATAGAAATTTTCTAAATAAATAAATAAATTAGCATAGGAATGTGTTGTCCTTAATCAGAATGGATGGTTATTCAGATACTTATAATCCAATCAATGCCAAATTCTCTGCTGTCACTACTGAGTGATATAGCCTCTCTAGCGTGAAATAGGTTGAAATCTAGTGCCCAGAAATTTCTACTGCTAAGGCACTTGCAGGAGATGATTTTAACATTCACAATATATGGAAACAACACTGGGTGGAAAACAGCCCCCCACAATGTCATAGTCTGTCTTGCGTCTTGGAAAAAAAATGGATTTGACCAGCTCCACGTGGTATGGACAATACTAAAGTGAATTCACACCGGTCATGGCAGAAGTGCAGGTGCCCTTTCTAAAGGGGGGCAAAATACCATCACCAAATTGTGATTGTGGGGCCGAAAGACAAACTATCCAACATATAGTGACAGAGTGCCAAAACAGAGCTTACGGATGAGTGTTTGCTGATTTCCTGGCTGTGACAAATGAAGCAACAATTTATATTTGTAATTTAGACACACGTGTATAATATTTTAGATTTTATATGTCATAAGTGTATGCCTTATTGTTTTTTCAATGCAGTGCGATGTGAATGTGTCATGCGATAACTGAATAAACACATAAACCACCAAATTGCTTGAGGGAAGAGAGTTTGGACTAGCAGTTTTCCAGTAATTACTCTAGGGAAAGAGATACCGTATTTTTTGCTCTATAAGACTCACTTTTTTCCCCCTCAAAAGTAAGGGGAAATGTCTGTGCGTCTTATAGAGCGAATGTGTGTGTGTAGTAAGTCTGTCAGATGTGCAGCCCATGGGGAAGTGATGGGGAATGTGCCTGTGATGATGTGCCCATTTGATTCAGAATATTTTTTTCTTGTTTTCCTCCTCTAAAAACTAGGTGCGTCTTATGGTCAGGTGCGTCTTATAGAGCGAAAAATACGGTATATTCTCTCTAGTTCTCTCCATCCGAAAGCTAAGGGGTGGGGGACATGGGGGATACAATGCCAGTCCTGCAACCACAAGACATGGACACACCACCACCACCAGTCCCATGAATCGGATTAGCCCTTTAGGTGCAAAGTCCCCACTCAAGACACAACTAGGAGCCATGGGATTCAGCCACTGTGTGAACACTGTATTGGACTGGACTAGACGGACTCTCGTACTGAACCAGCAAGGCTATTCTTAATTAAACATATGTGGATTTGGACTAAGAAGGAGCATTTGATGTATTTATCAACTGTCTGTCTTCAGCCCCAACTTCCTCCTCCACCTTCTCTGAATCAGATGAACCTATCTGAGCAGTCCATCAAGAGCACACCCTACACCCAGTAAATAAAGAGGTTACAGAATCCCTTGCATGGGGTGCAATGAATATTGTGCAAGGGAAACCATGGATTCCAAGTGATAATTATATGGAAGAAAGGACTCCAATTGCAACCGCAACTTCAATTGATCGTCTTGAGTTACAACAACTGATAGTAAATTTTGCAAGTTCAGGTAAAATGATTGCAACACCTAACTCACCCATTGAAATAGACTATGTTCTCTGGGGAGTACAGGCAAGAGAACAACAAGAGGAATGGGACAATATTCCTGCAGTTGCAAAAAGAAGAAAAATTAAGTTTCCTTCCAACTCTCAGGCTGCCCTTTCTCCTCCACTGTTCTTCTGCACGATGATGGAATGCAAAAAAAGACTTGTGAAGAGGACTAGACAGAGGGTGAAAAAGAAAGCCTTCTGAATGGAATGAGTGCTGTTTCAGATTTCTTTTATCCAATCTTTAGATTTGGTAAATTACTCCTAAATTCTGAATTGAAGGATTTCTGAGCTCAGTGAGTCAATAAGCATGATTATAAATGTATGTTCAAGGCTCATTAGATCTGTATCAGGAAACATAAAGTGTAGGTACAATCAACAAAGCCACAAAAACAAAGCCATGGAGAGCCAGTGTGGTGTAGTGGTTAAGAGCGTGGGACTGGAACTCAGACGATCTGAGTTCTAGTCCCCGCTCAGCCATGGAGCCAACTGGGTGACTTTGGGCCAGTCACAGACTCTCAGCCCAGCCTACCTCACAGGGTTGTTGTTGTGGGGATATGATGCAGGCGGAGAGATGATGTAAGCTGCCTTGAGCTCTTTATAGGAAAAAGGCAGGATATAAATCGCAATATAAATAAATAAATAAATAAAAATCCTCCTGAATTTGTCCTGGAGGTGAAGAAGACCAGGAAACCCAATAAGGATCTGAAAGGGAAATGGTTATGCTAACAGTGATTGTTCAACACACAGAAGGGCTCAAGTCAAGGAGTTCCAAAGCAGGATTGTCCCCAGCCCCATACGTGAAAAAGAGCAAATAGAGATGGGCATAGCTGAGAGTTAATGTGGTTTCACTGTGGATTAAATGCACACTGTAAGCAGGACTGTATTAATAGACACAACCAAGCTTTTGTTAATCATTCTCTAATGGACAACAGAAGGAACCCCAAACCAGCTGGTTCAAAGCAACACAACAACAACCACCACCACCAAGAGCAAGTCAGTCGGTCAGTGGATCTCTGGACAAGAAACTCTAGTTGGAGCTGAAAAGGAAATGTGGCAATAGAGGGTTAGGATCTGTAAGTTATTATACGTCTCATCTTATCAAAAGAACTGCACTAGATCTTCTCGACATCTTTATGTAGCCTTTGCTGATTTCTTAGCAGCTTCTGAAATTCTTGACAGATATGGGAAGTGGAGATATTTGCTCCAACTGCTGGCTGAACCCAGACTGATTACACTGATAAAGAGCAAGCATGCACACGTGCATTTCAGGAATGGTAAGATGTGGTAATAAAGGCCTACTTTCTAAGGAAATCCCACACTGAGAGGTATTAAACATACCTGTGAAATGCAACAGCTGTTTCTTATTTATATATTCGATGCAATTATTTCATTGGCTGGAAACATGTTTACCTGCCATTATGAGCAGGAAGCTGGATATGATCTTGAATGGTGACAACATGACCCTGCTCACACTGATGAGACATGGGGGGCCTTTCTCTTTTCTATAAAATAACACATTTGCAGTGGCAGAATGGCAGGACTATGACATGCTGCTTCAGAGAAACTTTCCATCTTCTCAATGGTCGTTGCAAAATGACCCTTCACAGCAAGTCAAGTCTGCTCAGTATTTGGAGACTACCTTTACTGAAATACTATCCATTGGGAACCTATGGAAGCAAATCCTGCCCCAACTCCCCCAGGCAGGATAAGGGGGAAGGTGCTGGGGAATGATGCACAAGAGACAGCGCTATGGCAAAGAGCCGGAAGCGATTTGGGGTCCTTTACTCTGACACCGTTTTGAGGACAGGGCAGCCTCTTCCCGAAGAAGTAATAGGGGAGAATAGAGCTCTTTGTTGGGCTGCTAACTCTTTTCACTGTCGACCATGCACAGTAGTACCTCGGCTCACGAACACCTCAGTTCACGACCAAATCAGGTCGCAAACAAAAATTTCAGAAAAAAAATTCCCTCAAGTCGCAAGCTCTGCATCGGGTGACAATCGCGATCGCACCCATCTTCCCTGCACAAGCGCAATTGCTGTCGTGCTGGGGGGCGGGGGGGGGGAGAAGATGGCCACAATCTTTGCTGTTTTTTGTCACTTTGTTGTTCTTTGTCACTTTGTTTCAAATATTTGTGATTTAAACAAAATGGTTACAGAATGGATTAACCTTATTTACATTGAACCTTATGGAGAAATTTGACTTGGCTCATGACCAATTAGGATCGCGACCAGAGTCGTGGAACGGATTAAGTTCGTAAGCCAAGGTACCACTGTACTTGTAAATAAATTCAAATAATACAGGATAGTGTAAATCCCCAGCAAGGTTTTTCTGAAAGCAACTGCGAGGGAAAGGCGGAGCTCGCCATCTCTTCCTGGACTCCTGTCACCTGTCTCTCCCTCACTGCAGCCCTGGAACTAGCTGCTTACTCACGAAGTCTGCCTGGGGAGGCGCCGCCTTCCGCCTGCAGCCAGACACACAGACGGCATCAATGTGGGCACCCATGTCAGGGACAGAGGAAGCACATCCTGCTGGGCAGCTTTTCCTGAGCAGTCCCATCTTTTAGGGTGGTGTTTCCTCTGGAGCTGTGGGTGGGGGGACAATGGGGCTTGTTTACGGCAATTAGGAGTGTCAGGCACAAGGTAGGAGCAGAGGAGTGGGAGGGAGAGAATGAAGACACGGCTCTTGGGGCATTCGCAGTGCTGGTAGCAGCGCCCTTGCACAGCTCAGGTGCTCCTCCTCCTCTTCGGATGAGGAAGCTGCCGGCTCCCAGGTAGGACAAGCACACAGCCACTTCAAAGGGCAGCAACCAGACAGGAGCACCAAGTGCGTCATCCCCAAGGTCGCTACTGCTGCTGTGGAGATGCCAAAGCTGCAGCCAGGCATCGGGAAGGTGGCGTGCAGCTGCTTGGCAGGGCAGGACATGCAAAATGCAGGCCGGGCTGTCTCTTACAGCCACGGCTGCTCTTGCTGCCAAACGTGATGATGGATTTGCGAAAACTGGGTGGAAACATTGCCACTGGGTTTTTGGGCAATACCGAGCCCTGGTGAAGCATGGAAGACTTGCAAAGAACTGTTGTCGTTCTGTGTGGTTAGCTGGGAACCAAACATACCCCACTTCGTGCCGTTTCTGCATGGCTTGTTGTGATGTGGGATCACAGCCAGTTAAGACAAACTAAAGGTGAGGTGATGACATCTGCAAGGCACTGTAACAAAGATGCTTGCCCCTTCCTCTAGCCACCCTCAGTCCTTCCAAATTGCTTCTTGTAGCAGCAGCATTGAGGCCGCACAATCAAGAGTGCTCCTGGCCAATGAGGAAGCCACTGGTTTATCTGTGGCTGGAAAAGGAATGGTGCATACAGAACATAAACCTTCATTTAAAATACACTCATTATAGCTCTGGGGTTACTTTGAGGCTAGTTCCACCATGAATTTTTCAAAGAGAGGCTTCTTTACCACCTTCTCTCAGGCTACCTACCTACTACTCCATAGAGGGGATTTGGTATTGCTCCACAGCCAGATAGATTCTGGAGTGGTGAACAACCAAGGCTACAAACACAGAGGATGGTCACAAAGAGGAAGGTCAAGATCTCTTCTCGCTGATGGCAGAGTGTAGGACATGGAATAATCAGTTCAAGTGCTGACAGCCCAGATTCAGGCTGAACATCAGGAAAAGCTTCCTTACCATCAGAGCAATACGACAGTGGAACCAGCTGCTTAGAGAGGTGGGGGGCTCTCCCACACTGGAGGCATTCAAGGAGAAACTGGGCAGCCCTCTGAGTGGGATGGTGTAACATGGTGTCCTGCAACAGCAGCGGGTTGGATTCAATGGCCTTCAAGGCCCCTTCCAGCTCCACTATTCTATGCACTCCCATCAAGGTGAGCCATTCCGCATGCTCACCACCCCAAGACTTTAAATGCAAAGCTAACATGCACTTTGGGAAGAAGAAGCAGAACGAGGCATAGTAGTGAAGGTCTGACCAGTGAAGAGTATTGGGGAGCTAGTACCTCTCTTGTTCTGGAAGTGATGCTTCCATTACTACACCCCAAAATACCATTTTCCCTTTTGGTGTCAGCATCTCATCATTGGCTCATATATAGTGGGTTGTCCACAATAACTCCAAAGTCTTTTTCAGTTCTGTTGAGCCATGTATTCCCCATTTTGTAGCAATGCGCTTGTTTTCCTTTGCCTAAGTGCAAGACTTGGCATTTCTCCCTACTGAATTTCATTCTGTTGTTTTCAGCCTGGCATTTAACTTATCAAGATCTCCTTGTTCACCTCTATTAAAGTACAATTCTTACACTTTTGAAACCCATTTGAGACTTGCTAGTGCACTGGCAACATGGTTTATCCAAGGTAACTCCATGCTACCATCTAGTGGCTTTGACTGAATGTGACAGAAATATACTTTAAGAAATCTTAGCAGAATTTCTACACTAGACAGCACTGACACAGCAGGACACCTCTTGTGTGCATGTTTCAGTGCGTGGCCAAGGTTTAATAGTGACAGGGAATTGCGAAATACCAGTTGAGAGAATGTATGTTTGGATTCACAGGGAGACAGATTTTGTTACAAACCTTAGCAGTTTATTAGAATGAGCCCCTCATGTACCCGCTGCAGAGACAAACCGTATGAACAGCACTGCCAGACAGAGGTTAAAAACAGCTACAAACTTCCAGAATATATAGTGTTTTATAGGTTCTGAGTCACATGACATAGGAGCAGGATGTTGTTGCTGTTGTTAGTCGCAAAGTCGTGTCCGACTCATCACAACCCCATGGACAACATTCCTCCAGGCCTTCCTGTCCTCCACCATCCCCCGGAGTCCACTCAAGCTTGCACCAACTGCCTCAGTGACTCCATCTAGCCACCTCATCCTCTGCCGTCCCCTTCTTTTGCCGTCAATCGCTCCCAGCATTAGGCTCTTCTCTAGGGAGTCCTTCCTTCTCATTAGGTGGCCAAAGTATTTCAGTTTCATCTTCAGCATCTGGCCTTCTAAAGAGCAGTCAGGATTGATCTCCTTTAGGAGCAAGGTAGATTATGACAAAATAAGGGGAACACAGGCAAAAGAATGAGAGAGCTCTGCAGAGGGGACAACAGCCTTGATTACAGGAAATAGACTTAACAATTCAGAAGGATTTTGTGAGTCTTAGCTCTGAATTTTAATCATGCAAATTAGGGTGAGTGCAATACTGCTAAAAAACCTGACCTGGCAGCCTTATCAGCTGTTACTGATCCGCAAGAGAACAGAGAAGGATTAACTTCCCTTGCAGCCTAGTAGCAGCTATGCTAAATAGTAATCTAGCTTGGAATTCTACTACTTTCTGGGAAAGGGGCGCAGTGTGATTTTATAACACAAAAGCACATATAAGCAGCCTTTTTGTACCAGGATTTATCTGGATTTCCCAACAATAGTCTGTTTTAATCTCATACTGTGATATTTGTTTCCTGTGAACTGCCTAGAGACCTATGGCTTGGCGGCAGTAAAAGAATGAAATAATAATAAAAATATGCACGATGTGCTGCTTGACCAAGGGGCTTGTTATTCCATCCTACCATTTTAAAACGATGAAAGCTCTTCTTTACCGCACCGAGTGTCTTCTTTAGCTCTACCAGCTCCTAACTTCGCTTAGCGGCTAACCCGGTGTCTCTGTGGGCAGATACACTGCTTCTAACTATGGAGGCTCCACGTGAATTTTAAGGGCTAACGTACTTGGGAGAGACTCATCGTCTCCCAGGAATGTGCCCTTTGCTCTGATAAAACAAAAGACCCTCTAAACTAGTTTTCCCTGACCCGGCTCCCTCTGGATACATCGGATTGCAGCTCCCACCAGCAAAGCCAAATGGCCGTGGAGTTATAACGAAGCACATCGGAAGGGAACACCACCTTTTCGCCCGATCCTACTTCTAAGAGGGAAAATGGTGCCTCGCATTCCCAGCGTCCTTTGCCATTGGCCAAAGAAAGAGCGCCTGCCCCTTCCCGCGCTACTCTAGACATACTACGTTTCCCGGCAGCCCCCGCGGCAACCACCCAGGAGGCAGTGGCGGGGGAAGACTGCCGCCCACGCCGGCTGCTCCTTCCCTCGCTCCCAACAGACTACACTTCCCGGCAAGCGCCGCGGTAGCCCAGGTTGCTGCCGCTGACGGAGGTAGGCCCCGGAGCCAGGTGGCGGCGGCGATGGCGGCCTCCTGCGCGGAGATCTTGCGGAGGGAGTTCCCGGAACTCGACGGAGAAATGTTCGACTACGTGACCGGTGAGGCTGAGGGCCAGGCGGGCTGGCCGGCGGGGATGGGGCGTCGCCTTCTCGCCCTGCCTCGAGCGAGCTGAGCCGGGCCGGGCCGGGCCGGTATCCAGCGTGGCTGTCTGCCGCTTCCCCTGAGAAGCGGGTTGGGTCGGAGATGCTGCGAGGAAGGGGCGGCCGCTTGCCGGGCCCTTGTGGACGCGCAGCCCCCGCGGGGCTCAGCCGGGGACTCGGGGGAGCGCTGCAAACAGTAAAAGATGCGCGATTCCGTCAGGCCGGCAGGAGATCTTCTGAGAACAAAATGTCTGTAAATGGGGTTATCCTCTCCTCCTTCCTTTGAACTGTATGCACATGCAGCTTTGTACATATCTGTTGAAGCTAGCGGGACATACCCCCGGTAAAGAGGATGTCGGATTGAACTCTCTTGATGCAATCCTAGGCATGTTTGGACAGAAGTGCTGGAAGCTGTAGGACTTTTTTCCGTCTAAGCATGGCTAGGAGTTCATCCTCTGATATGCTGGCTAGGACATGCTCGGATTTGGAGGGCTTTTTTTCTTTCTAAGCCTGCATAGGATTGGGTCCTTGGAGTGTCTTTACTTTGTGCCAAATTCCCTTTTATTATCAGTCTCTCTACCCTCTAGATGTGGTTCAGGTTGGGGGCTGTCACCCCCTAAAGTCTTTAGGAGTAAAAATGCCAGCTATCTTGTTTTTAAAGGGATTGAAGTGACATTTTGAGGACGTTGGACAGTTTTTCCGCTAAAATAAAGTGCATGGAATTGAGCTACTGCTTCTTAAAGTGCAGACTGGAGGAGGAGATAGCTATGGGTTTTGTCAGAGCCTAGGTAAACCAATAGGTATGTTGACAGTTTTAAAAAAAGCAATGCTTTTATCAGAATGGTACTACAGAAAAATGCGAGTGTGATAGTACCCTGCTTCTTCAGAAACCTGGGCCAACCTGATCCCTGCTCAAGAACTGGTCCATAATAGACTCGTGTGAGCCACGCTGCATCAGAACAGCATCAGCAGAACTTGTGGCCTGGAATGAAGAGCCTCCCACACTTGATTTCATCACTGAACTGCTCTTATAATTCAGAAGTCTCTGCTAGATCTACCACCTGGTAACTTAAACACATTAGATCTAGCAGAGAGTAGAGGGGCTGGGATAGATAGGTTTTAAATAGTTTGTTGTATTTTTTATATGTTGTGAGCCGCCCCGAGGCTTTGTTGCGATGGGGTGGCATAGAATTGTTTTAATAAATAAATAAAAGAGAGCAGGTCTCAAGGCATTGCCTATTGAGAGTCTTCCAGAAATGTATACATGTAAGAAAGCATAGCAGAACAGTATAACAAAGCACACAGTAATTTTTCCAGTTATTCAGCCTACATCGTTTTTATAAACAACCCTTGCCAGTAAGAGTAACATTTTACTTAAAAGTCAGGGTTGCAAGCATGCAAGCAAAACTACAGCTTCCTATCTCTATTCTCTTAGACTTCGACACTGTTAAAAAGTCTGTGCTATTCTGACCTAATTCTTTTTTTTTCACTGCTTCCTAACAGTTGTTTCTCTGCAGCAATGAAATCCTTCAGAGAAAAGCAAATTTGTTTACATTATGGTAATCTGTGACCAGACCAATTGATCACAGAATTGGTGTGTTGGAGGGAATGGTTTTATGACCCCTTGAGGTTGTTTGAGGGGCTGTAGGAATTCCCAGCTGTGAGATTGGAGGCAGTGTATTGACCTTGGAGCACTGAGCTGAAGCTTGGATTCCTATCCTTTGCACTCTCCTGCACTGGCTGCTTTCTGAGGCTGGGAAGGCAACCTGAGGAAGGGGTGAAAAGCATGATTCACAGGGCAGGGAGGACATTGGCCCGGTTATAAAGTGTTTTGAAGATGAGATTTTCCTGTTAGATGGGCAGAAAAGCAGAGCAGGAGGATGGAGAGGCAATGATCAACTCCACCACTTCTCTTTGCCTCTGACTTTGACGGTTTCTTGGCATTCCCAAAGGACTGCACCCCCAGATACATTCATTTGCATAGATTAACCATCTTTTGCCATCTTTCCCCACGTGTTCCCATCCAGGCTATCTTCAGCCAGCATAGCCAGCAAGCATGTGAAGAAACTCAGCATCTGGAGGAGATTAACTGGGGAAGACTTTGACATATATAATACATTCAGACATGCTTCTTGCATAGATGAGTTTATCATGTGTCACAAGAGGTGAAAATTTGCCAGGAGGAAGGGTGCCTCCTGAGTCACATGGCAGAGCCCCACATTAGTTTCCTCTGACTGGCAGTGGCTGTTTGAGAAATTAGGGAAAGGCCTCTCTGTATATCTGTAATAAGAGCACATCACAAGAAAATGAATCAGAGGAAAATCCCACATTTAGCCCAGTGGTCTGTTCACGGGATGGCCAACCAGCTGCCTGTGAGGAACCCAGGAGCAAGAGATGAGAACAACAGCACCCTGTTGTACATGTTTGCTAGAGTCTTTCAGTAATGAAAAACAGTTACTTGTGCTATTTGCCAGTTACACTAAGTTGCTTCTTGTCCTTGGACACTCTCAATTGAGTATGTAATATGTGGTTTTCTGATTTCATGGTCACCCGCGACCCTAATCATGCTTAAAAGCAAATTCCATTGATTTAAACTGGATTTGCTTCTAGAGAAACAATCGGGCTTGATGGGTCACCTCTCCTCTGAAGCACTGGATTGCATCTAACCCCGGGAGCACAGAGTTCCAGAATGTTCTTTGCCCTTTCTCCCCCCCCCCCCCACTCCTCCCAAAGTCTTATTTTGATTCTGGGGCACCATAGCAGTGTCTGGATCAGTGTCTGAAGGTCGGGAAGCTACTCCACAAATGGAGGTGGAGTGTAAACACTGCGTTGTAGTAGGGAAGAATAGATCACACATAACTGGCCACTGTGGCTGATTCACCTCACAGACTACATACATAAGGGCATATTTGTATCCCGCTGAGTTTTATAACTGTCCTTTCATATTTGTAGTCTGCAGTGTAATTTAGGCTTGCATTGAAACAGGAAGAGGATTAAATATTCCTGGCTATTCTGCAGCTGTCTGTTGTATAAGAATAATTTAGCAGAAAATTTAAAGAGTAACCAGTATATCTAATAGTTCGTTCTTCAGCCTTTCCTGAAAACATTCTTTCAGTTGTTCTTGCCCAATCCTGCCTTAATAGCATTGCTTAGCTGCTCCTTGTTGAATATTTAGGGATGGGTGATGTAAAGCTTAAGGCGGGCATTATTACCACAAAACTTGCTATTCAAAGGTTGAAAGAGGTAGGGAAAGAAGATACCCAGATATTGGAGAGTACAGTCTGGGTTTTTTAAGCTTGTTTCCTCAAGGTCTCATTATACTGAATAGAAAACTAGGACTCAGGGCTCTAAGTAAATGGTAGTTCATCACAGGGATATAAGAGATGATGAACTTCCAGTTGACCATAAATAACCATCCCTTTATCTGGCAGCAGATACAAGGAACTCTCCATCACTGGCACCTCCATGGAGTGGGTGCTTTTGTTGTGAAAGCCCAGGTAGAGTGGAGGAAGGAGCAGGTGGTCTTGTGCAATGTGGTGATTGCTTTCTGGCCCAAAGCTGGGCATGAATTGTGGGTGACTATGTGAATGGGGAGGGCAGAGCTCCTGTTGAATTACAGAGGAAGCGGTGTCAGCTGCAGATTGTACGGGGCAGCTCGCTAGTGTGTCTCTGGAAGATTAACCAATAGATCTACATTTGTCCAAGAATATCGGAGTACATGCATCAATGTTCATGAACAGATTTATTCTCGACATCCATATCCAACATGTTTGGTACCCTTTCAATTTTAAAATATAATTTATTTTGCAGTGTCTGAAATATTCAAGTATCTTCTCCCCTGCAAACTTCTGCTGCCTCTCTGGATTCCGTCTTCCTTACTTAAGCACCTAAACTGCTTAGAAGCTGGTTAAAACACTGGCTGTAGGTGGGAAGGGAAGTTCCTTTCTTACAGATAGGGATCTGAATGACAGCATTTGGGATGTGTTCAAGCCTGTGCCTAGTAGAGCTCTCAAAAAAGTCCTGCACTTTAAAAAAAACCACACAATTAGAACTTATGCAGTGTGAGTTGAAGTCTTGCCCTCGTGAAGTCGTGTCAAGTGAGCTTCCTTCACTGCCTGCTGGTGTCTGCATGGAGCTGCTTCTTACCCATGACCAGCATCCCGGGCTTTATTGCGCTAGCCATGGGCTCAGGCATTGGCAGTGGGTGGCCCCTGGATTAAACCTCTCCGTCCATATTTCCCGTACCAGAGGCAAGACCAAGGTGTGTTAAGAAGTACCTGTGGCAATGAAACTTGGCAACAGGTCATTCCATGGACCGGGGTGGGCTCTTGTTCTGCTCCCAAGTGATTTGTCAGTTGAGACCATAAAAATGTAGCAGGACTCAACCACACATTCACGGCCTTTTGCATCCCCTTGGCAGGGGTTCTTCACAGTGGCAGCTCGGACTTTGAGTCAGTGGATGATCTCTTTGAAGCTGTTGGGGACCTCCTTCAGGATGTGTCCAGGGACTCCAAAGATGATGAAGACATCCGTGCTATTTGCCAGCGCATGTACAATACCCTTCACCTGTAAGTTCTCTCCACTTACATTGGTTGGATGCTGTGGTGGGGGGGAGTCTCAGGCGCTCCATGGAATGTGTTGGGAATGGGCACAAGGGATTGGATTGCTGGTAAGCATTTAATGCAGCCATCTCCGAGGCCCTCTCTTTAGTTCCACTTCTATGTTTCTAAGGGGAAGTAGAATCCTGCTGTTACCTCCAGTTGGCGATCGAATGATCTTATGTATTATCCCACCTTTTCCCTTTAAGGAACCCAAGACAGCTTAGATGATTTCCCTTCACAGCTGCTGCCCTGTGGGGCAGGTTAGACTGAGAAGCACTGAGTGGCCCCAAATCACCCAGTGGGCTTCATGTCCAAGTGGGGAGCAGAACCCACATATCCTGAGTCCCACTCTCCTGCTATATGGCTGGGGAGTCCCGTACATGTGGCTCAACCTTCCAGTTGGAAGGATGTGCTGTGCACTAGACCTCCTTGATGGGCGTGGGGGGTGAAGCTGGGCACTTGACTTGACCAGCGGGAGGGGTGCTGGCTGGTACTTTGGCCAAGTGGTGGGCGATGTATGGGGACTGGCCCCCTGCCCCTGATACCACCTCCCCCAAAAGGGCCATGCGAGGGGTCATTCTCTGCTCTTTCATTTCTCCAATCCTAGTTTGCCGTGTGAAGCAGCACGGGCGAAATCCAGGTCCTGCTGCGGGGTTTGCCTGAGTGGAGTTGCAGAGCTCAAGCAGCCCCTGTACTTCTGCATACGTTCTCTGTCACTCGCCAGGGCTGGGGGCAGGGTGCTTGGCTGCAGCACCAGCATTCAGATCATCGGTTCTCCCTGCCGATGCAAGAGACGTTCTTAGTGACTGGGTGTATAATCAGCTGCCTTCTGAGGCTTCTTAACTCATTCTCCTGTTTCTGACAGTGACAGTGCAAACGCCCAGAGAAACCAGCAGGTGCTGCTGGATGCCCCCATTCAGCTCTCTCAGATCACGGATAGTTACGGTGAGTTTTGCTGGCAGAGGGGCTCGCTCCGTCTGCGGTTTCCAGAGCGTGGAAGAGCCATGCTGGAGCAGGCCATGCAGCCTGACACCCCTTTTTCTACAATTGGCCTTCTTGATGCCTTCATGCCCCCCTGAAATGTAACAGACCCCACCCCACCAGCTCAGTCCAGGCAACAGGTATTTTACAGGTATACTGCACCTGGGCCTAGAGATTCTGTTTCGCTATCTTGGCTAGTACGTATTGATGGACCCTTGCGTGGCAATTGGCCTTATCCTCTTCTAAAGCTCTCCAGGCTTATGACAGCCCTTTGTTTTAACGAGTCTCTCTTTCTTGACCTCTTCCTAGAACCCTAGTCCAACAGCAGCAGCAACAAGCCAGAGGTGATTCTGGCTGTGCAGATCCCCACCTGTTGGTTCTACTGAAAAGGATTGACCTGGTTAGCTCGTAATGCTCACCCATGATTAATTTTAACCATGGTTTGTTGCCTTTCCCAGGGGTTTGCCCAGCAACTGGTGGGGCAAATAGTGGTTTGTTTTCTCAGTCCCTGGGTTTTCTTCCTCCTCCCTGCATCCCTGCTACCTTTGTGGCATTGTAGCCCTGGCATGCACAGCAGCTGTTTTTTGGTTGCTCCTCCTGCCCACCACCTGTAAGGCCCGATGAAGTAACCTGTGAACAACGCACAGTTGTGGATTACGCCATCTGCAGCCTGTGCTTTAAACAACCCAGAGTTCACAACCCGGCAACCAACCGGATCCCTTTCTGGATTGTTTGTGAGTATCAAGCCATGGGCGCTGTTCGCACAGCAGAGGTCACACAGAACGACACAGATTTCGGTAACGGGTACACTTGGTTAGCATTACGCACACACCCAGCCATTGTGTCCCTACATCAAAAGGGGCCCAGGTTCCATCTAAATGGATGTGTTGATCTCTGCAGCACTTACCAATGCACCCCTGTTTTTGTGTATTGGCCCATCAGATATTCCACCATCAGTTAGTGACCTGTGAGATGGCACTGGTGGTGGTGTGCCGGGCCCGGTTGGCGAGGAAACATGACCCGTCTTGCCCCATCCTCATCCTCAGTCCTCTGGCATGGGCTGCTTGTGCTCGCTGCTGCTGGGAAAAGGGAGCCCCCAGGAGGGCTGGGGGTCACCTTGCCTTGCACAGAACTGCCGGTTGTCTCGTTTCCTCCCAGGTGAACCAGGCGTGGGCCACTCTGGACTTGAGTGTATTTGGAAGAGCAGGCCCTGGGGTAGCCGTATGAAATAAATGATAATATCAGAGGGGGAAGAGCATTGTGCCTGACAGATCTTACCCCATTTCCGTGCTGAACTCTTTCTGCTATGCTCCCGCATGCCAGAAGGGGTGACACTAGAGCACAATGGAGGTGAGGGATCTGGCAAAACAAGAAGCCAGTGGATGCTTCCACGGTTACTGTAAATGCTGGAGTTAAGTGGGAGGTACAGGGGGAGAGGGGTTGTGTTGATGTGGGCGAGATTCATGCTGCTAGACCTTTCATGGCTTGTCTTGCTCTTCACAGATTCTAGCTTGGACTTGCTGCCAGGGCTGTTGCTTAAGAGAGACCAGAACTCGGTAAGGGCACCAGAACTGATGGGTTCCATTTCTGTGGGCTGCACAAATGACCGAGAAACATGGCTGGAGAGCTGGAGTTGCAAGTGCCCCTAGGTCTTTAGACTTGCCTTGTCTTCTTCTTTATGCCCTGTGAAAATCTACTGTGTGATGCTAAGACTTGTTTATGTCATGACCCTTTTTCTCAGTCACAGGAGTCACTTATGTGCTCTTGTCGTAATCTTAGGGTGGGAGGGGACCAAGAGGTCCTTCTGTCCAATCTCATGTTGCAGAGGAGGGCTGTCTCCTTTCCCCAACCTTCCCCCCACCACTCAGTCCTGATACTCCATTCTGCCAGGTGCTTCTGTCAGGTAGCAGGTGGGTAGGTAATGTAATAGCCATTCTAGCAAGCCAGTCTGGGTGATGGATGGTGGGCACCTCCTGATGTTTGCTTCTGCTCTATTCCTGCCTCACAGATGGTGAATGCCAAGAAGCTGGAGAAAGCAGAGGCTCGCCTCAAAGCAAAGCAGAGCAAGAGGCAGGAGCGGGATTCCGTCAAGTCTGGCAGCCCACTGTGAGTGAGGGGCACGTCAAAATTGAGTGGGGGTAGTTTCTCGGAGCCCATGGAGGGGCTTCCTGGGAGACTGCCAGTAAGAAATACCAAATTCAGTGAACCAAATACTGGAACTACATGTGGAAATCTTGCAGTTGGTGCCAATTTTTCTTTCTGTGGGTCCTTTTTTGTTGGCCGGGGCTACTATGGAGGGAATACTGACCACAAGAGACTCTGCGGGAAATGGGGTTACTTTGCTGACTTTATAAGTCAATTTATTTGGGGCTTACCCTGAAATTCAGCACAGTTTCCCACTGAATGAAGTAGAAAAAATTATAGGTACAGTTTCTCCCTGCCCGTGCCAGACTTACCTGCCTGCAGCACAAATCTTCTGCATTTTGCTGCTGGTGGAGAAATGACAACCACCTCTTGGCTGCTATAAAATAGCTCCTGTACAAACGTTTCCTGTCCTAAAATGAGTTTATATTCCCAAAAATGAGTGTGTCAGTGCAGAGGTGGCTTCTGTGGGATCAGCAGAAACCCTTTTTCCCACTCAAAGCATTCCATCAAGTGAATCCTCACCTGCAGTCCAAAGTGGGACAGGCCAGAAACAGGCTCACACCTCTGAAGGGGCTGCTTACACTGTGCTTAGGAAGGGTGATGCCGCCAATCTAATTCAGAACTGAACCGTAACCAAACCTCAGGGGTCTTTTCAGAACAGAGGGAAAAATCTGCACAGAAGCTACAAACCGCCAAATTATTGGCCAGTGGGTGAATGAAGGTGGTCTCAAGGGAAAAGGCTGTGTCCTACTCTGGAACCTCAGCGGGGCTGGATTGGGACCATGGTCAGCCTGTGATGCTGCACCTTGAGTCTAATGAGAAGGTATACATGCTTCTCCTAGCACTGATGCTCCCTTCTTGTTTTGTGGCAGGTTGCTCGAAGAGGCGTCCGCCAGCCAAGCTGCCAGCAAGAAGGAGACTCGCCTGGAGACATCTGGCAAGAACAAGTCCTACGATGTGCGCATTGAAAACTTTGATGTGTCCTTTGGTGAACGGTGAGTTCCATCAGGCAGGTGGAGGAGTTTTCTGAGCAGCCCATTTTGTGGGTGTCTCCAAACCAGCCATCCAGCTGAAGAGGACTGCAGTACCTCATCCGTGAGGCTGCATGTCGGAGTCCTGGGCAACTGCAGCTGGTTCAAAATACAGCTGCCACCTGGCTTTGCCCCGGGTGTGTTTTGTTTTGTTGTTAGTCGCGAAGTCGTGTCCGACTCATCGCGACCCCATGGACAACACTCCTCCAGGCCTTCCTGTCGTCCACCATCCCCCAGAGTCCACTCAAGCTCACACCAACCGCCCCAGTGACCCCATCCAGCCACCTCATCCTCTGCTGTTCCCTTCTCCTTTTGCCATCTGTTGTTCCCAGCATTAGACTCATCTCCAGGGAGTCCTTCCTTCTCATTAGGTGGCCAAAGCATTTGAGTTTCATCTTCAGCATCTGGCCTTCTAAAGAGCAGTCAGGGTTGATCTCTAGGACTGACTGGTTTGATCGCCTTGCGGTCCAAGGGACTCGCAGGAGTCTCCTCCAGCAGCACAACTCAAAGGCCTCAATCCTTTTGCGCTCAGCCTTCCTTATGGTCCAGCTTTCACAGCCATACATTGCAACTGGGAAAACCATAGCCTTGACTATACACACTTTTGTTGGCAGGGTGATGTCTCTGCCCCTGGGTGCTAATACTGCTGTTTCCCAGTCTGTGTCAGGTCATAATTCAAAGTGCTGGTGCTTGTCTTTTAAAGCCCTGAGTGGCTTAGGTTCTGGGAACTTGAAGGAGTGTCACTCCAGCCATTTCCTACCCAGCACTCCTCAGATGTGCTAGAGTCCCGTAATGCAGGGCACCAGTCTGGGCAAGACTTGCCTGCTCCAAGGCGAGTTTGGGTACTCAGACAATATTCTGAGGCTCTCTAGAAAGTGGGAACATCTGGAAAAAGGAAACAGACAGTGACCAGGGTGAAGGGTTTCTTGTCTGTTGGAGCCCCATTTCTGGAATGCTGCTGCCAGGAGGCTTGTCTGACACCTATTCCAGTGTCTATTGGGCAGCAGGTGCACTTTTTGAAATGGGGATTATTTTACTGCTGTTATCCTGCTATTTTTATCCATTGTTTGGTGTATTCTTTTCTTACTCATGTATTACATTTTAACTGACTGAGTAGCCACTGTCCCCAGGGTGTTTTTCAGTTATGCATGTATAAATTTATGAAATGAAATCTGATGTGTCTGGGGCAAGTGCAGGAAGGCTAAGGAGTCAGATATGGGATGGCAACATGGCTACACCAGAGGGAAAGGCTTTGGGGCCAGCCCTGCCATAAGGCAACCGCCGTGGCAGCAGATCCTGAGGATGAGGGAGGGGGAGAGCTGGGGAGCAGCAGGAGACCCTTGGAAGGTCGCGTTGCGTTTCATGCAGCCTGCCAGTGCTCTTGTGCTCAGCCACATGTTCTCGCCTGCAGTGGAGGATGTTGTGCCATGTTGCTGCCTGGTTGGCTTCCCTGTGCAGAAGGGGTGCTGGGGCACCCCCTGTCCTCCCAGAGCAAAGTGTCTTGGTCCAGCCCTGCGTGCAAGTGTTAAAGGGAACCTGAGCTCAGGTGGCATCAAGACCGCATTCGACACTTGAGTAGGCTGCGCTTTGCAAGCACCAATTGCAGGTGGCGCAGAAGGTGCTGGGCACCTTTGTGGACTTGCTCCATTCTAGCCTGGTTGTAGCTGCACCCAGAAGCTGCCATGATGTCTTTGCACCCCTGGCACAGGTGCGGTTTCAGGTAGCTTTTCTCGGGCTTTCCA
The DNA here is from genome assembly GCA_023646645.1 of Varanus salvator macromaculatus. Classification (NCBI taxonomy): domain Eukaryota; kingdom Metazoa; phylum Chordata; class Lepidosauria; order Squamata; family Varanidae; genus Varanus; species Varanus salvator. The sequence continues at coordinate 9,907,054 of JAIXND010000758.1, read as the reverse complement.
CTGCCTTATGCAGCCTGTCTTCTCCTGACTCCTGACCTGGGCCGGTAGCTCTAACAATGACTGCCCTAAACCCTGTATGTTCTCTTGTTTCAGCGTCCTCCTCACAGGTGCAGACTTGAACCTGGCATACGGGCGGCGGTACGGCCTGGTGGGCCGTAACGGGCTGGGCAAGACTACTTTGCTGAAGATGATAGCCAGCCGCAGCTTGCGCATCCCCTCACACATCAGCATCCTTCACGTGGAGCAGGAAGTGGCAGGGGACGATACTCCGGCCCTGCAGAGTGTCCTGGAGTGCGACACGACCCGTGAGAGCCTGCTGAAGGAAGAAAGGGAGCTGACAGCCCGGATCAGTTCTGGAAGGTAGCTCTGGCATTGAGGTGCCCTGCCTGACCCAGGTACAGGTGTCCTGTGATCAAGAGCCGAGCTTCCCTCGTCATTCCTTGTGGCTTTGTCTCTGTTTCAGGGGAGAAGGCACCGAAGGCGCCAGGTTGTCAGAAATCTATGCAGCCCTGGAAGAGATTGAGGCAGACAAGGCTCCAGCAAGGTAAGGTGAAGCTTCATTTGGTGGGGCAGGTACAGACATGCTGGCATTTGCTTTGTGCTCTAAGCTTTTTGTCTCTGATAAAAACGCAAGTGCTCATATCTGAATCGGAAAAAGCCAGCCACTTTTGATGTGTATGAATCTCTGTGTAGCACCTTGAATCAAAATGGTGTTAAGTGTGTGTATTTATTTTATTTATTAAACGTATGTATTGGTATCCACTGCAAAGAACTGTCTTGAACAATTTAGTTACAAGCAGCCACACTTATTTATGTGAGTGGAGGTGCAGACACACACACAGACACACACACACACGGACACCAGGTTAGCACATGACATTAAACCATAATTTTTTCCTTACCCAAGGTTTGCCTGGAAGATAACAGGACAAATTGTGCTTTGTTTTCTCGATCCCAGGTTGTTTGTTTCCCTTCTCCTTGCTGGTTTCCTCCCTGTATCCCAAATGCCTTTATAGCACTGTAGAAATACCTGGGTTTATTTTACAACTTTTCCCACTGCCCCTGTAGTCTGGCAAAACAGTCCGTAATTCTGGATTCATATGCAACAACACTCCATGATTTAAACAATCTAGCGTTCACAACCCAACAGTAAACTATGGGTTCTCTCTGGGCTACAGTTGTTCGTGGTTAACAAACCATTGCATATTTCGTTTGGCTCTGCTACTAAGGTTCCAGTATAGACCACTACAACCTAGAATGCAATGACGCATGGGTTAAATAAATCAAGGGTTGGTGTTATGTGCAAACCAGGTTACACTCTTGGGCTTTTCGCATGCTGTAATGGCACATATTGGCAAATCACTTGTTACTTAAGCCACAAATTATTGGAACATGCAAGGGCTCCTTCTGCTTTCTGTAAATAACCTCCAATAAGCCTAATCAAAGGTTGTGCGTAGGTGTGAACCCACACTGCTGGGTTGTTCAGGGTCCAAAGAACCCAGCAGTTAACCCAACAACAAATAGCAGGTTAACTTCTGGTTTGTCCGGCTCCTAAACAACCCATCATTTCATGTTCACAGATCATGCTGACTGTCTGATCACGAACCGGAAGCAGTTAACAAACAGCAGACATGCCTGCAACTATTTGCCCTATGATGTGTGAACTAGTTCTTTGCCTGGTCCGTACTGAGGATTGTAAGCAGATTCTTGGTCACTTCTCCATGTCCACCGCTTGACATTACCTATTCTTACAAGCTTCACTGAAGAAAGCTCATATTTGGACAAGAGGGATCGCAGAAAATTGGCACCAGGGTTACCATATATCCCATTATATTTTCATAGAATCAAAGAATAGCAGAGTTGTAAGGGGCCATGAAGGCCACCGGGTCCAACCCCCTGCTGTTGCAGGACATCAAGTCACACCATCCCACTCAGAGGGCTGTCTAGTGCGACGGAGACATTAATCATTCTGCTTCTGGTTCCTTTTTCAAAGGAGTTGACTGGTTCTCTACATTTAATGCTTAGGTGTTACTGAAGCAGCACATTACACATGGGCACCTTACAGCAGGGTACGAGGATGCCAGATGCCTCTCTGAAGGGCAGGCTGGATTCCCTCTCTACCTTTCTGGTTGCGCTGCATGTTGAAGCTCTGAAAGGAGGGCCAGGGAAAATGTTCCATGAAGGCTCAGGCCACACCTGACAGGTGGAGCGTGTGGTTCTTCCCAACCCCTTCTGTGTTATCTTGGGACAAACTGGGCTCAGATGTGCTTCTCAAAAGGCCAGGGCTGCCCTTCTGGCCCTAAAGTGGGCAAGTCGTTTGCCTGGGGAGCCCTGTTTTGAACAGATGATAGAAAAGGGGGAAATTGAGCCCCACACCGTCAGTTGTTTCTGCAGTCTCTGGGTCTGAATTTCAGTCAAACAAACCACCGGGACGCTGGAGGAATTGCACAGCTGAATTGTACCAAACAGCTGGAGAGATGCTTGGTGCTCCTGGTCTTCAGAGCTGTAGCACCTTTTGACTCCACACACCGACCCACACCTGGCAGTAGCACACGGAGGGCTGTGAACGTGCCGTTACGAATTCCTGCGAACACCCAGAGAACTTTGGCTATTAGACTATATAGGAATGAAAAGTAGGAAGAAAAGTTCTACTTCAAAAAATCTACCTTCTAGCTGAAGGCCTAAACATGTTCAGAACAACATGAGCATGAACAGGTCCTGTGGCCTGTTGCAATTGTGCTGACTGTAAGAGGGGGAAAGTGCTTGCCAGATTGAGGGCACAATCCTATAACGCTTGAGAAAAGCCCCACAACTCCCTGCTTTCCCTCTCCAGTTGGGGAATACTGGCACTTGTCGGACTTTTTTTTTTTTTTTTTTGTCTAAGCATGCATAGGGTTCTGCCCTCAGTTTCTTTAAATGCTCTTTCAAAGTCTCTTCCATGAGAACAACTTGTTGCTCTGACCTTGACATCGCTGAATCAGTGTTATTTCTTCTGCTCCTCTGCAGAGCGTCTGTTATTCTGGCCGGGCTGGGGTTCAGTGCAAAGATGCAGCAGCAAACCACCAAGTAAGTGGTTTCAATGAAGCTGGATTTTTCTTGATGTCCCAGTTGGGGCATTTTCCTTCCCCCTTGCTTGTGAATAGCTCCTGGGGGAAACTGGATGAGAGGAAGATCAATGGCTCACTCTGTTACAGTGGGGTGGGAGCAAAAACTACAATGAGCGGCGGCATCTCTGACGTCCCCCATATGAGAATCCTGAAGCCACCTGCTGCATCTGTAAGCTGCTTGGTGCCCACTTGACCCCGGGGACTCTGACAACTGCTTTGTTTTTTCTCCCCAGAGAGTTTTCCGGAGGCTGGAGAATGAGGCTGGCTTTAGCGCGTGCCCTCTTTGCCAAGTATGTCTTGTTGATTCAGCTGTGTTGAAGCTCGTATACAGAAACCGCATTCATGGCGGCACTGGTGGACTTAAAGCTAGCCTGAATAATCCCAAAGAGTTGTGTCAAAGGAAGAGAGAGAATCTAGGACAGGGGTGGAAAAACCTTTCAGTCTTAAGGCCAGATCCCAATTTAGGACAGGTATTGGGGGCTGCATTCAGTCTGTGATTCTTACCCGTTTCAAATGTGTGCCAAAGTAAAGGAGGCACACCTCTGCATGTCTACTCAGAGGTAAGCCATGTTGAATCACTCCCTTTCTCAGCAGGAATAAGTCATTCTTGTTCAGCTACTGATAAAAGGTGAGGGCTTTTCTTTGCTGGGGAAAGAAGCTGGCCAGCCAGAACGAGGAGCCCTGTGGGCTGTATCTAGCACATGGGCCGAGGATTCCCCATTTCTGGTCTAGGAATCTATGCGGCGGTGTGTCTGTATCCTGAAGCATGGACATTCTTGCTTTTGGAAGGCTCTGCTGGTGCTTTGGATAGTCCTGGCCAAATCACCATCATTCATCCTAAGAGAAGAGAGTCAGTGAAGCTATGGTCAAGTGATGAGTATATCCTGGAGCTGTGGGCTTGTTGTTGAAACATGGACTAGCGTTATCTGAACCCAGCTGGCATAGCAAACCATAGTGAACAACACCGTGGGTCCTCTTTGTGGATTGTTCTTGGTTAACAAGCCATGGTGTCTTAGTGCAGCTGGGTTTACACAACACAATAACCCACAGTTCAACAGCAACCCATGCTTGATTCGTACTCAGTCCTTAAGTGTTGGTTATTGTTCTGTCCAAACCCAGTTGGTATTGTGTAGCAAGAGCGTTGGAATTGTATGGTCCTGTGGGAGACACAAGTTTAAAGCTGTTCTCAGGCATGAGCGCCTTGCAATAGGGTGAGACAGAAATCTGTTGATAGGAATTTTTGTTTTAAGTCTGTGCAGTCTATCTTACAAAACATTTTTGAGGTGGTTTACAAACTTCAGTTGACAACTGATTTACAAAAATTTACTAAATTTACTAAAACCCCAATCAGCATTAAGCAAAAGATTAGTGCAAAGGATAATCAGAACATAACAGCATTAAAATATAAAAGCCTAGGCAAGTAAAAAGGTGTTGTCTTTCTGCCTAAAACTTTGCAGTTTGGCACCAGATGACTTGCCTTGGGAGTGTTCCAGAGTTAGGACACACCACTGAGAATTCCCTTTCCCTCTGTTGCCTCCTGCCTAAATGTTTGATGGTTGGTGCACTCAGAACCTCTGATGGTGATTTTAATATCAAAGCAAAGGAAGATGGCAGGGCACTTATGCACACCCGAAAGGGTTTTAGTTGTTCGTGATCATCGCTAGTTGGCATTCAGAATCCCAAAACATAGCCATTGTTTAAAGAACAAAGCACAATTTATTTAGCCCTAAAACGAAAAAGCCCCCCTGCCCCCCCATTTTTTTTGCCACTATCTTAGCAGCCAGAAAGTGGCTGATGTCTCCTAGTAGGATGACAGAGGAATCTTCAGTCAGTATAATCCCTGTCCCTAAACACCCGATTCTTGTCTCAATTCCTTTTTTTTTTTTAATTCTAACTTCATTTCCTAGCTTCAAATGAATTCCAAATGCACTTTTTAAGGGAAAAGCCAAGAAAAGTGCAGCTGTAATGAAGTATACAAATTCAAAAGTTAAGTATATATGACCAGATTTGAATCTTCCAGTGAGGGTCCTTGAGCACTGAGCTGTAGACTTCCTAGGTGTGTTGTAACCAGACTGAGTAAGGATTGCAGAATCTCCAAACAAAAGCTACTCAACCTGGATGGGACAGACAAGATGGGGTTTTGGGGCACGTTCTGGAATTTGCCAGGGTAAGGAATAGCACTAGCAAAACAACTGCCTTCATACTGACCCTGTTTGCTTCTTCCCTCCTTCCCCCACTTCTGTCCCCCTCCCCTGTCCTGCCGTTTGCAACATCTTCAGACCCGACCTCCTCCTGCTTGATGGTAAGTATACACCTCCTATAACACGCGGACTCATCTGGAGCAGTTGCCCTTGCATGTTCTCTCCTTTCTTCAATGTGGACACCACTGTCCATTTCCAGGTTGCTCGAACCACTTTGCCGCAACGTCCAAATCAGGCAAGCTGTAGTCAGCACTTGTCTTGGCCAGCCAGGATGGGTCAGTCTGATCTTAGCGTCACCTGAGGTGTGCAGGCACTGCATGCAGCGGTTTTGCTCCCCCTTTCCTGTGTGCAGGCAAGCATGGCATCCCAGCATGAGAAATGGCAGTTAATGGCTTCCAGATGAGCCCATGGCTTGTCTTCCAGATCCTGGTTTGCTGGCAGTTCTCAAGTTAGACAGGAAGCTCTGCTTAGCTGCAGCTCCCTGGCTTGCCTCCTGCTTGGATGAAGGGCAGAACGAGAGATGTAATCTGCTCAAGCAAGTCTATTGTTTGAAGTTGGTTTATTTACAGAACTGGAAAATTCACCTAGTTGACATGTTGCAGACATGTACCAAAGCACATTATGGTAAAACAATCTGGAAATGGAGGAGGGAATCTTTGGGGCAGAGAGGAAAGTCTTCTCCGAGCGTCGTATGTGTGTATTTGGCGGGAGGGCATGAATTGTATACATGTACATTAATTTGCCTGCTTCTCTAGATCATGTGGCAAGGCCATATAGACCTTGTGCCAGCAGATGTTTGGATTTTATGTGGGTGCACATTCTGAAGAAACCTGGAAATCTGAAGCAATCACAGAGATAGGATGGTTGTGGATTAGAGCTTGTTCATACATTGTGCCATGGAACTGGCAGGGACCAAATTGCCATTTAGCCAACCCCCTTTGCTGCAAAACGAGTCTTTTTGTCCCCTACCAGATCAACCTAGGAGATAGACCGGATTAGCATAATACATTCGGTTTGGTTTTAGCAATAGTCTCGATGTGCTCAAATTTTTGTGGAAGAGATTCCTCAGACTGTTTCAGTTCGGACCTTAAACATACATTGCCAGTCCTACCTTGGTCATTGCCATCGGTCAGTCCTAACAAGACATCTATTTGTCGAACCCTGTGAAAGTTGCACTGAGGCCTCAGTGTGGCTGCCTATGCCCAGACCCAGGCACCATTTGCATGTGACGAATTTCCAGGCCAGCCTCAAATATGGTGACTGTCATATGCAAGCAAAACCTGTCTACCAAGTCCAACCAGGGACAATGTAATAGATCACCTTCGGTTCACTGCCTCAGCTCATCTGACTGGTAGTGGATCTCAAGGGAAACTTGCCCCTTCTGTCGGATCTGAGTTGCTTTCACTGGAGGGCTCTGGAAGACTGGACCCAGGTGGTGTGCATGCCCTGCATGTACTGTCGCACAGCCCCCAGTGCCGGAGCAGTCACCACCTGCCTGGAGAATGGATACTGTTCCATGTTGTTGCTTGTCCTTTGCTGAGCCCCTTGCCAAACATCTCTCCTTTTTGTTCCATTCCAGAGCCGACCAACATGCTGGATGTGAGGGCGATCATCTGGCTGGAGAATTATCTGCAGGTTTGTGTGGCAGCGGATAGGCACCGATTATTTGGAATAGCTACATGCCTGTACCACAGCCTTCCGTGGCTTAAATAAGCCACGGCAGGGCTGTTTGATCATGCAGAGCAGGTCACAGTATTCAGAACTGTTGCTTGCCTTCGTGTCTTGAAGGTGGGTGCAGCGTAAGTTAATGCTACTCTGTGGCTATCTTGGAGAACTAGTTTGGGTCCTTTAATCTGGTTGAAAGATTCACCCTGCTAGCCCAAGGTTGCCTTTTGCTGGCCATTCCTTCTAGACTTGGCAATCGACCATCCTGGTGGTGTCCCACGATCGGAACTTCTTGAATGCAGTAGCCACCGACATCATCCACCTGCACTCACAGCGGCTTGACAGCTACCGTGGAGATTTTGAGAACTTCGTCAAGATCAAAGAAGAGCGCCTGAAGAACCAGCAGCGCGAATATGAGGCCCAGCAGCAGTATCGGGAGCACATCCAGGTGTGAAGGGAGTGGAACATGGCTAGAGATGGGACTCGGTGTTACCCATATGAGTAGCTACAGATGGCAAGTACAAAAAGAAGCACTTTGTCTCCTGCAGGAGGGAAGGGAGAGGATGCCTTTTCTGATGTTGCCTTTTGTAACGTATCCATGTCCAATCTAAAGGCAGAGAAAAGGTTGATGCTTTCCCTTTAGCCTGTACATTATAAGTGTAGATCCAATCAGTCATTAACACTTTTGCAATTAACCAGGATTCGTTAAATTGGAAGACAGCCCTAAAATAAGCAAATAGACGACATTCTGTGTCATCTAGAATGCATACATTTTTAAAAGCATCCTGTCTCGAATGATATACGTGTGGCTCTGGCTCAAGTTCTGCAGCACATGCTGCCTCAGCCTTTGGGCATCAGAGCGAGAGAGAGATCTGACCCGACTCCTCTGCCTCACTGCATGGCTGAGGACACAGTCAAGGGCCTGCTTCTTTGAAAGGACATCCTATTTACAATCACCAGGATGGTCTTGCATAAATAAAAGTGCTTTGGATCAATGAGAGAATCCACGTTCTCATGGCTGAGGCCCTGCAGGAAACTTCCCCTGCCAGAAAGACTCTGATATTTCTTCTCCTGTAGGTCTTTATTGATCGATTTCGCTATAATGCAAACCGGGCATCACAAGTACAGAGCAAGCTCAAACTGTTGGAGAAGTTGTGAGTATGAGTCCCAGGTGGAGTGTGCATGTGAGGGGGAGAGAAGGGACTGTAATTTTGGCACATGCTTGGATGGCAAGGTTCTACCTAGGGATGGAGAAGTGCAGGATTGACAGATGGACAATTTGGAGAACTGGAAATGGCAAGCGCCTTTTTTAAAAAAGCTGCCGCAAAGGTAGCAGCTTCTTGGGCGAGATGTCTGCTTTGGAATCTCCACAGCCAGAGGGCCCCCATGCCACCCTAGTTACTAGATTTAACTTAAGGAAACCATGCCAGGTGCCTGTATTACCATAAACAGTGAAAACAGAGGTCGGACAGGTGCTTTTTACCTGGAATAACAGAACCTGGTGGATCTCCATGATTTTAGAGGTCTTTGAAGTCCTAGGCACCTTGTAGGGAAGGTACTCTAGGGTAAACACAACTCCCATCAGCCCCAGTCAGCATAGCCAGTGCTGGGGAACAGGCCAAAACTTCTAGGGTTGGCCAGCCCTGTACTAAGCACTCCTGAGGACTTTGGCATGGGTAGAGGGCAGCCTGGTGAATCTGGATTAGGGGACGACTGTTTCCATGGCAGGGGTTCTGCTCGAGGAGCTTCCCCCTTTAAGTTGCTTTAGCTAGGACTGAGCCCTGACACCGTGTCCGTCTTGATTGTAACTGTCCCTCTTTGTTTGTTAGGCCAAAGCTGAAGCCTGTGGACAAAGAATCAGAGGTGATAATGAAGTGAGTAACTCTTACTGAAAATGAGCAGCCCTACTCTCACTTCTTGCAAGGATGGGGAGAGGCAGAGGTTCCCCACTCCTGAGCAGGAACCAATCCCGCCTCTGCTTTCTCAGTCTCACTGCATGACTGCTGGCTGGAGAACCTGGTTGGTCTTGCAGGCCCTGTGCTCAGTTGCTTCCAGCCAGTCATCAGTTTTAGGAGCTTGCATTGGATAACGGTGTGCTACACTCAGCACGTGAGTGAGTAGACACTTGCATGTCCAGGATATGGGGCAAAACTGCAACTCTGCTGCAAGGTGTCAAGTCGGTACGTTCAAGGTGCTAGCAGGACTTGTGTGTGTGTTTCCCCCTTTTCTCTTTCTTCACTGGTCCAGAAGATCATACCTCTGGATGGTTGAGCAGGAGAAGGCTGCTTCGCGCCTTACCTTTGGGTGGTTGAATAGTTCCAGTTGCCTTCTGTAGAGGGTTCTCTGAAAGGACCAGTTCACAGTGCGCAGGTGCAGGCTCTAGACTGGGAGCTCCCCGGGGCCCAGACCGACAGCAGACTGCCTGCACCTCTTCCCCCGTTATTCTCCACCTCGAAATCCGTAGACCGGAACATCACTTTGGGCTACCATTCCCAGTGGCCTGAGAGCAACAGGGTATCTGTGCAGCGGGCATTTTGTCCACACTGCTCTTCTGCAGGTTCTGTCCCGACATGTTGCGGTGTGGGGCTTGTGCCCCAGACACACCTCCTGCCGCTTCCTAATGCCATAAGTTTCCTCGAGAACTGACATTGGGAAGTAGCTAGAGGGAGGGAGCTTGGAGTCTCCCAATCTGTCTCCTTAGCTAAGCCTCTCTGTTTCTCTTGGCCTCCATTCCTCTTTTGAAAGATGGAGATGATTAAAAAAAGCTAACAGATCATTGTAAGGATTATAACTGCATAATTTATATACCTATTTTATTCTCCAGAACTCTAGGTAGCATTCTCAATTGCCCATTCAGGCACCAGCCAGACCAGCTTAGCTTCAGCAAGGTGCCTGCCCCATGTGCCTTAGATTATATCAAAGGGATACAGAAATTCAGGCCTGGAGCAAAATTCAGGGTCCTGGGTTTTCTGAGAAGGCCTCACCCCCTTTCCCCTGACAACCAGCCCTTTGGAGGCTTCCTGGCATTTGTGAAGTTTTCCCTCCATTCTTCAAGCTCATAATGCCTCTCTTGAGGCCTCTTTGCTGGCAAATAGCATTATGCTGGCATTTTGTCCCCCCTTTCCTTTATCTTGCGCCCCCGCACCACTAGAATGCAGCCTAAAAGATCTTCTCCAAAATGGAATTTGGCCTTTAATCCAAAAGAGGCCTGCACCTTTGTCACAGCCCAATTATATAGGCAAAGTGCCTTGAACATAAAAAATAACAGTGCAAGGTACTACTACTACTACTAAATATCTTTTTAGAGAGCTTGGGAACACTAAGTAAATTCTGTGCCATGGGGGGTCGTGCCCTTTGTGTCACTTCCTTTTCAACTTCAGGTCCTTGTCTTTCTTGCTGCAGGTTCCCAGATGGCTTTGAGAAGTTTTCACCTCCCATCTTACAGCTGGACGAAGTAGACTTCTATTATGAGCCCAATAACTACATCTTCCACTCCCTCTCTGTCTCTGCTGACCTGGACTCCCGCATCTGTGTGGTAAGGAGGGGAATTTGGCAGAAAGAGAGCAAGCATCAAATAGGAACATTGCAAAGTAAAACCCTGTTTCAGAAATTAGCCTGCATCATTGGGTGGGACTGATTCACACAATTTCTAGCTAGGCAACCTCATGTCCTCCACATGTTCTGGCCAGCTGTTCATATAGGACTCGGCCTGCACTGTAAAAAGTCAGGAATCCTGGATGTAACAGTCTAGGGCACCAGCTTGGTGAAAGCTGCAGTTTGCAGAAAAGAGAAGTGCTCCCTCATTTTATCTTTGTGAGAACCAGCCTGGTGCAGCGGTTGAAGTGCTGGACTGGGGATCCGGGTTCTAGTCCCTCCTTGGCCATGCAGCTCACTGGGCAGCTTTAAGACAGTCGCAGACTTTCAGTCCAGCCTACCACACAGGGTTGTTGTTCTGGGGATAATCTGAAGCTATGTAAGCCACCTTGGGTTTGTCTCAAAAAAGACAGAATCTTAATGCGATATTATAATTGCATTAATTACTCTGACAGGTCAGCTTGTGCATGATCATAACATGGCATACTTGAGATGGCCGTGCTTTCTGAATTTGGGTAGGAGACTTCCTGGCAGAAATGAGGCAGTGGGGGATGTCTTTGGGGGAAGGACCTGTTATGACACTTGGCCTGTGGAACTGAATGAGAATTCAGGGGGGCTTCAAAATGGTTTAGGCACCACCACCAACTTTCAAAAATTAAATTAGAAAGGAAGATACTTGACAAGCTAGCACTGTTCATATCCTTCTGCAGAAGGGAAATCATCACTTAAGTTCACGGGCATGCAAGAACTCATAGAAACATAGAAACAGCGCGAGTCAGAAGGGGTCTCCCGGGCCATCTAGTCTGACCTCCCCCTGCATTCGGCTGCCTCCTTGCAGCCAGATCCCTGAGAAGTTTTTCATAAAAGGCACAAAATGGAAGTTCACCAGGTCCTGCTGTCATTTAACCACAACTAGCCTGGTTTAATTCTCCAAGTGACAGGTGGTTTTGCCTTGCTTCAGCTTCTGTGCAGCATCTGTGACATGCCGCTCCTCTATTCTTTCATTCAGGTAGGAGAGAATGGAGCTGGCAAGTCTACAATGTTGAAGATCCTGATGGGAGACCTGGCACCTGTGCAGGGGATTAGGCATGCTCACAGGTAGTTCAGCACAAATCATGGGGGCTTATCAGAGTTCTCAGGGAGTGGGCTGGAGTGGTAAAATCACAGAAAGCTGCTGATTTGCTAGCAAGCTCTGCAAACAACACAGTCAAGTTTGGGGTCTGTCCTTCTGTGCTGCTGTCTACTGAGGAGCTTCCAGCAAGATTCCAGTGGTGGCTTGAATCAAAATTCAGCAGCTTGAGATCCTGAAATTCGGCTCCTAGGGATATTCAAGTCATGAAACTGAAACTACAAAAGCAAACTTTTAGTCCTTATGGTTACAGAAAGGGAAATTCCTGGAAATGTTGTAGTTATTGGTAAGATCTTGGGACATTAGCAGAGCTGTCTCACGCCAGATGTCAGTCTTTCTGTATTCTGCAAAGCTTTCTTCATGTGCTCTATAAACCCCCATCTCTCTTCTTAAATGTCTTGTACTCTTCCTATTTATATTAGAATTTTTTTAAAAAAAAATAAGATTACATTGGAACTGGAGTGTAATTCTACTTTGTAGAAGCTACTGTACTGTCCTCAATTCAGTAGCATGGTTGTGGATTCTAAACCCAACCCTTATAGCAGTAGCTAAAAGATAGTGCCTAAAATCTTTGGCTCCTGTTTGGAGGATGGGAAAAATGTAAAAGGCGGGTAAGGTTTCATAAATCTGATTCCCAATGGGAATCTCAGCAAATCCAAAACAACGATCTCCTCTCTTGCGTTCCCTAACTGTCCCCGTTTCCCTTTTGCCAGTGGTAAAAACCTCTCTCTGCTTCACCATCACCACCCGTGCTTCTGGCGCTTATAGAAGGGGGACTGCCTCACCTTGTGTTGGCTCTGGAGAAGCCATTGCAAGTCTCCGTTAGCACTTTCACCTTTCCCCAAGTCCCCCACAAGGCAAGATGCAGACTCTTTAAGATGAAGGTTTGGCTGCTACAGAAAGCACCTGCTCCGTTTGTGGGGAGCAGACCCACATGCTCTGTAGCAGCTGCTGCATTTCCAGGCCCATCGCTTCCTGTCTAAAGCCCGAAGCCAAGGATGGGGAATCCCTGAACCACCTACAGGATGTGGCCTGCAGGGCTTCTCCATCTAGCCTGTCAGGTTCTTTTTCCAGCTCCATCCTTTGCCTGCCAGGGAAAACTCTCACCTTGTATCAGCTGCTGATTGGAGATAAGGGGTGTGCCCTGCAGGGAGGGGGGCAGAACTAGGAGAGGGACTTGCTCACTAAAGTAGTCCTGCTTTCCTCAGAGGTTTGCCTGTGGGTAGTCATGATGCTCAGGTTTGCACCTGAATAGACATACAAAGGCTTGCTATTTGGGGTGGTTTATCTACGGAGTTCTGCTTATTTCGAAGTAGATAGGTAGAAGGCATTTGCTTACTTCTGAGTAGGCTTAAAGCCAGTAATAGCTACATTTAGGCGATGGGTCGGAGACAACTGACTAGCAACAGCAACCTTTCCCTCTGGCCTTGCCTACCCGCAGAGGGCATGTGGCTCAAGACCTTTCTTTCCCTGACTGGAATTTGACCTTCAGGCTGAGAAGGATTCTCCCCTCCTGTCTGAAATAGTTTGGGATGAAGCTATTGGAAGGGCTACATATACTTGCCACAGAACTTGCCACATGCCTAAAATTGCCTATAGTGGTTCTGCTCACAGGCCCAATGCAAAGAACAAGGAGATGAGCAGAAGAGGCAAGCGCCTCAGCAGTAGTGGCTCCATCTCTGTGGAACTCCCTCCTATGAGGGCATGTTTTGTTCCCTCTTTAGCTGTTTAAAGAGACCTTAAAAAGCTTTTTGTTGCAGTCTGCTTTTAATTAACAACACTGGGCCGGGCTTTTAAACTATTACTGTTTATTATTTTATATTGTGTTTTTGTGGATTGCAAGGTTCAATTCTGCTTTCATGTGCATGTTCTCTTTTTAATAATTTTATGTTGTGACTTCAAAGGGGTTTTTTGCCCAGAAAGGAAGCATAAAATATTGAAGCAATAAAGAGGAAAATTAACTAGGTTCATAGCTATATTTCCCAAGTTCTCTGCATTACAGAGAGCTTCTAGGGAGGACCACTGGCAATCAGGAATAAGAACTGACTGTTAAGCCAAGCCAAAGTTTGTCCTATCTTACTACAGATAAAGACAAAGGGAAAGAATTAACCATATTGACATGAGTGGAAGAGTGTGGAGTCGGCCTTGGATTGCTGTCAGAGCCTACTTTGTTATCCCTGGCATGGAAAGATTGTGAGCAACAGGTCTTGATCAGCAGGTGTAGAAAGTACTTTGTCCTTTAGACTTCCTCCAGAAGGGCAAGAGGCAACGCTCTCTTATCTGCAGAGGGAGAGAAGCAAGACAGAAATCATTCCTTTACTTTGGCATTCTCAGCCGTAGTGGATTTTCCACAGGAAATCCATCGATTATAATTGTGCTTCCTCTCCAACTCTCTTTTCTGGCTTGGCAGGAATCTTAAGATTGGCTATTTCAGCCAGCATCACGTGGATCAACTGGACCTAGACATCAGCGCCACTGAGTTGCTAGCAAAGAAGTTTCCAGGTAAGCTTCCATTTCCTGTGGAATTACTTTGGGGTACATAATGAAAAACAGAATGGGGGTCGAGTATAGCAAGTTGTGGGAGTTGTAAACATACTTTATTGGTTTTCAGTTACGCCGCTTCTAGCAAATGTCATCCTTTGAGACAGTCAGTCCTTTGTTCTCCATTTCTGGATATATAGTGCTTTATGGTATTTCAAAAAGAGATAAACATACCTTAGGTGCTGCACCTGATTGGTATACTGGTGCTGTACGTTCTTTACTTTGTTCAAGAGGAAATGCTATAATTTGCTAGTTAATGATCATGAAGCCTCAAATGCCTCTTTTTGTCTGCCTGCCTCTACAGGAGGTCAAATACACAAGAAACTGATGACCAGAAAGATGCCAGCTTTTGGTCCAGGTCATAGAAACCTGGGGTCATATTTTCTAGCTGTTGGATTAATTTACATGCAATCATGTTTGTGAATTTCCTTCTCGCTGTGTTTGGAATGCCATGCTAGCCCTTTCATTCCGTGCTGTTTAGCTGTCATGGCTAATAGCGCTTGCTGGGCCCCACTCCATGCACTCGAAAGCTTTCTGGTGGGTTTCAGGGAAGACGGAAGAGGAGTACCGTCATCAGCTGGGATGTTACGGAGTCTCTGGAGAGCTAGCAGTTCGCCCTGTCGCCAGCCTGTCTGGAGGCCAGAAAAGCAGGGTTGCTTTTGCCCAGATGACCATGTCCTGGTAAGCCTCCTATTTTCTTTCAAAACGTAGTGCCAACCACTGTGTAGCGCGTAACGTGGAGTGAGTGCATCGCTGTGCTTCCCGCTCACTGTTTCAGCTGTTGATAAAGTTGCGTATTTTGATCCTACGATCCAGTGAGCTACCAAATGCCTGGGGTCAGAACAAGGGTCCCCCAGCAGCTGTTCTTTGGGGCTGGGAAGCGGGGCTTTCTTCCAGCCCTGCTTGCGCTTGTAATGCCAGGTGTTGAACCTGAGCCTTTCCACATCCAGCGCATTTGCTAAGCCCTTGAATTCTGCCCTCTCTGTGCAATGCAAGCACTTAGCCTAGTGCTGGACCATGCGCACTCCCCTCTTGGTGCACCTTGGGAGGGTAACATTCTGGACTGATGGCCAATGAGAGGCCTGTGTAAGGACTGATGGACCGAATCAGAGGTTTCTCGCCTTGATAAGGCCTTTCAGGAAGGTGCACCTGAGGCTTGCTTTGGGGCCTGACCAGGTCAGTCTCAGACTAAACGAAGGTCCTTTTCCTTCCAGCCCCAACTTTTACATTTTGGATGAGCCAACAAACCACCTGGACATGGAGACCATTGAATCCCTGGCAAAGGCACTGAACCACTTCCGGGTGAGTTTTCCTGCTGGTGGCTGTGTAATGTTGGTGTGAGCACAGCATGAAATAGATATTTGTTTGTTCTCTTTATTTATTAGATTTTTATCCTGCCCATTAGCCATACGGCTCCCTGGGCAGGTTACAAAATAGCACAGTAAAGGTATAATTAAAACAACAATAAAATCTGACAATCCAGCAAGTAAAAACCGCACCAGTGTAAAATTTCACAGACTCATAGTTTATCCAAGAAGAACATAAAAGGCACAATAGCCTTTATAACCAGTTGTAAAATAATATTAAAATCATTCTAACAATTAAAATATTGGGGGAAATAAAAAGGTCTTTGCCTGCCGCCAAAAAGAATACAAAGAGGGCGCCAGGCAAACTTCTCCAGAGAGCTGGTTCCAAAGTCAAGGTGCCACTGCCGAGAAGACCCTTCTCCTTGCAGCCGCCCTCCCACTTTCCTGAGGAGGGGGGCTCTTTCAGGAGGGCTTCTGACGATCTCTGGGGCCAGGGTGTCCCCTGAGGGAAGCAGAAGGAATCCCCTGTAGCAGGACAGAGGCAGCAAGCATACAATCCAGTCCCTCAGCCTGCTACTCACTGTCCCTTGGTCTAAACTGTAGGCACTTCAAAGCACTCATTGGGCTAGCTAGTTAAAGAAGTCAGCCCAAGGAGTCACTGCAGGCTTTCACCAAATGGACACATCAAAATTGATTAAAATGACTGAATGTAATTAAAAACCAACTAACCGCAAGGCGATCAAACTGGTCAGTCCTGGAGCAGATCAACCCCGACTGCTCTTTAGAAGGCCAGATAGTGAAGATGACGCTCAAATACTTTGGCCACCTAATGAGAAGGAAGGACTCCCTGGAGAAGAGCTAATGCTGGGAACAATAGATGGCAAAAGAAGAAGGGGACGGCAGAGGAAGAGGTGGCTGGATGGAGTCACTGAAGCAGTTGGTGTGAGCTTAGGTGGACACCAGGGGATGGTGGAGGACAGGAAGGCCTGGAGGAATGTCGTCCATGGGGTCGTGATGGGTTGGACAAGGCTTCGCGACTAACAACAACAACAAAACCCTAAGATGCCCTCCCCTGAGGTCCTCTTAGCATGATACCAAGCTTCAAGCATCTGCATTTCAGAGTCCTGGTACTACAGCCTTGATGGATACATCTTTTGTTATAGATCGATTCCCTCACATTTCATCTGAAGCTGGCTCTTGGAGATACTTGTTACAATTTAAATCTATCTCAACATTGATAGTGTGTACCTAATGTTATAGTTTAAATATAGAGCAACAAAGCAATATACAGAAAATACAGTGAGGTGAATTAAGAGAACCATAAAATAGGGGGTCCCCAGTGTGGTTCTAATACTGCCTACTAAGCTCTTCCTTCCCTGCCCCCTCCAAGAAGATGTATATATATATATATTTTTAAACCATGAAAAAAACTAGGGCAGCAAAGTCTCTCTCCTGCCACTGTTGTTCAGCTGTTCGGCAGACAGGCAGGAAGAAAAGAGGCTCTTGAAGCAACACTGTTTCTCACTATTTCTCTCCCTTCCTGGCCCTCGCTCTTCTCTCTCGCACACTTCTAGCTCCAGCCCCAGCCCTGCTCTTCCCCCCCCCCACACCCACTTGCCCCTGGCCATGTCTCCTCAGTCCCATCTGCTGACTTCACTGTGTGTCTCCCCCACTGCCTCCCAGCCCCTCTCTGCTTGGACCACACACAATTTCAGGGCAGCCACATCCTCACAGCACACATTTGTGGCAGTGCCTAGAAAAGTTTCTCACGTTCCCAAATCGACTCATGGCTCCCCCAGGCCAAGCCTCTAACAGGATGCACATTTTTATCAATGCACCATAACGTGGGTCCCTCTGCCTCTTAGCGAAATACAAAACTCCCCACCAGAACCTCTTACTAGGAGGTGACACATAAGCAGGGCTTGCCCTCACCCTCCCATAAAACGGCCAGCGGCATATAGAGTTGCCACCTCAGGAAGCTGTTTTAGAGCATCGTTGGCCTCATACTCCTCTGGGAGGGATGCTTCCTTTGAAGTTATCCCTTTTGGTGACATAGAAACAGAGCGAGTCAGAAGGGGCCTCCCGGGCCATCTAGTCTGACCTCCGGCTAGTACCAGTGGTAACTGCCACACAGTGCCAGTGTCCATTTCCCCAGAAATGCTCTACTCAGCTCAGGCCTGTTGTACAAAGGTGCTTCTTTCCTTCAGAAAGGGGCAAGATGCAGTGCGCCCTCTGCTCTTTTCTTCTGGGTGGTGCAACAGTAAGGCACAGAATTGCCATCAGAACAACAAGGGTTTCCCCCTTGTTTGCATTTATAATGATCATGCTGTTTTCTAGGCCCTGTACAAAGTTTTTAAAATCTCAATCCCTGCATGCAGCTTTAGAATCTAACAGAGGTGATACAAAAGAGGAAAGCGTTGGGGAGGTAACAGGAAAACAAGCATACTTAGCTGGCAGTTCTTTCTAAAATTACATAAATATTCAATGACCAAGTGTGAAACAGCCACTGAAAAATGAGAGTTCAGAAGAGGAGGGAGACAGACAGATAATAACAAGTCTAAACAGAAGTCCTCTTCTGAACAGGATCGGTTTAGCTGCTCTTCTAAAAGAGAGGAGAGGGCCCTTCTAGGGAGGGAATTCCACAGCCCAGGAACCACCAAAGGGTTAACTCTGTAACCATCCACATAAACTCAGATAATGGGGTGCCAGTTGAAAGAAGACAAAATGGGGCATCATCTGTGTCTCCCACCTGCTTTGTAAGCCTTCCCTAATCTGGCAGCATGCAGATGTGTTGGATTACAGTTCCCATAATCCTCAGACAGCTATGCTGTGTTATCTCCTACTTGCCAGTTAACTTGCTGTAGTCTCCTGTTTTTCATGCTGCTCTGTCCAACTTAGCATTATTCTAGACTTCACACGGAAGGTGAGAGCCAGGGTGGTGCACTGGTTCAGAGTGCGGGACTGGGGGACCCAGGCGACCTGGTTTCTAGTCCCTCCTCAGTCATGGAGCTCCCTGGGTGACTTTGGGCCAGTCACAGACTCCCAGCCCAGTGTACCTCACTGAGCGGTTGTTGTGGGGATAAGATTGAGAGCAGGAGGAGGAGGAGGATGTAAGCCACTTTGAAGTTCTTTGGAAGGCGCGATATAGATAGAATAGATATGTGCATACATAACTCAGAGCAGGCCCTGCAGTGAGAAGGCCGAGTACTGCCAGTTGCATGTGGGGGACTAAAAGAACAGGGCGCAGGAGGGGGCTGGTACGGTACATGAGCTGCAAGCGTGAGGCATTCTTCCCCCATCTTCTTCTAGGGCGGCTTGATCCTAGTTTCGCATGACGAGCGTTTCATCCGGCTGGTGTGCCATGAGCTCTGGGTGTGTGGGAAGGGCACCGTGCAACGCATCGAGGGAGGCTTCGATGAATACAGAGACATCCTGCAGGAGCAATTCCGGAAGGAGGGCTTTCTATAAAGTGTGTGTCCCAGACAGTGTGTGAGCGCTGGCTGGGAGTAGAGTAAGCCATGCAGCAGCCCTCATCCCGCCTGATGGAACAGCAGGGATCCCGCCTACATCGTGCGAACATTAGCTGTGCAGTCTCCTGCTGGGTTAGCCCTTCCTCCCTCATAGACCAGCGCCTGCTGCAGATTGCAGTGAGGAGGAAGAGGAGGAAAGTGAACAGAGTTGCTTGTTCTGCTGCGGGATCTGTGCCAAGTCTCTGCTGGGCAGGGACCAAGGACAGCAGAGAGAGAGGTGCCCAGCACTGCTTGAGTGGCGAGGGGAAGTCTTCTGCTGCAAGCGCCTCTCTGATGCTTGAACTGAGCCTGCCACTGTCGGGTTCAGTGAGTATAGGAAGGTTTCCGAGTGAAATGCTGCTAAGTGTTGTACTTGCGTAGCTTCTCCAGAAAATGGGGTGGAACTCCAAACTCACATCTGAAATTGTCAGGGTGAGGAATTTTCCTTCTCTCCTTCCACCCTGCCTCCTGTGAAGAGGTGCTGCCTCTTCCTGTAACTGGCAAACATACAAGCCAGCTCCTCTTGTGAAAGCACTTCTCTCTTCATGGCTTGGCCTTAAGTTTTCCTTTCTTTCCTGCTCAGAAGGTGATGCTTTTGTCTGCCACAGAGGGTTGGATTTCACCCTTGGCTGTGATCTTGGAAGGCACTGTACGCCCCAGTGTCCTCTTGGGTCAGTGGTAGAAATAGAGCAGCTAGCCTCACAATCAACCAGAAGATGGTGGTCTCTGCCCTCTTGCTCTCCAGGCATGTCTGAGTTTCTGAAGATCTAAGTTCTATGCAGAGCTACGTTCTGTCCCAGCAAATACACCATCTCTTGGTAAGAAACACAAAATGGTTTTATGTTGCAAGGTTAAACTTTTAGCTCCCTGTTCATCAGCATTGAGGTTGCTGTGTAAATAAAATGGGATCTTTCTGGCTTTGGAGTTTTATTTTTCTTTTTTGCAAGATGTGCAACTGCTGCAGCTGATGAGACACAAGGGCCAGGGGAGCTGAACACACACCGTCCTCTCAAGCTGTTTGCAAAAGTGCACTGTGAGCAGTGCATTTCTCCCTCAGTCACCCTTAAAAGGTTAAAAAACCAAATGCCCCAAAAATGTTCCAAAAATGAAGTCCCCAGTGCACCCAGCAATAAAATCAATAGTCCAACTGGATGTTTGTGCATGACTTTGTGCAAGAGGGTGCTTAGCTGGTGTGGACTCAGGAAACAAGTCTGAATGTAATTACTGAATGAGTACATTCCCAGTATGAACAGATGAAGGAGTTGCAAAACCTGGGACGATATATCAAAATGGCCGCTGTTGTGCTAACATGCTTTCCATATGATTAAACTAACAGCAGCTCAGAGTTTTAAGTTCTCCTGGGGCAAGCGGTCCATTTCTGTTAACTTCCTCATCCTGTTCCACACCATTCCCAAAGTTGCTCGAACCTGTACACAAAATAACTTGAAGAGTTGCAAGGGGAAAAAGAGGCAGCTAGAAAATTCTGTTCTGTAACTGGGTTTCAAGGTCCAGGGTTGTATTTTGCACTTTATGGTAATGACAGAATAGCCAAAGAGGACTCTCCTTAAGAATAGCATGTACAACCTGTCCAGGTGTGCAGTTTTTGCTTATTTAAATTTCTAGGTTGCTGTTGCTACAAGGAACCTATTGCACCAAAATGAAGTGAAATGAAACGCTATATGAAGCACTGACCCTGTTGGGGCTTAGCACAAATCTTGGATTAATTGTGGCATTGAACATCATGCATAAGCTTCTTCCAAATGTAGCATCTGTATGTTCTTTACAAATGTCATGGCAATTAATAGGTTATTGCCATGACATCTTAATCCGGGTATCTGGAGTTGTTTAACCCAAGAACAATCAAGTGGCCAAAACTGAATGTCACAGCAGTCAATGAATGTGCACAGATCATTCCAGGAAACCAGAGGTAGCGCGCACACATGAATTGCATGGGATGCTGCTGTTACATTGGAACAGGGTTACTGCATGCAAGAATTAACGGATAACCTGTTACCTCTGCCTTATGGCTCCTGGCCTCATAAAGAACTGATTAAAATGGTTATTGGGAGACTCTATCATATATGCACTGTACACCTGCACGGAGCCTCATTTCCAGAACCTTCCAGAGCTGATTTTGGCAGGAAGCTGCCCTCTGGCCCATTCTAGCATGCATGTCCTTAGCAGGTTTCTGCCTGACCCCTCAGTTTCTTTTCAACCACTGCTGTGTTTGCCACAATGTGTGCCTTGTCCATTGGACTGATTCTTGGCTGAGGTTTTTCCCTTCTGTGTCTTCATTCTTCTGCGTTATTCTCAATTCTCATGGCCTGAAGGCACCATTCTGCAAATGCATTAGGTACAGAAGCAAACTTCCCCCTACTGGTGGGCATTCTCTTGCCTCCATTGTCTGGGTGAAGGCCAGGTAGTTGGGGGCCTGCGCTTGCTTCCAAACATTTCTGCAAGAAGCCTGCAAGGGAGCAGATGGCTTCAAGGTACACTTCCTTTGGGTGTTGCGGAAAAGCCTGCCCCAGCGGTGCATGAAAACCACACTACCTTCCTGCCTTCTACTTCGGGAGGGGGGCAGTCACCTGCTGGTGCTCCTGCGATGGGTGAATCTGACCCCCCCCCCATATATCAGGACACGCTCTCACCTCAGTGGCCAAGAAGTTCACTATGGAGGCCAAGTCCCTGAAGTCCCTCTGCTATGAAAATTTCCTGCAACAAGATTCAGTGCTAGTCCACATCTGCTATGTGTAAATGCACAGATGAGGACATGAGGAACTGTACTCACAAGCCAGCGACCAGGCTGTCCTCTTAGAAACATAGAAACAGAGCGAGTCAGAAGGGGCCTCCTGGGCCATCTAGTCTGACCTCCGGCACCAGCCGGCTCCGCTCATGACATGCCCACCATAAACTTGATCCTGCAGGATTTGCTTCCACAAAAGCAGTAGTGCTGCCCCGCTACCCCACACTCTGTCAGTCACCTTACTGGCACTCTATAGGGTGGGGAGGACGGTTAAGGAAGACCATGAATCCCTCAGCAAACTGGAAAAGAAGAACATCAAACTGTGGAAAAGGACTGTATACTACCTTCGCTTCCTCACAAAAACAAAAAAGGTGGGAGATAAATGCACGGCAGTAATAAAATGCTCTCCCCCAAGATGGGACAGAACCACGACACACTGGCAAATGAAGCTCAGTGTAAATAAAGGGCTGGACACGGGCTGCCCTTCCCTAACTTTGCGAATATGCTGGGTGTGAACATTGGAAGACGAAAGCAGGAAAGGGCAAAGGACGAGTGAGCTACAGGGGAAACCTGCAACACTGTCTCCAAGCTGAAAGCCTTCGCACAAAGCGTCGCACGTTCATCCCATCAGTCTGGGGCTCCGGATAGCAGACCCCCGGTGGCCTAGCCATGGCAGTGGATCCCACAACGCACTCAGGCCATACCTGCACCCTTGCTGCTGGGCTCCAGCGAGGAAGCAGAGAACCGAAGCAGGGCGGAGGCAGCCCGAATTACCCCAGGAGAGGGCCATGCCTTCAGACCTCGCGAATCCCCGGGCGCGCGCGCGCGCTGCGGAGGGGGAAGAAACGGTGACTCTGCAGCACGGAGCTTCCCCGCCGGCGGGGGGGGGGGGGCGGCGGCGCGGCACTGCCAAAGGGAGGCAGGACCGGGCGCCGATGGCCTTTCGCGACCGGTCGCTGTTCACAAACCTCGCTTCGGCCCGCTTCCCTCCTGTGCCGCGCGGTCGGTGCGGCCGGCCAGCCTCGGCGGAGCGGAGGAAGAGGCGCCAGCGCCCGCCGGGGAGAAGCAGCACGCCGGGTGCGGGAAACGCTCGCGACGCGCGGCGGGCCTGGGCCCGAGGCGTGGCTGGCTCCCGCGAGCGCAGCCCTGCCGCAGCACTTCCTCCAGGCCGGCGGGAACCCTCCCCGCGCGCGGGCGAGCGGGCGGCGATTACGCGGGAGCGACCTGCGCGCGCACGCGCACACGCCCTCCGGCGCGCGCCCCCGGCACTTCTCAGCTGATGGGCGAATCCAAGTGGCGAGGCCGGGGGAGACTCGCGGCGTTGTGATCCTGCCGCCAGCCGCCCTGCGACCCTTCCTCCGCTCTCGTCGCGAGCCGCCCCGTGCCCCGGCTCAGGTGGTTCCGCCTCCCGCCAGTCCTGCCTGGAAGGGGGCGGGAAAGCTGTGCGGGGCTGGTCAGAGGAGGAGGAGGAGCTGCCGCTCGAGAGCCGGCGCCGGTTGCTGCGGGGGGAGCTGCGAAGAGGAGCGGCGGCGACTCCTTTCGTCGCCGAGCGGGAGCCTCCTTTTCCGCGGGCTTGCGCGAGAGAGAGGCGGCCCGGGTCTCTCCGACGCGACCCGTCCCGCTGCAGCCCACCCGGGACCTCGGAGGCGGGGAACGCGCCTCCCCAGCCCGCCCGGTAGCTGCTGCGGCGCCCGCCCTCGCCGCCGCCAGACACCCCCCGCCCGCGTCGCGCCCCAGCCTTGCGGGGGCAGACGGGATTTCGGCCGGGCTGCGAGGGGCGAGTCCTGGGCGAAGCGCCCTGGCGGAGACGGGCATGAGCGGCCCCGAGGAGTACGCAGGTGGGTGAGCGCGCGGCGAGGAACCCGCCCGGCCCCGCTCTCCGCTGCGGCGGCACTGCCGGGGGCCCCGGGGTGCCCCCGGGCGGGGAGGGGGCGACTGGTGGGGAGCGGGGCCGGAAAGGCCAGGGGCGGGGCGGGGCGGGGCGGCTCGGCATCCCCTTCGGCAGGGAGGGGGCGCCGAGCTCGACTGCAGGCGGGGTGGGGTACGAGGGGGCCCTGGGGAAAGGAGCGGGGGGCTCACGCCTGGCCGGAGAACCCGGAAGAGGGGGAGGGGAGGCGTGTGCCGGCGACTCCGGGCGCGGGCGGACGGGTGGCTTCGCTCGGGGCGGGCTGACCGTGCGTCTTCCTCTCCCCCCCCGCAGGTGCCAGCCCCGTGCCCAGTCCGGGCTCCCCTGGCTTCGACGAGGTAAGTCTGAGCGCGGCTTCGTTCCCCGCCACCGTCTGCTTGCCCCTCGCGGCCCGAACCGCGGGGAGGGGGGGGAGGGGGGAGGAGACCCGCCGGGGGCGCGTGAAGCGGGGGCGCGGGCGGGGGACTGCTGCGGCTCTGCGCGGGGCGGCTCGGCGTTGGGTGGGGGAAGGCGTGTTTGGGGCGCGGGGGGGCGGCTGCCCGGACTGCCGTGGGGACTGTGTGTCGGCATCGGAGTGGGGGAGGCTGATTCTTTCCTTCTGGAATCACTTCTGGTGGAGGGGCGGTCGTCGGTCCCCGGGGGGGGGCCGTGTATGCCGTAGCCGGGGGAGGCGTGCTTGGAGTCCCCGCGCGGCGGCGGGCAGGGCTGCCGGGGAGGAGGATCCGCGGCGGTGCCAGCGGGGTCGTGTGCTTTGGTCTTCGGTCTCCTCTAATGGGTGTGTGCGCGCGGGGGGGGGGTCATCGCTCCGGGCTTGTGGGGGGGGAGCGTGTGCGGGAGGGTTTCGTGTTTCTACCCCTGGGGGGTTGGGGGAGGCGTGTGTTTTGCTTAATGGTCTCACTTGTAATGGTGGGGGAGGGGCGTCGGTGATCTTTTTCCCGGGGGGGGAACAAAGACGGGCTCCCTCTGAACGTGGGGCGGAGTTGCAGCAATTCTTGGGGGGGGGCGGGATCGGTGGGTCGTGGAAAGGTGGGGAGGGATGTTCGGCACGGGCGCCTTGCCCGACCAGGGGACGACTTGGGCAGAAAATGCCGGAGGGCGGCGGCGGGGCCGCGAGAGGCCGTCCATCATGCGTCTGTTTTCATGTTGCATTTTGGGGGTTTCCATCCCTGCCGCCCGCCCAGAGAGCCGCGGGTACGGCAGCTCCGAAGCGGGACGGGGCGGGTGGGGTGCCGCGGGGGGCGGCGACGGGCTCTCCGCGTGCGTGGCGAGGCTCTCGCCGCCTTTGGCGCGACGGCGCCCCCTCCCCCCCCCGGCTTCGGGGGCGGAGAGGAGGAGCCGAGCCGAGCCGTCTCGTTGGGGGCGCGCGAGGCGGCGCTGCCGCGGGGGGCCGGGGGGGCGGCCCAGGCTTCGCCGCTGCCGCCTCCGCCGTGTGTGCGCGCGTGCCCCCGCTGCCCGTGCGCGCGCGCGAGGGGGGGTCCTCCCCCGTCTTCTCCCGGGACAGCGGCGGCGCAGGCGCCATCTTGGGAGCGATCAGGTAGGGGTGGGAGTGATTTTGCGGGTCCCCGGGGGCGCCGAGGGGGCTTCTTGCAGAGCGGTGCAGAAGCTGGAAGCGCCAGGCATGGAGGAGGCTTTCCTTGCGGGCGGGAAGGGGGGAAATGAAGAGGAGCCAGGCCTCCCCCGCCCCGGGTTGGAGAGTCCGTTAGTGCATGTCTTTTCTACGCGCGTTG
Organism: Varanus salvator macromaculatus; assembly: GCA_023646645.1. Lineage (NCBI taxonomy): Eukaryota > Metazoa > Chordata > Lepidosauria > Squamata > Varanidae > Varanus > Varanus salvator. The sequence continues at coordinate 9,881,625 of JAIXND010000758.1, read as the reverse complement.
CTCTTTGCCCCCACCCCACCCACCGCGGCTTTTTGCCTGGAGCTTTGCAGGGTGCAAGATTCAGACCAGAATTCGTTATCCCGGATTCCCGCCCCCCATAACTCACGCCCTTTCAGTAACCTGCCCCAGGGATGGCACTGAAGGGGTGTTGTCTCTCGGCACTCTGCTCTGTGGGCATGGCCCTCCACTTGGGGATGGGTTTGGTGGTCGGAAGTAAGCTGGGGCCGCGGCGCCTCCTGCTTCTCCTGCCCCTTCCTGAAAAGGCGAATATGGTCTTTCTCTCGAAGGGAAAACCTGCTTCCCGGATTGGGTTTTAATTTCACTCTCCCGGTTCATTGACTTGGTCTGAGAGTGCCCCTCCCCAAATTTAATAGCTAGAAGTAGCTTCCCTCCTTTTCTAGACTGGTGGTGCTGGTCTGTAGCCGCTTGTGGGGCACAGAGGGAGGCGGCGAGGAGTGCTGCCTTCACCTGTTGCCGTGGGTGGGAAGCATTCGAGCAGAGGTGCTTGCCTGCGGAGCCTGCAGCCCATTTAGGGTGACAGTTTGATTCCCTTCATTGTGTTTGATACTGCCTGAGAAGAACTCATTCCCCTCCTCCATGGCTGTTTTTGGGAATTCCTGCATTCCATAGTCCTGCAAGGGCCCAGAGAGACAACGAACGAAGCCCTGGTCCACTGGACATTCCTTGAGTAGCTGCCACAGCTGGGAGATGGGAGATGCTGACAGTCCTGTTCCCAACTCCCCTAAGAGTTCACACAGTCCAGCTGCCCACAGGAAACCCAGAGGCAGCACCTGTGCCCAACAGGTGCAACCCCTTGGCCCATGCTCCCCAGCAACTGGCATGAATGGCTGTACTATCCCTGATACTAGTGTTATCATAGAGCTATCAAGACTGGTAGCCATGAACTGCTAGCCATATTCTCCATGGCTTTGCCCAGTTCTCTTTGAAAGCCACCCAGATCGGTGTGCCCTGTTGTGGCTGAAAGTTGATTGTATGTGGCTTCCCTTTGTCTGCAGGACTAGACTACCTTTGTTTTGTTTGCTCTGATAGGGTATCTCCAGAGAGATGTCTCGACATTTCCATGCTATTATTGTTATTATCATCTTCCTCAAGCAGCAAGAGAATTCTTTTCCCTGGAGGTCTTGTCTGCCGCTGTTCTGAAATGTAGCCCTGGATCTCGTTGTTCTTCCTTTTGGGTTTTCAAAGACAAAATTGGCCGCTTTCTGTGGTTATGGGGAGCAGGGATCTGCACCACTCGGCATTCTCTCCCTAACTCAGGAAGCTTGGCAATTCAAGCCTTGTTTCCGAGTCCTCTTCCCCTGTGTTGTGCTAAGGCACTTGATGGTCCTGAGGCAAAGGCGTGTGCCCCGTATTTTGCCTGTGGAAGGGCCCAGGTTCCATCTCTGGTATCTGTTACTCTGGGGAAACTTCTGTTTGAAGCTGTGGAGAATTTGTCAAATACTGACTCAGTATAAGGTTGTTTCCTTTGTTCCTACTGCAAACTGGATTTTGAGCAATTACCACAGACCAAAGACACGATGATGGTTTTACATGGAGGGATTTAGAAGGGATAAGTGAGACGTGCATTTGCAAACCTGTTCAAGACAGCCGTCCTGGGGGTTATCTGGGCTTCCCTTCATAAGTTGTCCTATCGTATACACTGTGCGCCATTGCTCCAGAGGTTCAAAAAGTTTGCTTGTTCCAGATTGCAATGAGAAAAATTGTGTGGCTGTTTCGTTTTGCTAAATGTGCGTACCTGACCGAGCAGAGATTCTGATTCTGAATGTTTGTGTCTTTGCAGCCACCACAGAAAAGACAAAGGACTGTTGAAGACTTCAACCAGTTCTGCACCTTTGTGCTGGCCTATGCAGGCTACATCCCATACCCAAAAGAGGTAAGATGGCTTATGGTTTGTTCATGGGAGAGCTAAATCCAGTGTGGGTGTAATGGCGAGGTTGTTGGGCAGAGGGTTTAGCAGCTTCAAGGTCTGGTCTCTACTCAGCAATGTGGTTCACTGGGTGACTTTGGACCAGTGGCAGAGTCTAAGCTAGATCTGCCTCACAGGGTTGTTGTGAGGCTGAAATGAAGAAGAGGAAGATTATGTAACGGAATATACATATAATAATACAATAACATAGATCACTTCATCATGCCTTGCCTGCTGGTAGCTTCTGTTCTCTTCCAAATGGAAGACTGAAGCCATGTAAACCTCGTTTTTTCCTCTTGTTCCAGAATGAGCCCTGGCTCCATCGAGGCAACATGAGCCCCCAGAACAGCACGGGCAGCACCCAAGACAGTGACTGCTGGCCCTCGTCTCAGTCTTGCGACTCCCAGGTGCTGTCAGATGATGGAGGGAGGAAGAACACAACATGCAAGGGAGCTGGAGACCTGCGGCTCAGCTGCTCCGGCATTTCCAGCAGTTTCTGTACAAGCCGCCCCCAGCAAACCAAGAAGAGGAAGCCAGTGGCAAAGAAGCTCGTCTTAGGCCACGAGGTGGACAAGAGGGTGATGCCAGTGAGCATGAAGGACTCTAAGCAGGAAGGGGCTGAGCCAGGAGAGGAGACCAGCAGAAAAGCAAAGGAGCTTGAAGCCTCTCTCCCGGGGGAAGAGCTCCAGCCCAGATCTCTTCTGGAGCAATGCATGAAGGAGAAGGACTGGATCCACGGGATGCAGGCAGTGGAGAAGCCTGAGGAGCTGGATGCAAGCAAGGAGGAAAAGATCAGCCCTCCCTGTTGGAGCACCACAGAGCAGAGCAGAGAGGAAGAACTTAAAAGAGATGACTCGCGGCTCAGTAGTAAGTGTGCAAAAACAGCTTTGGAACACGTCCTTTGCATGTGTCAGCCTGCCTGCTATAGATCCAAATCACTGTTCCATCTAGTACTGTTGAGTCAGGTGGAGCTGATCTCCAGGGTCTCCAGCAGTTCTTCCCATCACTTGGTATCTGGGTTCCTTATTTCTGGAAGTGCCAGTTAATCTGCCTTGAATCATTGCGGGGATTGGAGTGCTGCATGCTGCACTTCTTCCTAGTCTCTGAGCTTGGAGTGTGTGTACAGGGGCAGGTAGGGGATGGGAAGTTTAGTGTAATACCCAAGGAAGTGTGTTGGAAGCCTTGCTCGGCACGGAATGAGAAGAGAGGCCAGAGGCTCCTATTCATCTACGCTTTTTTCCCTCCCGCAGCTTTGTGTGAGGAGTTTTCTGCAGCCTCGGACACCAAAACAGATGGTGAGTAGAGCATGGGGTATTATGAGGGGAGCAAATGTGTTTTGGCCAAGTTGCTCTCGGCGCGGGGGCAGCTGAGGCAGTAGAGACTCACTCGGGGGTCTGCATCGCACGCAGCCTGTGCAACTCGCACGCAGAAAACCGGTTGTGGCTCTGCTTCTAATGCCGTGCCTTGTCCTGCAGAAGACGACGCCTGGGATCTCATCACTTGCTTCTGCCTAAAGCCTTTTGCTGGGAGACCCATGATAGAGTGCAGCGAATGTGCCACTTGGATCCACCTCTCCTGTGCCAAGATACGCAAATCCAACGTGCCTGACATCTTCATCTGCCAACGATGCCGTGATGCAAAGCAGGAGATCCGCCGCTCAAACAGAGCCCGGACCGTCCCCCGCAAGCGCTTCTGCGACTGACTCTGGCTTGGCAAAGGGGTGGGTCCCCTCTAAGCTCGGGCTGTGGGTCTCTGTTGGCAAGACAATCAAAATGCAAGGACTTCCCTGGGAAATATGTGAGGACCCCCCATGTCCCAAGCCCGAAATGTGCATCTCGCTCGAGATTGGGGGCGGGAGGGGGGAACAATGCATTGTCTTCTCACAAGGGCCTGTAAACTGTGCTGTCGAGATCTCAGGGTTACACTAGAGCAGCAGTTGCAAAGGTGCCTGGCAGACACGAGTGGCTGGTTTCCAGTGCACAGTGCACTAAAGTCAGCCAGAAGCCTCTTTGCCTTTGACTGGTGCCTTTCCTCAACAACCTACCCGGAGTTGGCCCAAAGTTGGTTCTTTTGCGGTACAGAAGCTGCTCACTTTAAATTTGAATGGCTGTGCCCCAGGGTGTCTCTGGTTGTTCCCTTGCCCCTAGACCTGAACGACGCCTTGGGAAATCAGCTGGGAAGCCCCTGGAACCCTAAATCAGTACAGTAAAGCACATACGAAACAGGGCAGTTGTCTTCCTCTGCAGACTGCTTGGGAGGGAACGTCGTGACGACCGGACAGCAGGTCTGCTTCCCTTGTTATCATGAAAAGCACCATGGAGCAAAACCTCTGTGCTGTGGTCACGGCTCCTAGTTCCTGCCATGAGACTGTGGTATTCCAGTTCTAGGCTAGCTACTAACTGGGGTGTGGTGGCAATATTTGCTTACTGTAAATACTTTGTATACAGATTCCTAGAAAGTGTCTAGCTGTGCTTACTCCACAATTACCCACTCATGACTCGCTGTTGCACTACTACTTTTTAAAAGAAACGCAGGATCGTGGGAAGAGGCTGGGTGTAACCCTACACATGGTAAGGGGTGTGGGGAGGAAGTCCTACAATGTTCACCCTTCTCCAGGCAACCATACTTCAGGAATCCTGGATGTTGTAAGAATCTTTTCTGTTCAAACAGGTGTGGGATTGTACCCTCAAGTTGTTGGCAGGAGTGGTGGTGGGGGCTGCTCCAGAGACTTCAGTACCAGCGGGGTGGAGGGGAAGGCAGCCACTCTTGGTCCAGGGACCTGATTATACCCTGGATCATCCCAGCCAGTGAAGTCCTGGTGGGGGATTCGTGATGTCAGCTGCCCACCTACTTTTTAAAAACCGAGAACCTCCTGCAGAGGCACAGAGAAGTGAGTCCAGCCCTCGCTGAGCCAGGCTACTCTTCCTTGCCCCGCTTGCACCCCAGCTGGGGCGCACGCAGCAAGGAAGGACTCTGCCAGCACTTGCATGAGCTGGCTTCTGCCAGTCCTGGCCGAGAGGTGTGGGGAGATCCCCAGCCTGTCTCCAAAGAAATGGATAAAGGGATCTCCCTTTGCACCACCCTCCCTCTGGTGGGGACTCTCTCCTTCCTCCCACCCCCTGCTGAGGTTTGGGGAGGGCAGAAGGTGCTCAACCCTCCGCAGGCCAGAGGTTGCCCTCCCCAATTTTAGAGTCTGAAGGAGAGCGAGCTAGTGAGCCGCAGTGAAGAAGTAGATTGGGTCCTGCTTTAATTTTCAAGCTGCTCACATTGCTGGTATTTCACCCAGTTGAAATATGGGGAATACCGGAGGAACGGGATCTGTCTGCTATGCAAACTATTACTGTTTGTTCTTGGGGAAGTCATGCCAGCAAACTAATGATTGTTTTAGGAGAAGACCGGTCTACCTGCACTCTGTAACGAGTCTGTGGAGCCTCTTCAACTGGACCCATGTGCCTTTATCGCATCCGATACACACATCATATTGGGCCGTGCTCGTACCTTCAGCCCTATTTTCATAGTGCAAGGGACTTACCGTGGCTTGAGATGGGTCTTGGCCTATTTAAGACAGACTGCTCTGCCATGCTGTATGTGAATTTAGGGGGCGACCCCATGATTCAGTCAGTAGCCCTCTGTCCCCTCAAAGTGTTTACACTTTTATAGTTAGTCACTTTCTATTACAGATGTAGTGTATTCTGGTCCTTGCTCTATGCTGAGTGTCTAGAGTGTTGTGTATGGAATAAAAAAATACTTTTAATCGGTTGTGTCTTCATTCTGTTTGCTTCAGTGCAATGAAAGCTGAGCCTGTTTTGAGGGCAGCTCATGTGAACAGGAGTACAAAGGGGGAAAACACTAGTCAAGATCTGTCTAGGTGCTTTGGAGGGCAAGGGACACTCCCCACATTCCTCTGGTTGCCCACAATTCTGGGTCCATGGAGTTACGGGTAGCTCCACTGGATAATACGAAGACACCCAGAATGTTCACTCAGATCATCTTTGTTTTGGAGAAGATGGCCCTATTCAAGGAGCGACTGGACTGGAAGACCACTCAACTCTTTTCACTTTGTTGACATCCAAACCTTCAGAACAAGGTGCCCCAAGTGCTGGAGGTCCCGGTTGCATCAGGCAGTCCAGATCTTAGTGGTTGCTTCAACTCTGGAAGATTTTGACTGCTGCTACAGCCGCCGTGGTCCGTACAGGGTGACTCCCAACACAACAATTAGAAGATCAGAAATCCCATTACTTTTGTGGGCAAAGCTCAAGTGCACAAACCACTTTGCCAGTTGTCTGCGTGCCGACACTCTAGAACGAGTCTTTGCAAAACCCATGTTGATGCTTCACTGCTGCTTTGCATTTAGTACTTGCATGTTTTACCTTTAATGCTTTCTACTTACTTGTAAATGCACATGCTGACTGGTCTGTGGCTCTGTGCAATGTTGGCTAACAGAGTTCTCTGTTTCAGAGACAAACCTTGGGCACATATTTTCTTAGATCAACAACGTAAGAAGCACTTGTGATTGTGACAAACCACACCCTCTTAAACTAGACCTGGCATTCAATGATTTCAGATCAGTTTTAATTTAACAATTAACTTTCTGCAGGATTGCTGTTCCGGCATTTGAATAGGAATCACATGTAGTAAAGCTAATGAAGTAGGCTGAGCTTCCAGAAGACAGGAAAATGAAGCTGCTTTTTTCCATCTGGCTTTCCGATCTTGTGCCTCATTGTCAGCCACCTCACTTTTTGGCAGAGATATTTGGGCACTCAAATTTGCTCTTTCCAAGACTTGAGCCCTTTGGGGGTGTTGTGTGTGGAAACAAGGCGGGGGGAGCACCCTATCTGTTGCTAGCACATTCCCCCAATCACATTTCTATATGGTAGGAAGGAACACCTGAAGGCTTTATTAGTAAAAGCACACCAGTTTGTTATCTTCCAGCTGTATCAACGCTACAGGACAAGGTTATGCTAAGTGAATGCTTTTATTGGACATGGACTTCATTCTACATAAAGAGAAACTGGGCAAAAACATCCTAAGAACTAAATTTCTGTGCTAAACAAAGATGCAACAATCATAAGTGGATTTTAAACATAATTATGATTTTCTAAACACACATTTTTTTTATTCCCCAAGTCGCAGGTGGCTTCAAAAACCAAGATGTTCCTGCAGGTCTCAGTTAACATGGCAGCATAGAAACCCCCTATGTCTGAATGGATATTGGGATGCAAGGAAAGGAGCAACCTATCTTAGTAGCTGGATGGCAGGGGTGTACAAGGTTTTAATTTGTTGGCCAATATCAGCAGGATTCATAGCTAAATGAGTAATTAGTAGCTTCTATGCTTCTATGTCCTCGTGCAGAGCTAAACTTTCACACAATTCACAGGAGTCCATTCCTAAGATGAACGGCAGAGTTCAGGTTGGTCCTGATTAACGCTCAAGACCTCTGACTTTTAACTGCATGTCATCCATTTCTTTTCCATCCAGCTCAGTAAACATCACCTGAGCCATTTCTTGGGAAAAACAAAACTTTTTTGCATTGGTTCAGGACGGAAGTATAAGCATCCTGTCAAATATAGCTCTGCCTTGTAAGAAAAATCAGAACACCCCACGGTCCCAGCTTTAAGCTGAGTTACAATCAGAACATGGAACTGTTAAGCCCCCTGTGGAATTGCCAGTCGTGTGAAGTGAGCGGCATTATCGTGCATTCTCCCGCTCCCCCATCATGTTATCCCCCTTGCCTGGCCCCTGGAAGCAGGGACAAGCCGCTGGGACAACCAGCTTTTGCTGCAGGAGAAGAAATGGCAACACCGCAACACTGAATCTTGCCTGGACTGGCAGCCATGAGAAAAAACAGCATATTTTTTATGTGACATGGACAAGGATAAACACAGCCGCGGAGGCCTCCTTCCTGCAACATGGGCAAGCATGAGGCGGGGGAGCAAGATGGCAGGCAATCTTGGGCTGCTCTTTATTTACAAGGTTGGCTTAAGGCGCAGAGGGACAATGAGCTAACTTGTACTACTGGGTGAGAAACCAGAAAGGGGTAATACATTACAGGCTAAAGGCACAACTAGAAGAGGGATGTTGGGAATCTTTGAAAGAGGGATGTTGGGAATCATTCCTCTTTTGCCCAGACTGCAGCCCGTTCCTTCTCCTCCAGAAAAGGGACTACGGCATCAGTGTAGAACTTCTCCAGCTTGGGCATCGTTTTCTGCCAGAAAACTGGGTCAAAATCAACGGGGGCGATTGCCGTCTCCTTGTTGGTGTGAACCACAAAATCCGCCTTGTCAAGGCCAGTGACTCCCATCTGGCACTGCACCTGTGTGTAATAGGGATGGCTTTTTTTCAAGGAGTAGGACTCTCCTGCTTTCTCCAGGCAGAAGGTTTTATCCTTGCAAGCTTCTGTCACGGTCTTGTTTCTGTGCTTGTAGGGACACTTGACCTCCAGAACGCCAAGTTCTTTGCCAGTATCAGCTTCTCGGACAATGCCATCAGGGCTGGCGGCAAGCCAAGCCTTCCCTTTGTCAATGAAGAGCCCACAGTCCTCAACCTTCACTGGCTTGTTGGACCGGCTGGACTTGAGCGCTTCGTACTCCTGCACCGCCTTCTTCTCATTTCGGATGCCCCAGGACATGGCTGGGGTTCGCACTGCGGAGCCAGGTTCCACCACAGCCTTAAGGTATGACTTTGGCACCTCGGAACTCTGCCCATTCACAAACTTGCTGTTGGCGATCTTGGGGGCCACAGAGGCCGTGATACGGTTTTCCCTCCACTTGTGCCATTCGGGGTTCAATCGCTGGCCCCGTGTATCTCTCTCTATTTCAGCCACTTTCGTGCCTGGGAGTGGGGAGGGAAGATTCGCTTTGCCCTGGGACCTAGCAGCTTGGCTCTGGGGTTTGCATCCAGCAGCGCTTGCAGGGGGCTCAGCATGTGACAGGGCTGCCCCAGCTGTTGCTGCGGTCTTGGATCTCGCTCCACGGCTGCTCTTAGCAGCTGCTTGCTCAGCACCATATGCTACCATGGACCTCGTTTGGTAAGTCTGTCCTGTCCCTCTGGGACTTGCGGCACAGGCTGGCTTTACCCCTTGTCCTTGCCTGCCACCCTCACTCCTGGAAGCAGGAGCACGCGATGCGCTACCGCTTGTGGGAACGGTCTTGGAAGAGGCAGAAGACTGTGGGGCTGCCGGTGCTGTTTTTGGCACCGCGGCATCAGCCGAAGGTGATGATACGTTGCCAGAGGTTTTCCTGGGCCTGCCCATTGTCTTCGATTTGAGAGGTTTGTACTCTGTGGACACAGGAGGGAGGAGGAAGAGACAAATAATTTGGAAGAAACACCTGCAAGTTTTCTGCCCCTCAAAAGGAATCACAGCCTGAAGGGTTTAGAATCGTCTTCTATCCTCCACTTTTAAAAAATGTTGGTGTTTTTATAGCAGCCAATTAGTAGGCCTTGCTTATTCGGTTAGTACATATGCAGGAAATGTGTCCACCAGACCCACCTGCATGTTCACTGGAAGCTCAAAGGAGTCTCCATGGGTAGGTTCAGACATTCTGTTAAACAGATCAGGGACAGAGAAATCTGTCTTTTTCTTTTTGTTATTTTGCAAGTATTACAAAACAAGGGAGGGAGAGCACCTAACAACAACAAAGAACATAGAAATGATATCCATTCACAATACCTGTTCGCAACCCTACTATTTTTGGAAAGAAAGGAGAAAAAGATGTTCCAACTACATACATTCGTTTAAGCACTCCGTATCTCTAAATAAGTACCCAGGTAAAAGGACAACTTTGGGATATTCATTCAAATGCAGAAAGAACAGTAAGATCTGAATAATAAGGCGATGGGTACTCATCCTGTCAGATTTGACATGTACAGAGTTGTTCACGGTATATTCACTACACCACTGTGGTGCAGTGGTTAAGAACATGGGACTGAGGTGATCTGCATTCTAGTCTCTGCTCAGCCATGGAACCAACAAGCTGATGTTGGGCCAGACTCTTAGCCCAACCTACCTCACAAGGTTGTTGTTGGGATGAGATTGAGAACAGCAGGAGGAGAAAGACATAAGCTGCTTTCTTTGCAATAAAAAGGTGGGATATAAATCTACTAGACAGACAGACAGACAGACAGACTTTTTGCAACAGCTGGGACTCTAAAATGAGAGGCAAGATCAGTGCATGCCATGAAGCAGACGCTCTTGAGGGGGCAGCATTAACCAGGAACCACTAACCATTAAGTCCATCTTGCCACTTTGCAGTAACTGCCCTTCCAGAGTTTCAGGCAGCCTTTTTCAGCCTTCGCTGGAGACACTCGGGATGGAACCACGGACCTTCTCTTTCTGCGCCTTCCTGGCTTTACAGAAATTGTTTTACATGTTCCAACTGTTTTACAGGTTTGTATTGGAATTTTAAACTGCTTTAAACTTGTATACTGTCATTTTAGATTGTGTTTTTATTATATCTGTATTTTTATGGTGTCTCTTTTTTGTATTTTTGAGAAATTGTGGTGAACTACGCAGAGAGCTTTGGCTTTTGGGTGGTACAGAAACAGAGTCTTAATAATTATTCTCAGAGATAGTAACTAAGTGTAGAAGTGTCTGCAGATCAGTACCAAAGCTGCTCCTCCACACAGCAAAGGTCCCCATGACCAACTTCTGGTATCTACAGGATGCAGCAGCAGGTGATGGGAAAAAATTCTGCCCAAGACCCTGAAGGCTGCTGGCAATCAGGACAGATCAGGGGTAGGCAACTCCCACCAGCCCCAGTCAGGACGGCCAATGGCCAGAGACTGTGGAAGCTGTAGTCCAAAATATCTGCAGGACACTGGGTTCTCAGCCCTTGGAAACTTCCTGACAAGGTAAATGGAAGTTTGCAGCTTGCGACATCTCTCCACTACCTTTCAAATTCAAGCCCAAGGCCCTGACTGTATAAAAGGCAACGTCAGCTGTCCAGAGCAGGAAAGGTGGAGTCACTGGCTCAAACCTGATGCCCTCCAGGTGCTGGAACTGCAATGAGGAAGCCTGCCTTAATCCTTCTGTCTGTCTGTCTGTCTGTCTGTCTGACACACACACACACACAATTCAGAAATACAAGGACAGCAGCAGGCAACAACCACTCAAAACATTTGAAACAAAAGAAAGGAAATTGATCATTTCACTGGGCAATCCATGTTCCAGGGGAACTGTAAGCATCCCTGCAGGGATGTATGGAGTTGTTTTGTACTAGAGTTGGGTGGGGTAAGGATTCTATGGAGGGAAATGGCACATCAGCTAATCCCATTCTCCCCAGTTCTGCTTACATTGTTTTAGACAGATTTTTTTCCAACAGTGTTTTAGATGCAGCTGCTTCCACTTTAAAATGCTCCAGTTCAGTATGGATGGTTTTTTTCTTTTCTTTTCTACTGGTTGCCTTCCCTGCAATTAAAGGAAAAATGTTTTCAGCACAATCAATACAGAAATAATTTGCTGTACCACAGAACAGTTCCATACAACAGCCCCCCCACCCCCTTTCTCATTCATTTAAGCAAACACAAACACCACCCCTCACCCTTCTAAATCAGAGGGAGGCAACTTGCCCGCAACTCCCACAATTTCTCACCACTGGTTATGCAAATTGCCCATCTTTGGCACAATATATCCAGACAAGACAAATATGCTGTTGGTGGGTGATTCCTTTGACTGGACAGGGGTGTTCAGCATGTTCTAGATGGGGGTCACACTCCCCCTGAAGGAGCAGGTCCATAGCTTGGGAGAGCTACCTGATCCATCTTTGTCACTTGAGGTTCAGGTGGCATTGATGGCTTGGAGTGCCTTCTATCAGCTGCGCCCCCCACCTGTACAGGAACAGTAATCTACATTCTGGTGATCTCTAAATTAGATTCCTGCAATGCACTCTATGTGGGGCTGCCTTTGAATACAGCTCATGCAGAATGCAGCTACCAGATTAATAACTGAGACCTGTAGGTCTGAACTCATAAGACAGGTTCTGGCCCTCTTGCATTGGCTCCCTGTATGCTTCCAGTCTCACCTGAAGGTGCTGGATTTAACCTATAAAGCTTTACATGGTTTGGGACTCCAGTACCCATCAAAGTGCCTCTCCATTAGACACTATGTTCAACCTCTGGGGACTTACTCCAAATGCCAACTCCAAGGGGGGCTCAGAGGGTGGCAACAAGGGGGAAGGCTTTCTCTGTGGTAGACTCCCCCCCCTTGGAACAACCCACCTGCTGCAGCCCACCTGGAGCCAAACTTGCCATTTTCTTATGTGCAAGCCTTGAAAAATCTCCTTGATTACCAAGGGGCCTGAAGGGATTATCCAAGTATTCTTTTCCTATGCAGGGTCTTTTTACTGCATGCTTTTATATCCTATTTTAAATTCATTTTATTCTGTTTTTATGGTATTGTATTGTTTTTATCACTGCTGAAAATCACCCAGAGAGCTTCAGCTATGGAAAGTTATTAAAATGAAGTTGTTAATAATAATAACTATAATCACCCCCAATGTGGGGGGGGGGAGTTGCAGATAAAGATTTGCAGCTCGCATGCATTGCAGTTCACAATGGTTTAAATAACTCATTGTGAACTGTGTTGTGTCATGCAGCCATGACTAAAAGCGTGCAGTGCAAACCGTAGCAGAAGCTGCCTTTGGTAAGCACAGGGCAACGAACGACACAATTTAATCAACAATTTAATCTGCTCAGTAACAAACTGTGATGAGTAATGGATTCAGACACCAACTAACCAGCAGGATAAAGGAAGGACTGCAAATGTGTGTGTGTGCGCACGTGCGCGCACACACACACACACACACAGAGTGTAAGCCTGCTCCAACTCAACCACCACCATCCATGCACTGGGTGCAGAGTTTGGCTCATTCAGAAATTTCATTATTAGGAACAAAAAGGAGCAACCAATATCTATCCCTTATAGTGACTAAGAACTTAGTATCTGTGTCCTGTGGACATGTTTCTAGCAATTTGCTAGAGAAACCAGCAATTTAAACTGCTATCAAAGTATCACACAGAGAAACCTATGTCAGGTTGGATTGCAAAACATGGGGTGGGGGAGGACTGAGGCTATGGAATTTGCTACCACAAAATGCAGTAAGAGCAGCCAACATGGAAGATGTTTAGACAAATTCATTGAAGATAAAAAGATCAATGACTATATACTATATAAAGGGAAGAACGGAGACATCCCAGCAGCAAAAGCAGGAAATCATTCATTCATTTTCATACCAGCCAATAGCTGAACCTGTGCGGGTGGTTCACAACAATGTAAAATGCAGAAAAAGGTAAACAGTACAGTTAAATAAACTTGAATTTAGTTAAGACTAACATCTAAAGTAAACTATTCCTAAAGGAAATGAAGGAAGTACAAAAGAAGGCCTGTAGCTGAATGTTAAGAACAAAAAGATTATGACTAGAGAAGAATTACACTTTTCATGTCAAAAATAAAGAAATTGACATTGCGAAAGATTTTGCATACCTTGGGACCAGCTATCCCTTCAAAGAGAGACTACAGCCAAGAAATTAGAAGACTGAGTTGGAAACACTGCAACAAAGGGACTAGTAAAGATCAACAAGTGTAAGGATGTTTTACTGGAGACCAAGGGTAAGATAATTCACAATATGGCATTCCCAATCACAATGTGTGAGTGTGAAAGCTGGACAGTGAAGAAAGGTGGTAGGAAGAAATGGATGAATTCAAAACATGCTGCTGCAGGAAAGCTTTGTGAATATCCTGGACCAACAGAAAGGCAAACAAGTATGTCCTGGATCAAATCAAGCCAGAACATCTGCTGGAAGCAAAAATGACAAAACTGAGGCTGTCATACTTTGGACACATGAGAAGGTCTGGAGAAGACAATCATGCTAGGGAAAGTTGAAGGCAGAAGAAAAAAGGAAGACCAATTAAGAGATTGATTGACTCCATAAAATAAGCTACAGTTTACAGGAGCCGAACTGGACATCTTGGAGGACACTCATTTATTTAATGTTTTATTTATTTAATTTATTTAATAACCACCAGCCCCAAATAAATAAATAAATAAATTTATTTATTTATTTAATATTCATAAGATTGCTGTAAATCAAAGACAACCTGATTTACAGCTTATTTTGCTGCTGTTGCTAGTCACGAAGTTGTGTCCGACCCATCACGACCCCATGGACAACATTCCTCCGGGCCCTCCTGATCTCCACCATCCCCCGGAGTCCACTTAGGCTCACGCCAACTCCTTCAGTGACCCCATCCAGCCACCTCATCCTCTGCCGTCCCCTTTTCCTTTTGCCCTCAATTGTTCCCAGCATTAGGCTCTTCTCCAGGGAGTCCTTCCTTCTCATTAGGTGGCCAAAGTCTTTGAGTTTCATCTTCAGCATCTGGCCTTCTAAAGAGCAGTCAGGGTTGATCTCCTCTTGGACTGACTGGTTTGATCACCTTGTGGTCCATGGGACTTGCAGGAGTCTCCTCCAGCACCACAACTCAAAGGCCTCAATCCTTCAGCGCTCAGCCTTCCTTATGGTCCGGCTTTCACAGCCATACATTGCAACTGGGAAAACCATAGCCTTGACTATACGCGCTTTTGTTGGCAGGGTGATGTCTCTGCTTTTTAGTATGCTGTCTAGATTTGCCATAGCTTTCCTCCCCAGGAGCAAGCGTCTTTTAATTTCTTGGCTGCAGTCCCCATCTGTGGTGATCTTGGAGCCCAGGATATACAGCATGTAACACCAAGTAAAAGTGAGAACTAGGAGGCAGAATTTACAACAGGCTAAAACTAAGCTTCCTTGTAAAATTCCTGGAAAAATTCCATATCTGCCCTCCTGCCCCTGGAGATCGGTGGCAGAGGCCCTTCTCTGGGAACCCTCCGTGAAAGATATTAGGAGGGTGAGTACCCGGAGGAGGGTCTTCTCTGCGGTGGCGCCCCACTTGTGGAATGCGCTCCCCAGAGAGGTCCGCCTGGTGCCATCGTTATTTGTTTTTCGGCGCCAGGCCAAGACCTTTTTATTTAAATGTTATTTAACTGTTAAATTTATTTATTGATTTTATATCTTCCCGGGATGTCTCCATATTTTTAATGTAATTGTATAGTATTTATTTGTATTGGAAGCCGCCCCGAAGCTTTTGCAAATGGGGCAGCATACAAGTGTTCCAAATAAATAAATAAATAAATAAATAAATAAATAAATAAATAAATAATAAAAATAAGGTGACAGAAGGTGTTCTAGGTAGGTGCCAGGTGAACCTCCCCGGGAGGTTCATTCCATAATTACTAAAGCAGGGTGCCACCAGCCCTCAGGTCAAATTCAACTGGAGCCAGGAGACTCTCAGATATTACAGGACACCCCTCAGGCTTAAGAAATCGAGGCACAAGCCTGTGCATGCTCTGCTGCAAAGTCCTAGACTGAAACATTAAATAATAGCAATAACCTAAAGGGAAGTTCTGGCCTCAGGGCAAAGGCTTAGCTGGAATAAAGCACACTTTTTTTCTATTATGAAAGGCAGCAAGTTTCATTATCAAAGGAAAAGGCACAATATACAAGGAAACAGAACCATATTGCCATCTTTGGAAATGACACTTGAGGGCAAGCCCCAAGGTACTGAACCTGACTTAAGTACAGGTCTTCAAACAAAGCAGGGCCCACACCAAGAGCTACAAGGCAAAAAGAATTTGGAGACTAAATAAAAACAACAGATAGCAAAGGGGAAGAGCAGCGCCTCCCCAATTTGATATTCCAGGGCCTTTGGCGGAAGGAAGGTGAGCTTCTGTGGCCAAACGCATGCTGGCTGATTAGTTCCTCAGGCTTTGGGACAGACACGGTAGGGAGTTCTCACTGGTCAGTGAGACTAAATGATTTCAGCTGGCCAGGAGTTCTGCTCTGACCTTGAGATGAGAAAAGTACACAGTAATGAATGCAGATGCGTGCCAGCCCGCCCCTCCTTGCAAAACCTTGTTCTTACAGCCAGCTAGAAGACAAAAAGACACCAGATTTCTTGACATACAGCTTGCAGGCTCAGGTGCTGGGACACACAGTAAGTTAGCTGGCCACTGTGTGAGCAGAAGCCTAGACCAGCAGGACCCTAGGCTGATCCAGTATGGCTGCTCTTCTGCTCTCAAGAGTTTTCATGGTTAAAAGCAGCATCCAGAGTTGTGCCTAGAAGCAAGCTAGGAACCAGTACAGGTTCTCTTTGCACAATCGTGGGCTGTTAGGATGCAGACATGGCCGGAATTCCAGAGGCACCCTCAAATCAGAAGCACCCCACAACATACGCTTGATATTGCAGGGGTGCACAATTTGTCCTGACCCAGTTAAGTTAAGTTTTTAAGTTAAGTTAAAAAGTTAAACTTTTTGGGCAAGGTGCTGGAGCGGGTGGTGGCGGGACAACTCCAAGCACTCTTGGATGAAACTGATTATCTGGACCCATTTCAGTCCGGTTTCAGACCCAGTTTTGGCACTGAATCTGCCTTGGTCGCCCTGTATGATGACTTGTGCAGGGAGAGGGACAGGGGGAGTGCGTCCCTGTTGGTTCTCCTGGACCTCTCAGCGGCTTTCGATACCATCGACCATGGTATCCTTCTGGATAGACTGATGGGGTTGGAGGCACTGTTTTACAGTGGTTCCGCTCCTACCTCACAGGTTGATTCCAGAAGGTGGTCTTGGGGGACTATGGCTCTGCGCCATGGCAGCTATGCCATGGAGTTCCGCAGGGTTCCATTTTGTCCCCCTTGCTTTTCAATATCTACATGAAACTGCTGGGAGAAGTCATCCGGAGGTGTGGGCTGCGGAATCATCAGTACGCTGATGATACCCAGCTCTACCTCTCATTTTCCACCGATCCAGGTGAGGCAGTGGCTGTGCTGAACCGGTGCCTGGCTGAGGTAATGGGCTGGATGAGGGCCAATAAACTGAGGCTCAATCCTGACAAGACGGAGGTCCTGTTGGTGGGTGGGTCGGGCTTCAGAGTGGGGAACCTGACCCTTGTCTTGAATGGGGTAGCACTCCCTCTGAAAGACAGGGTCCGCAGCTTGGGAGTGCTCCTCGACCCGGAGCTGACCTTGGTAGCCAAAGTGTCAGCAGTGGCGAGGAGCGCTTTCCATCAGCTTCGGCTGATCCATCAGCTGCGTCCCTTCCTGAAGTTCGACTGCCTAACAATGGTGACACATGCGTTGGTGACTTCCTGGTTAGATTTCTGTAACGCGCTCTATGTGGGGCTACCCTTGAAGACGGTCCGGATACTTCAATTGGTGCAGAATAGAGCTGCCAGGATGCTGACGGGGACTGGGCGTGGTTCTCATATCACCCCAGTTCTCCGTCAGCTACACTGGCTTCCCATTGAAGTCCAGGCCCAATTCAAGGTGTTGGTTCTTACCTATAAAGCCCTTAATGGCTTGGGTCCTGGTTACCTAAAGAAGCGCCTGTGACCATATATGCCCTCCCGCCCCTTACGATCAGCAGCAGCTGCTCTCCTCTGGGAACCCTCTGTGAAGGAAGTGAAGAGGGTGAGTACCCGGAGGAGGGCTTTCTCTGCGGTGGCACCCCACTTATGAAATCTGCTCCCCAGAGAGGCTCGCCTGGCACCGTCATTATTTGCTTTTCGGCGCCAGGCAAAGACCTTTTTATTTAAGAAATATTTTAATTGTTAATTAATTTATTAATTTATTAGTCTAATTGTAAATTTTAGTTTTTGATAGGTTTATTTATAGTTTTAATTGGGGACTATGAGATGGGCCAATTTTAGTCTTTATAATCTTGCAGGTTAGTTTGTAGACGGATGTTTTTGTTTTATATTGTATTTGTTTTTTTATGGACCTGCTGTGAGCCGCCCCAAGGCTAGTTGGCAAGGGGCGGCATAGAAATTTTTCAAATAAATAAATAAATAAAGCAAGCAAGCAAGCAAGCAAGCAAGCAAGCAAGCCAAGGACATAGAGTGGAGAGCCCGGCTTTTCCCATCCTTGCCGAATACATGCTTCCACATAAACAGAGCTTTCAGCTAGTGTTCAGAATGTAGTCTGTGAGCAATGAAAGGATGCAGAGGGAGGCAAGCACAGTAGTTGCTCGGCCTAAACCATGGTGTGGTACACGGTTTACGATGCTGCAGACCCCATCAGTTCTTAAAGGAAGAGAGGAAATTTGAGATTTGCAGCTCAATCTGATCCCTGTCTATTCAGCACTCAGTCCCATTGATCACTAGGGATCACTCCCACCCAGTAAGTCCTGGTGTAACTGCAGCCTTAAAATATTAGCAATACGGTATACCAGATCCTGGTGAGGTTTAAGGTTACACAAAGCTCCCTGTAGGTTTTTCCCAAGTGAAAATAATAAATTTAAAAATTTCCTGCCTAAGCTTATTGACTAGCAAGAAAAGCCCTCCCCGCCTCCACAGCTTGCTCTCTTCCTCATATGTTCATAAGCACTGTGCAGAAGAAACCTGCGAAGTAACAGCTCTTGCTTGGAAATAAATAACCTTCACTGTCTAGTTGCAGCTGAAGGGGGAACAGGAAATCGAAATCAGAACTGTTTTCAGCTGCCTGGACATGCCAGGACAACCCTCTCTGCAATCTGCTCCAGCAGTTCCCTGAGACTGAGCAAAGCAAATGGCCACTTACAGATATTAGGTTGCATGACTCAATCAGGGGCAACCTTCTATGCCAGAAGGGCTTGAAGTAAAATAAATATTATATAAATGGAGCAGGGTGTTTAGAAGGCAATGCCCTGTTGCAGCAGCAGAGCAAAACTCCATGTCCCAAGCACTGTTTCCACATGTGGCCATCCAGATGCCTCTAGGAAGCCCTGGTTCACATAAAGAAGAACCCAGGATATGAGTTAAGCATGGGTTGAATATGGGTTGTTGTTGAAAGTTGGGGCTATTATTATGTGTAAAAGTTGTGCTATGGTTTAACTATGCATTGGTGACCATGAAGAGCCCAGAGGTCCCAACTTAACATAAACCATAGGTTCTCTTCCTGGGTTGTTTGCTGTTAACAAACCACAGGTAAACCACAGTACAGGCTTTGGATGTTCACAACCACCCACATTCTGGGTTCTCAAGACATGCGGTCAAGCCAGTATGTCCTCAGTTTCCTTCCCCAGCTGATATTCAGGGGCAGAATGCACTTGAGGAAGAAGGTTCGTTTACGTATCATATTCAAAAGCTGTTAGCAGACCTCCTTGAATATTTAACTCAGCTTTCCCACTCTGGTGCTCTTGTATCTTTCAGACTTCAACTCCCACCACCAACTAGCCAAGACCTGCAATCCAACACATCTGGAGAGCACCAGGGTGAGGAAGGTTGGGACATCAGCCCATTTTGTGACCATGAATTTGTTTCAAAGAAGAAGCGCTATCTAAATATTAAAAACTAAACTCGTTAACTGAGCTGAGTAAATAAGTTTTTCTTGATTGCTCACTAACTGCAGCCAGCCAGTTTTATTATCACTCCCAGTTCTAAAATTATGAACAAGTAATTCCTCCACACTCACTTCCATGCCACTGTTTCATTTTTCCCAACCCGTTTTTTTCCTAATTCCAGCGTCCCAAGTGTTTCCTCATACATAATATGGCTCAAGATTCTTGGTACTACGGTTGTTCTTCTCTACATTTTTTCCAGCTCAGCAAAATTCTTTTAACAGGATGGTGGGAATGCGACGAGCAGAACTTAAACCTGCCTCGACGCCTTAAAGACCCTATAATAGCATTACCACAACAGGGCAAAAGATAAAACCTGCAAAGACGTTTCGTTCTGAATCGCTCACACATCCCCGTCGGGGGGCCCCAAAAATTGCCAAAAAACAGAGACGACGACAGAAAGCCCAATTCACTTAGCGAGAAGAGGATCCAAGACAGATCTGTAGCCAGGGCCAAAAAGCACAAACAAGGAGAAGAGCAGAAGAAACACAAGCGGTTCAGATCAAGGCTCCATCGGGTCCAGCATTTTGTTCACATAGTGGGCAACCAGCTGCCCGTGGGGAACCCTCCAACAAGACCTGAGTGCATCAGCATCCTCGCACCCATGTTCCCCAGCAAGTGGTGTACAGAGGCACATTGCCTGCAATACTGGAGCTAACCTGTCGTCACCAGGACTAGCAAACATTGGAAATTCGACACTGTCCAGCCCTCCTTTAAAGCTAGTGCAAACTGGTGGGTCCTGCGAATCTCCTTAGTTTAACTATGAAAGGAGGAGGAGGAAGGACGGGGGGCGGGCCGCCCCCTCCTGGAAAGAACAGGCGCACGTGCAGGCTCCGCTTACCTCTTTTGTGCACCAAGCGCAAAAGCCCGCGCGCGCCAAAGGCGAGAGCCTCGTCCTGGGAACCGCCCGGAAGCAGGAATGGGAAGCCCAGGGCAGCGCGCGCTGCGCCCGCACAAGAGGGGGCGCCTCCTGGCTCCTCCTCCTCCTCCTCCTCCACACGGGGGAGTGTCGAGAAGCCGCACATGCGCAGTGGAGGGAAGCAGAGACCCTGCGCGGAACGCGCGGCTGGCGCTCCTCTTGCCCCTCCCCCGCGTCGAACGTTGCTGCGTTTTTGGGCGGGAAACGGGAGGCGGCTGCCTGAGGGGCTGGAGTGCCGCGAAGCGGGCGCGGCTGGGCGGGAACTGCCGGGCTCCTTGGGGTTGCGCCAGTCCGGTGGTGCCCCCTCTCCAGGCACCAGGAGAAAAAGAGAAGGAAAAACAGCGCGGACTGGGGTCTAAAAGTGCCGGCTTTGCCGTTGTTTGTTTGTTTGTTTTCTGTCAGACAGCATCAGCCCTGCTAACCCCCTCATTGGTGGCCAAGCGTATTGTGAGGAGGGGCGCTTTGCCGCGAAAGCGACCCTGAAGGACTATTCGGACATGCTTAGACCGAGAAAGCCCACAATTCCAATCCTGGACATGGTTGCACGAGAAGAAGCGGCCTATGTCTCGAATCCTAGGCACGTTTGGGCAGAAAAGGGGCTCAACAAAAGGATGCTGTTGCCAGCCCTACGAGGAGTTGTTGGAGCAGCTATCTGAGAGGGATGGAGTGACTGGTGTCCTGCCCCAGAAGGCGTTTGGACTCCGTGGCTGCCTTAGCCCCTTCCAGCCCTTCTGTTCTATATCTAACCACGCATAGGATTGTACCCTGTGTGTATTTTGGGAGTGATGTGACCCCTTTATTTTAGAGTTAACTTTTAACAGTTACCACCTCATTTCAGTTTCTGTTGTATGGTTTCATTGCGACTTGTATGTGGAAAAACTTTCAATTAACCACAGAGGTCTAGCAGGAAAAGGTGAGGGAAACTTGGGGTAGCCTATTTATTTCTTACATTTCTATACGGAACAATAGAAGATATTTGGGAGTGAGGTGGGTGGGGGGTTCTTTGCACACACTGGCTATGAGTCCATGAAGCTACAACCCAGTGTATAAGCTTTGGATTGTGAACATGTTATCCAAGTAACTGTACATAAAATTGTACTGTTAAGAGATTTAAACTGTAATTCTGTGCCAATGTACATGGGAAGTAGAGCCCACTAAAGCAGTATGACTATCTACTGAGTAAATGTGTATAAAACTGCCATAACAGGGATTCCTGTGCTTCTCAGTTCATTGTTGTTAGTCGCGAAGTCGTGTCCGACCCATCACAACCCCATGGACAACACTCCTCCAGGCTTTCCTGTCCTCCACCATCTCCCGGAGTCCACCTGCGCTCACACCAACTGCCTCAGTGACTCCATCTAGCCACTTCATCCTCTGCCGTCCCCATCTTCTTTTGCCATCTATTGTTCCCAGCATTAGGCTCTTCTCCAGGGAGTCCTTCCTTCTCGTTAGGTGGCCAAAGTATTTGAGTTTCATCTTCAGAATCTGGCCTTCTAAAGAGCAGTCAGGGTTGATCTCTAGGACTGACTGGTTTGATCACCTTGTGGTCCAAGGGACTCGCAGGAGTCTCCTCCAGCACCACAATTCAAAGGCCTCAATTCTTTGGCGCTCAGCCTTCCTTATGGACCAGCTTTCACAGCCATACATTGCAACTGGGAAAACCATAGCCTTGACTATACGCACTTTTGTTGGCAGGGTGATGTCTCTGCTTTTTAGTATGCTGTCTAGATTTGCCATAGCTTTCCTCCCCAGGAGCAAGCATCTTTTAATTTCTTGGCTGCAGTCCCTGTCTGGGGTGATCTTGGAGCCCAGGAAAATAAAATCTGTTACTACCTCCATTTCTTCCACATTTGCCAGGAAGTGAGAGGACTGGATGCCATTATCTTAGTTTTCTTAATGTTGAGTTTCAAGCCAACTTTTGTACTCTCCTCCTTCACCCGCATCAAGAGGCTCTTTAGTTCCTCTTCACTTTTTGCCATGAGAGTGGTATCGTCTGCATATCTGAGGTTGTTGATATTTCTCCCAGAAATCTTAATTCCAACTGGTGATTCATCTAGCCCCACCTTTCTCATGATGTGCTCTGCATATAAGTTAAATAGACAGGGCAACAGTATACAGCCTTGCTGAACTCCTTTTGCAATTTTGAACCAATCAGTGGTTCTGTGCCCAGTTCTCACTGTTGCTTCTTGACCTGCGTATGGGTTTCTCAAGAGACAAATAAGATGGTCTGGTACTCCCATCTCTTTAAGAACTTGCCACAATTTGTTGTGATCCATACAATCAAAGGCTTTAGCATAGTCAATGAAGCAGAAGTAGATGTTTTTCTGGAACTCCCTAGCTTTCTCCATGATCCAGCATATGTTGGCAATTTGATCTCTAGTTCCTCTCCCTCTTCGAAATCCTGCCTGTACTTCTGGTAGTTCTCGGTCCACATACTGCTGGAGCCTAGCTTGTATGATTTTGATCATCACTTTGCTAGCATGTGAAATGAGTGCAATGGTGCAGTAGTTTGAACATTCTTTGGCATTGCCCTTTGGAATGGGAATGTAAACTGACCTTTTCCAATCCTGTGGCCACTGTTGAGTTTTCCAAATTTGCTGGCATATTGAGTGTAGCACTTTTACAGCATCATCTTTTAGGATTCTGAATAGCTCAGCTGGAATACTGTCACCTCCACTAGCTTTGTTGTTGCTCAGACTTCCAAAGGCCCATTTGACTTCACATTCCAGGATGTCTGGCTCGAGGTCAGACCCCATCGTGGTTATCAGGGATGTTAAGCTCTTTCTTGTATAGTTCTTCTGTGTAATCTTGCCACCTCTTCTTAATCTCTTCTGCCTCTGTTAGGTCCCTGCCATTTTGGTCCTTTATCATGCCCATCTTTGCATGAAATGTTCCCTTCATATCTCCAATTTTCTTGAAGAGATCTCTGGTCCTCCCTATTCTATTGTTTTCTTCTATTTCTTTGCACTGTTCATTTAAGAAGGCATTCTTATCTCTTCTAATTATTCTCTGGAATTCTGCATTCAATTGTTTGTATCTTTCTCTTTCTCCCTTGCCTTTTGCTTCTTGTCTTTCCTCAGCTATTTGTAAAGTTTCCTCAGACAGCCATTTTGCTTTCTTGCATTTCTTTTTCTTTGGGATGGTTTTAGTTGCTGCCTCTTGTACAATGTTACGAACCTCCATCCATAGTTCTTCAGGCACTCTGTCTATCAGATCCAATTCCTTAAATCTATTTGTCACCTCTACTGTATATTCATCAGGGATATGATTTAGGTCATACTTGAGTGGTCTAGTGCTTTTCCCTACTTTCTTCAACTTAAGCCCAAATTTTGCAACCAGAAGCTCATTATCTGAGTCACAGTCAGCTCCTGGTCTAGTTTTTACTGACTGTATAGAGCTTCTCCCTCTTTGGCTGCAGAGCACATAGTGAATCTGATTTCTGTGTTGACCGTCTGGTGATGTCCATGTGTAGAGTCGTCTCTTGGGTTGTTGGAAAAGAGTGTTTGCTTTGACCATCATATTCTCTTGACAAAATTCTACCAGCCTGTGCCCTGCTTCATTTTGTACTCCAAGGCCAAACTTGCCTGTTATTCCGGTTATCTTTTGCCTTCCTACTTCCAATCCCCCATGATGATAAGGACATCATTTTTTGGAGTTAATTCTAGCAGGTGTTGTAGGCCTTCATAGAACCGGTCAACTTCAGCCTCTTCAGCACCAGTGGTTGGGGCATAGACTTGGACTATTGTGATGTTGAATGGTTTGCCTTGGATTCGAACTGAGATCATTCTGTCATTTTGGAGATTGTATCCCAGTACTGCTTTTCCTACTCTTTTATTGACTATGAAGGCTACTCCATTTCTTCTGAGGGATTCTTGCCCTCAATAGTATACTTGATGGTCATCTGAATTAAATTCACCCATTCCTGTCCATTTTAGTTCACTGATTCCTAAGATGTCGATGTTCAGTCTTGTCATCTCTTGTTTGACCACATCCAGCTTGCCTTGATTCATGGATCTTACATTCCAGGTTCCTATGGAGTATAGATCTTTGCCTCATCGGACTCTCCTTTCACCACCAGATACATCTGCAACTGAGTGTTCTTTCGGCTTTGACCCAGTCACTTCATTCTTTCTGGCGCTACTAGTACTAGCCCTCTGCTCTTCCCCAGTAGCATACTGGACAGCTTCCAACCTGAAGGGCTCATCTTCCGGCATCATATCTTTTTGCCTTTTGGTACTGTCCATGAGGTTTTCATGGCAAAGATACTGGAATGGGTTGCCATTTCCTTCTCCAGTGGATCACGTTTTGTCAGAGCTCTCTGCTATGACCTGTCCGTCTTGGGTGGCCCTGCACGGCATAGCTCATAGCTTCATTGAACTACGCAAGCCCCTTTGCCTCGACAAGGCAGTGATCCATGAAGGAGTCTCGGTTCATAGTGTCTTACTAAAAAAAAAAAAAAATCTTCCTTGAAATACTTTTAATATTAATTTGGCATGGCCAAGCCTTGGAAAAGGTACACAGTCTCTGGAATAGGCAGGCAAACGATTTGGGCCCCCTGGTCTGTTGAAATTTACATTTCCTATCCTTACAGCTACTTTCCTTGAACAATTATTTTCTTTAACTATAATTTTATGTTTTGATTGATCTTTATACTTAACATTTCTTTACTGCCCAATATCCAAAGTTCTCTGAGCCTTCCTCTCTTGATAGAAGGCTTTATTTGAATTTTATTAATATTTCTGTTTTGATTTTGTCAGCTACTTTGATGTGTTAGTAGCAGAATATTATGGTAAAAATAGGTCTGTAGAAGTACAAGTGTCTATTTCATATAGCTAATCATTTGTTATAAATTCTTTGGGGATAATTTAAGGGAAAAGTAAATAAGACAGCAGCGGACAGACTGAAGATGGTATAATGAGGAAGCACTGTAAACAGTTGGCTAAGCCAGACCAAGAAATGTAAGAAGATGCAACATAACTGCTTTCATAAAATCAACACCCTAAAACTAATCTTAGTGCTCTATCTTATCTGACTACAACATTTCATGCTTGGCCGTAATAAACCAATATAGGAATTAAAAACAAGGAATAATTATTTGAAAGAAAATGGGGTACTGAAAAGGTTGCACAATACACTAGATAAAGAGCACAAGTTTATTGACAAAGTACAATACTAAAAAATGAGTTCATAAAAATTCAAGCACCCAATTATGAGCAAATCTCAGCATGCTAACATTTATTTTTCCATTTTCTTAGGACTGCCAAAAGTAATGAGCACTTCAATTTTCTGGACAAGGAGAGACCAAGGTAGTATGGAAGAGGAATCCAAGTCTAATTTTCTTTTACGGTCATAAAATCACTTGTATTGTGTAGGAAGAAATATACAGTGGTACCTCGGCTCATGAATGCCTCAGTTCACTACCAAATTGGATCACGAACAAAAATGTCATAAAAATTTTGACTCAGGTTGCGAACTCTGCATTGGGTGGCAACTGCGATCGCGTGCATCTCCCCACTGCACCCCCGAGTGGGGAGTTGGTCGCAATCATGCTGGGGTGGGAGGGGGGGAGAGTGCGGATCTTTCCTGCATGAGCGCAACCGCGATTTCGGCCATCTACCCCCCCCCCACAGCACAATCGCTCCCATCTCTCCCCCCACAGCGCACCCGCCATCACGTCCTCCCCCCCTCCCGCAGCGCGCTGGAATGCTGGGCCTGTGGAGGGATGACAGGCGTGGGTCGTGCTGTAGGGGCAGGGAGATGGCTGCAATCTGTTATTCTTTGTCACTTTGCTTCACATTTTTCTGATTAAAAAAATAGTTACAGAATGGATTAACCTTATTTACATTAAACTTTATGGGGAAATTTAACTTGGCTCACGACCAGTTTGGGTCACAACCAGAGTCCTGGAACGGATTAAGTTTGTGAGCGAAGGTACCACTGTTCTTTTATTCAGAAAAAGAGACAACTATCCAAGATGCAAGTTTTATATTATCATTGATGCAAGTTTTATATTATCATTTCCAGTTTAGGATAGTACCCCTTTGTGGTGCCTTGGAGACAAGCATCATATATTCAAGGAATCAAATGCACCATCAAGGAACATCAATGCTGCTTATCATTGTGGAGTACCTGATAAGTACACTGCCAATTGCCAATCTGGAAAAAAAGCCTGTAAGAGATAAAGTGTACCTGGACATAACTTTGAGATGGTAAGTTTATATGTTATTGTCTATTCATCTTCACAGCTTTCTTAACAGTCCCAACTAGGGATGGAACAAAACCTAGTGGAAACTGTCTTTCTAGCATTCATGCGATCCATCTCATACTCAGCCTGCTCCTGGAAAGTAAGCCAAGCAAGGAGGAAGTCTGTGAATGCTTGCAG